>CM076851.1:6269219-6636719 GCA_039519185.1 Astragalus membranaceus | reverse complement strand
CGACTTTAAAAATAACAATGCGGATTTACCTTATGTGGGGGTAAATCCGCTTTGTTATTTTTAAAATCGGATTTACCTAAATCCGATTTTCCTAAAAAAAGACAATCGAATTTACCCCCCACCTAAGGTAAATCCGATTTTGTTATTAATAAAAAAAATTATTTAAATTATTTAAAAATGTTCTAAAATACTACTTAAAATCCGTTAAAGAGTCAAAGCTAATCTAAAAATTATAAAAACACCACTATAAATCTAATAAAACCAAAGTAAGGTTATGTAAAGTTTTTCAGATTTTTTGGAGATTGTTATGTGATGGGGGTACAAAAAAAAACCCAGAAATAAAAGTTCAAGCCCAGCCCAAGAGTCACTCTGCCAAACCTGTATGTTGCTAATTCCAATGTTATGTTGTGTTTAAGCCTGCACTGCATTGTGTTACGCCCCTCGAAACAGACACCATCATCTTTGTTGGTGATGATGCCCTGATGATATATGATAGTGAGGGATGAATCCCGTGAGTATTGTGTTAGGTGCATTTTTTGGTGGAGAAGAAGCTGATAATGATTTAGGGAGTGACTAAGAGTGAAATTTGGGAGTGACGAGAATGAGGTTTGGCAATAGGTATTGATAGAATTCGTCAATGATAATCAACCGTTGATATTGTCGGTGCAATCTGCACCGTTGATCAAAGCGGATCTACCCCCAATTGCAAAGCGGATATAACCCATTTTAGGTAAATCCGATTTCACTAGCTCAATATCGGATTTACCTAGATCCGATTCAATTTATAAATTTCGCATCGGATTTACCCTCTGAGGGTAAATCCGCTTCGTAATTTAGCAAATCGGATGTATCTACAACGCAGGTAGATCCGCTTTGTCAAAGAGACAAAGCGGATCTACCTGTTGTGGGGGTACATCCGCTTTGGTAAATTACGAAGCGGATTTACCTTCTGTCAGGGTAAATCCGACTTGTAAAAAAAGTTAAAACATTTAATATTTTTATTTGGTATATATGGATAGATAGTTACACAAATGTGGGTATAATGATAAATACAATAAATGTCAATGTAAATCGTCGGAATCATGGGCTAAGTCTACAATAGTGGGAGGGAGACGGGGCATCTTCAAAGCGGTAGACTGCCAAAGGGCAAAACGACCGGTATAAGGATCCAGCCATGAAGTAGATTCATCTGATCGATTATGAGACCACATCAAAGCAACTGGAGGCAACAGACAGACAGGGGAGATCGAAATATGCATCCAATGGATATCCCTGACGTTCAGAATACATATGATTTTATACTTGGAAGAAGAATAACTACCTCTCAAAGGAAGATAAGTAAAATTCATATCCAAAGACAATTGAACTAGGGCCACATTATACTTAGTAGCTATAAAGTACCCCATCTTAGGCAAACTCAACCACTTATCCTCCTTCTGGAAACCGGGGTATTCAATGGATAACGCTTTTCTAAGCACAGCAAGTCTGTACTTTCCAAACATGTAAGTATATAGTTGCTCCCTCTCCTTTGTTTCTTTGATTAAATCTTGCCTAATGATAGGCCAACTATCCTCACCAAGATCGAGACCAACCGCTACTGCTCGGAACCCACAATTACCATCCCGTTCAACATCAATAATTTTTTCCACATACGGTTGCACGTGATGAGGAACCGACGGTAAATTGAATTTAGTGTCACCCTGATGTGTTAATTTCTTAGAAACACTCTGAGATAGGATTGAACACCACTGTGATGATTTTATACAAGAAGACCGCTGTGATGAATTTTTGGAAGAAGTTCCAGATTCTTGAGTCAGTTTCATCTTCTCATCCACATGCTCCCACCCAGAAGGATCACGCTTGACATCATATAATTTCTGCTTCTTCTTCTTTGGTGCACCTTTTGTTTTTACTTTAAATGGTGGTGCAACCATTGAAGAAGTGGTAGGGAATGCAAGCTCATTAAGTTGTTTCTTGAAGACGAATCTCTCCTCAGGAGTCATACGATTATATCTCGCCCAAATCATCTCCATTTGGTAAGAAATATCACAGTCAGCCGATTTTTCCTGCGAGAATTTATCATCCATAGAATCCAAACTCAATTTTTTCCAATGGTCGTCTATAACATCCAACGGAATAGGAGTACCGGAGACATGGTACACACCTAGCTCACAAGCACAAGGAAGAAGATGTGTCTTTCTAATAATGCACCCACAGCGGGCTTTGTCATATCCAACCCCAGATGTCGATTTTGAAAACTCTTTAACAATATGATCCAAAGCATTTAAAGAGACAAGACCGCGAAGCTTTTTAAACAAAGGAGTATTGGAAGCCACTTCAATACGGTTGATGCTTCTTTGAAAAGACCCGATGACTTTATCAAATTGAAGAGTAAGCATCTCATGCATAGATGTAAAAGACTTAGACAAGTCACCTCCAGAAGTCCTCAACTGTCTCTTCAAAGTCCAATGAGCTGACTCGACTCTTAAATAATAACAATAAACACGTGTCAAAAAAATTTAAACTACGATAAAAATACTAAACACGTGTCAAAAAAATTTAAACTACGATAAAAATACTAAACACGTGTCAAAAAAATTTAAACTACGATAAAAATACTAAACACGTGTCAAAATTTTTTTAACTACGATAAAAATACTAAACACGTGTCAAAAAAATTTAAACTACGATAAAAATACTAGACACGTGTCAAAAAAATTTGAACTACGATAAAAATACTAAACGCGTGTCAAAAAAATTTTAACTACGATAAAAATACTAAACACGTGTCAAAAAAATTTAAGCAACAATAAAGATACTAAACACGTGTCAAAAAAATTTAAGCTACGATAAAAATACCTATTGGTGGTCTGATTCCCGAAGTGTGGGATCTGGTTTGTCCATGCCAAGATAAATCTTTCCTTATGCTTTGTCAACCACGTGTCATGCACATACTTAATAAGAGCGGGCAAATCAACGCAGGAGTCCTCAAAAATCTTCAAGTGAGCTGAGTACTCTGACTCGTCAAGTGAATCAATAATGTTATGCCAAAGACAGATGACGTCCTTTTGCCTATCCACGTGCACCAACTCTTTAATCTCCGCTTTCACATTTTTAGTCACGTGCCAAGAACATAACAAATTTGTAGCGGAAGGAAAGACATCAACAATACCGGACATAAGACCAAGATCTCTATCAGTCAACAACACCTGAGGCTGAAGCCCGTGCAAGTCAAATAATTCTTTTAGTTGCTGCAATGCCCAAGTAAAATGAATTCCAAGCTCGTGTGAAATATAGGCAAAAGCAACCGAGAAAGTTAACTCCGTTGAAGTGACACCTACAATCTCCAATAGAGGTAGATTGTATTTGTTGGTCTTGTAGGTGGTGTCAAGAATAAGAACCTTTGGAAACAACTGGAATAACTTAATAGAAGTCGGATGCGCCCACATGATGTCACTGACCACATCGGAACCCTCAACTTTCTGCTCCAACATAAATAATTTTGCGACTCAATCAATCTCAAAAGCTCCTGAATGTCCGTTCTAGGACCCCTCTTAGAAGACCTATAGGCGTAACGCTGCCTATATATTTGAGGAAGAGAAGTGACTTTGTCCGGATAATGGTTCTTCAAAGCAGTAAGACAATCTTTCGGGGCAACATTCAGATCAGTGTGCTCATTAACAATAGCTTTCTGCGGCTTAGTTAAACAACCAAAAGCTGTCGACCCAACCGGGGTAGTAAGCAACTCATGTGTGTGAAGACCACACCTAACATTAACACGCCAACCCCCATGACGTATTGTACAAGTAGCTCTCAATGTAAACGGACAGCTTCTTCTCTTAGACCCGAAAACTCTAGAATCATTAGACCACTTCCCTTGCTTCTCGCAACCAAATATAATCTTATCTCTAGAACCCCTTTTACCTCTAGCTCTGTCGGATCTTACGATGATAACCACAACTCCAATACGTCTCCCAACCGCGTTAGCCCACTCTTCAACATCCTGGCGTGTAGAAAAAATCTACAAAATAGAAAAAATAGATAAATGTTGCGTACTTAATTAATTAAATATCTACCAAACTTTAATCAAGAAAATTGGTTTCAAAAATATGCCCTCTCCGTCCAGAATGCCTCTGTAGTGTCTACCACGAAAGGAACGACCTGCGACTCTGTATGCACAATACCTGTTTCAAAATAGAACAACAGTTATAAAGTAAATAATTAAAAAAAAAACAAAGCGGATTTACGTGCCTTCAAACGTAAATCCGCTTTGTATTTTTTACAAATCGGATATACCCTCATCCAGGTATATCCGATTTGTTAAACGATAAAGGCGGATTTAGGTAAATTCGATTGCGCATCGGATTTAGCTAAATCCGATTAATTAATATTTCGCCTTCTGTTCTGAATTAAATTGTTAAATCGGATTTATCTGTCAGTTTGATAGATCCGATTTGACTTATGCGTGGAATTTTAAGTATTTAAAGCTAATCGGATTTACCTTCCATTTAGGTAAATCTGATTTCCAGATTAAGTGGTCGGTGTGGTCCCCCACCAGAGAATCTTCCAAAAGTCAATTTTTGTAATTTATGTCAGGGGTATTTTTGGAATTACGATTTTGGGTGAGGGGGGGGGGGGGGGGGGTACATGGAAGCTGATGGGGATATAAAAAAAAAAAACCATCTATTTATCACTTACTGAGTTTACTTAGCAGCGTAATCTACTTACCCTTTTCTCCCTAGTCTTTGTAGAATTGTTTACTTTATACCCCCTAAATATTATCTCATACACCCCCACATTTAGTGAGTTGTAATTTATAGCCCTAAAATTTCGGAAAAAAAATGCTCAAACCTTGAAAAATTCGGAATACACTGCGTAACGAAAATTTCAAAGTTTAAAAAATTCAGAATGGCTAACTGTATTTCCCAAACAACCTTTTATTTAAGATTCTTGGAGAAAATTAGCTTCAATTTTGGAAAATTCGCAAAAATAATTACACTCCAGACTCCAGAGTGGTGAAAAGTGGAAGGAGTAAAATGGGATAAAAATATTTGTGTTTGATATTTCTTGACTTAAGAGAATTTCAAAATTCTTGTATTCTTCATTAATCTTATTTTCTGAAGCTAGAGGGCTTCACTTATATAGTAGAAGAAGGAAATTCTAGTATAAAAAAAATTATGAAACCCCATAGGGTGCTGAATTCTTGAAGGTGGCACTACACGTTGTTGCGTTCTGAAGACCATCTTCTCTTATAAACAAAACTTTAGCATAGTAATCTCAAAAAAAAAAAAAAAAAAAAACTTTAGCATAGAACATTTTTTTTTCTAAAAAAATGCAGATACTTTATAGGGAAATAGATACTCTCCCGTGACATTTTCAGGGAAGCCACCCAATACCCCATAATCCTTTCCTGAATTCATAGCATATTACATCACATACTATGAACGTAGGCACTTCATCATATTTGACACAAATCAAGATACTCTCGTTCAACATTCCCAAATTTCTTATGTGTTTGGCCCCACCAATATATGGTTAATGGAAAATTTAGATTCCAGATGCAGAGAAAGAGGGAAACTAGAAAGAAACAAAAGAGTGTTGAACGTGGGATTCTCGAGCATTTCAACATTCTATTATTATTGAAACCGATCGACCATTATAATATTTCATTTACTGTTAGAGTTAGGCAAAAAGTCTTTGCTGCTATCAACATCTTCCAGCACTCATTGACGAAGAGTCCTCTGCAGTTCTTCTCACATGACACATGACATTGAAATATTATCGCCTCGAATAAGATGACAAATTTCAAACTTGGTTCCATTCTTTGCTGCTGCTTTGTTGTCAATTAATCATGGAAGGGTCACTCTTGTCTCAACAATAAAGGTTGGTTGGTGCTACTGAGTTTCATCATCTAAAGATTTTTTTACTAATCCCTCGAACGTAACGTGATAGAAAGATAAAGTCATTTTAAATGTTAACATATATGTTAAATTGTTTTTTTACACATTTTCATGGTAGACAATAACTTACCTTTTAATATACAGTTTTTTCATTTTGCAAAAAATAAATATATATATATACAGTTTTTCATTAAAATAATGTTGTATTTAATAATAGAATAGAATGTGATGAACGTTGCAATACATGTTGTACCAAAAAAAGAAAGTGAAAATTGAATTGAATTTACAAAATAATGCCACATTGGGTTATGGAATTCCATTTCATTTCATGTGACTTTTTTTGTATGAAAAGAAAACAGGGCCCTCAAGGTATACCTGCTCCCAATTAAGGAGTGCTTTAGCTTATTTTAATGTTCAATTAAATTCCAAGCTATGAACACAAGATTTTGGGAGTAGTTAGATTAAAAAACAGAGGTTTACTTTATAACTAGTAACGTGAAGAATCAAAATACTCATGGAGAAAACAGAGTTCAACCTTGTATTATTTCTTGCTACTTCTTCTTGCTACTTAATAGTAACACTAGCAGAAGATACCATAACTCCATCACAAACCATTAGTGCCAACCAGACACTAATTTCACCAGCCCAAAATTTTGAACTCGGTTTCTTCACTCCAAGAAATTCCACTCACAGATATCTTGGAATATGGTACAAAAATATTCCCCAAAAAACTATTGTTTGGGTTGCAAATAGAGACAAACCACTTATTAATTCTAATGCCTCCTTAACATTCAGCAATGATGGAAAACTCATCATTATCAGTCACACAGGAAGTGTTCTTTGGTCCTCAAATTCATCTGGGTCAGCTAGAAATCCAGCAGCACAGCTTCTAGATACTGGTAACTTTGTTTTGAAAGAGTTTGTAGATGGAAACTCTGAAGGGTATTTATGGCAAAGTTTTGATTATCCATCTGATACATTCCTACCAGGAATGAAACTTGGTTTGAATTTCAAAACTGGCTTGAATATACACTTAACTTCTTGGAAAAATACTGATGATCCTTCTTCAGGAGAATATACCTATAGTGTAGATCCTCGTGGAGTTCCTCAGCTTTTTCTTCATAAAGGAAACAAGAAAGTTTTCAGAAGTGGACCATGGTATGAAGAACAATATAAAAGTAACCCTATTCTAAGGGGAAATCCAGTTTTTAAACCTATATTTGTTTTCAATTCTGATGAAGTGTCTTACTCTTATGAGACTAAAGGCAACATCATTTCAAGATTTGTGTTAAGTCAATCTGGTTTAATTCAGCATTTCTCATGGAATGATCATCACTCTAAATGGTTTTCTGAGTTCAATGTTCAAGGTGATAATTGTGATGATTATGGTCTTTGTGGTGCTTATGCTACTTGTAATATAAAAGGCTCACCAATTTGTAAGTGTTTGAAGGGTTTTGAGCCAAGGGCTCAACATGAATGGAAAATGTTTAACTGGTCAAGTGGATGTGTTGGGAAGAATTTACAGGTTTGTAGAAATGGTTATGTGTTTAAGAAATTTACAGGAATGAAACTACCGGATGCTGCTGAGTTTCAAACAAACTATAGTATCAGCATTGATCACTGTGAGGCACAATGCTCTAAAAATTGCTCTTGTGTTGCTTATGCAAAACTAGATATAAATGCAAGTGCCAAGGGATGTATTTCTTGGTTTGGTGATTTATTTGATATAAGGGAGGATTCTTTGAATGGACAAGATTTCTATGTGAGACTTCCAGCTTCAGAAATAGGTAAGAGTAGTGAATAATTAGTACTCCCTCCGTAACAAATTATAAGCAAAAGTGAATCAATGAAAGTTGACGTATTTGGTCCAAAAATACATCAACTTTCGTTGACTCACTGGTGCTTATAATGTGTTAAGTACGGAGTATAGTATTAGCATGATTTTCATCAAAATACTTCTATAAGCCTTGTATGTAATGTAACCTCTTTTTTTTTTTGTTGTGTTAGATTCAAATGTTGAAGGAAACAATAGGATGAAACTGATACTACTTACTGTGAGTATATCAGTAACATCAACTATTATTGTCTCAGCATTGTGGTTGATAATTAAGAAATGCAGAAGGAATGGAGGTAACAGCAGAAGATTTCATGAACTTTTTGAGCCTTAGTCTCCTTTGATTAGTTTTACTAATTAATTTTTTCCTCTGTAAGCAGTTAGAGAGGCAGATATTCAATATAGTGTTGGCAAAAAAAGTAAGAGTGAAAGGAAAAGGAATGAGTTTGAACTCCCATTTTTTGAGATTGCCATTATTGAAGCTGCTACAGGGAATTTCTCTATTTACAATAAGGTTGGAGAAGGTGGATTTGGTCCTGTATACAAAGTAAATTACTCTCTCCCTCTCTCTCTATGGTTAATTATGAAAAGATGATATTTCAAACAATGCCACGTAGTAGTAGTCTATGACATAATAAAGCTTTATTTATAATTATAAATGTTAATACAAAATAAGCAAATTTACCAGATTATTAGTTGAAGTTAGTTGATCCAACTAATCAAAGTGCCAGTCAAATTTTCCACTTAGCTGTTAAACAAGTCTACCAAATTATTACTGTGGTTCCATTTTCCTACTAGAAAAGCTACTTACCTTTTCAATTTTACAACAACTATGATAATAATATGTTGGGTGTGTTGGAATTTTTAGGGTGAACTTCCATCAGGTAGGGAAATAGCAGTAAAAAGGCTCTCAGAAAGTTCTGGACAAGGTATGCAGGAGTTCAAAAATGAGGTTATTTTTATCTCCCAACTTCAGCATCGAAATCTTGTCAAGCTTCTAGGTTGTTGCATTCAGGGAGAAGATAAAATATTGGTCTATGAGTACATGCCAAATAGAAGCTTAGACTCCTTATTATTTGGTTGGTCTCTCAACTATTCAATAGAGTCATAGAGATATAATATAAACAATGTTTGAGCAAAAATGTTTCACTTAATTTGATCATATTATACTGTATAACTCAAGTGATATTCTGAATCAGATGAAACCAAACGTTCTGTGCTCAGTTGGCAAAAGAGGCTAGACATTATTATTGGCATTGCTAGGGGACTTCTCTACCTTCACAGAGATTCAAGGCTAAGAATAATCCATAGAGACCTTAAAGCAAGCAATGTTCTTTTAGATGGTGAAATGACCCCAAAAATTTCTGACTTTGGAATGGCAAGAATGTTTGGTGGAGATCAAACTGAAGCAAAGACCAAAAGAGTGGTTGGAACCTAGTAAGCACAAAAGCAAATTACTCAACTTTCCAAAAAATTCTGAACTTAACTGCTAAATTCATTTTATGTTTTACAAATGTTACAGTGGATATATGCCCCCAGAGTATGCCATGGATGGACACTTCTCTTTCAAATCAGATGTTTTCAGTTTTGGAGTTTTACTTTTAGAGCTGTTGAGTGGCAAGAAAAACAAAGGATTTTTTCACCCTGATCACAAACTGAATCTCCTAGGCCATGTGAGTACATTAGTGAAAATACATGTATCTTTTATTGTCTCACTAAATGAATAGTAGCTTGGATTTTATGCAATGATAATCTCCATAGTACCGACACTTTCGGTTGGAGACTTGTTCGATGTCCGACACATGTATCGTGTCGGACACCGACACCGACACTTAAATTACTTGCATTTTTCAAATTAAAACTGGTGTCTATGTGTCTGTATCCGTGTCTGTATCAGTGCTTCATAGATGATAATATACCACCAAATGTGTTAGGCATGGAAGCTTTGGAGTGAAGGTAAGCCTTTGGAGCTGATGGATACAATGCTTGAGAATCAGTTTTCTACTTCTGGAGCTCTAAAGTGTATTCAAGTGGGTCTTTTATGCGTTCAACAGCACCCAGAAGAAAGGCCAACAATGTCATCAGTGCTTTTGATGCTGGATGGTGAAAGTGTGTTGCTTCCCCAACCTGGAAGGCCGGGTTTATATTCTGAGAGGTGTTTCTTAGAGACAGATTCATCTTCACGTGGTATTCTCAATTCTGATTCCAATGACATAACTGGTAGTACTTTAGTAGAGGCTCGTTAGAAACATGCATGCATGAAATTCTATATTCTCATTCAGAATTAAACAGAATACTTGGAATTATCATGTTTTGGCTTTGTTAGTTTTAGAACCTGGGTGATGAGATTGCTGCTAAATGTTTTACACAAACTTGTTCTCAAGACAAGGCTACAGAATATAGAAATAGTTTAAAAATAAGTTAAAAACTTTAGCAAATTATTTCTGTTCTTTTACATTAAAAATTTAGGTTTATGGATATCATTAAAAATTGTACTCTTCTTTTGGGTGGATCATTATTGGCTACCTACGAAGTATCTCTATACTTTCAATGAAAGATTAATCTTCACTCCAATTTAGAGGCAAATTTTGCACTAATCAATTTTACTCTATTGATAACTCTTTGATAAGTGGCTCCTTTTAGTATATCAGAGTTCAACAATCCAACCGTCAAATAAAAAAAAAGTTATTGAGTAAATCAACTCCAGCAACTTTCACACTAATGGAAAAAAGGCATTTCATATCGGTTAAAATTAACATTCCATATCGGTTCCTGAACCGATGCCGAAAAAGGAGATATAAAAAAATAGAGACATTTCATATCGGGTTCTGAACCGATATGGAAAGTTGTTTTTATATCGGTTAGTTGTATAACCGATATGGAAAGTCAGTTTTTTATCAAATATAAGCGTATATTTGACATCGGTTTTATGTGGGAACCGATATGAATACTTATTTTGAACATCGGTTTTCTCTAGAACCGATATGAATACTAATTTTTAACATCGGTTTTCTATAGAACCGATATGAATACTAATTTTTAACACCGGTTTCCTGTAGAGCCGACATGAAATACTGATTTTTAACATCTAGTGATTTAAGAACCGATGTTAAAACTGGAGGTTTTTTTAAAAAAAATGGTTTCTGCTCAGAGATGCAGCATGAACAAAATGGTTTCTGCTCAAAGCTAGCGTGTGAATAAAATATAGCAGCACAAGCTAGCATGCAAAAAGGAAAATCACTTAAAGATATTTGACATACACAAAATGCTATGATTAGAACATCCTAACAGAAAGAAATTTCATCATTGGATAAAGCTAGCTTCTACAAGACAACAACACCATGAAGGAGAAATACACACAAGTTGGTAAGCCTCTGTACAAATACTACAGGTACAAGGAACAAAATAGTGAAAAGTGAAAACAATACACACAACTATCACAACCAACTTCGAAATCCATCTGGAGCCAACTGAGTAATCCACTGGGTTGGATTGACTGATTGCTTCAAATGGAAAGCAGTTGCAGCAGCCAAACGTGTCCAGAACAACCACTGCATAAGAAAACATGAATGTCATGCAACTTGAAACAATCAATCAATCAATCAAGAAAACATGAATGTCACTGCATAAGAAAAGAAATGATAATCTGAGTAGTGATCACCAAATCAGATGAAATCTAAAACTGAAAAAGAAATAATAACCTAAGGGCAAGGCTGAATTTTTCCATCATAATTTCCACCACCTGTAGTATACATAGCTTTATCACTCCAGCAGTCCCTAACGCCTGAGGGGAAATTGAGGGAAATTATAAAAGAGGAAATCGAAAAGGCTATAGACACTTAGAATCAACATAGAAACAACGGAATGAAAATAATTCATAATGATTGTAGAGATCACCAAATTAAACCCAAGACATGACGCTAAGCAGAAAGTTATTATTTCAATCACCAAATTAAACTCGTGGATTATGCTTCCCAAAACGTTATTTCTTCAAACAGGTATGCTGCAGCAAAAAAAGGATCAAAATTCAATCCATGTATCTAGGACTGAAGTCAGGAAATGAAAATAATAACAAAACATTGAAGAAGCTAGATTTATCAAGATTGGCAAAACACGTCTACAATGCAATCTTAAATCGACAATGCCAAACTAGACATTGCTTCGGCATAAGTAAAACAAAAATTTGAGATTGGAAAACCCATGCCATTGTGACAAAGAGTTATCAATTAGGGAAGAATATTCAACAAAACAGTCAATTTTCAAACCAACGGTCAGATCAGCAAAACTGACCCAACCAAACTATCCCAACTTCCTCCCGGAGAAGGAAAATTAACCAAGATAAAGAAAACAAGAAGATATCCAATTAGGAAAGGAATCTATTACAAGAAAAAAGATTCAGAGTAGTAGACTGATGTACTGATTTTTCCAAACCAAGAGGCAGACCAGCAAAGAGCCCAACAATATTATCCAGAAACACAAAAAGAACTCCAACAAGAGCCAGTCACTGTTCTTATCCGTTGTAAGAAGAATCCCTGGGCATTAACTCTCTGATATAATCTTCAATTGAAATAGTATTAACATATGGAACACCTACTCAAGTGGGAATAACAAAACAAAAAACCTAAACTCACTGAAACGAAACGATTTGATAACCCAAGTTGAGATCACCAAATCACATCAAATCTAAAACAAATGGAAAGAGAAAAAAACAGAATAAACCTAGGGTTGAAGATTGAATAAAATAGAGTATACAGAGTGAACCAAATGTAGAGAAGGAGTTCTTGAAAATAAACAGCATAAAACATATGTATTTCCAGGATTGGATTTCGAGCTAAGGAGTTCATATGGATTTCAGCAGAAAATACTACCCTTCTTAATATCTTTCACATATTAAAGAAGCAAAACTGTGAGTACCAAAAGACAATACTACCCTTGGTTAATTAGTAAGTACCAAAAGACATAATGTGAGTACCAAAAGACAATACTACCCTTGGTTAATTAGTAAGTACCAAATTATTGGATGGTGAACACTTCGATACCCATTGAATTTTGTTGGGTATAATACCCAACATCCAAACATTAAATGATACCTACTTTTTTATATTTAAATATTTAAAAATAAATTTAAATATTATCCTATTTTGTCAACAGGGTATCATACCCAACAAAACTCAACGAGTATGGTAGAATTCTACTTATTTAATACTTTATCAAATAACTTGTGAATTGAACGTATAATTTGTTTTCTAAAAATAGGAATAAATATTAACTACATAATTTTATAGCTAAGAATGTCAGTTTTATCTGAAACTCATATGATGGTTAAACGTCTTAATCCTTGGTGGCGGTATGGTTAGTTGAGACGCCACCAACCCCGGATCGGAAGCGGAGCTCGGTTGATCAAGACCAACCCCTACCAACTATCTCGAATCGGACCTTGTGTCTAAGATCGGATATAGGTCCAGAGATACGGTACAGAATATTTGCGACCACAGTGGGAGGATCTTGTACTCTAGTTCCTCTCCCATCTCCTTGATTGACAATGGCTTCGACCTTACGTCATAGGACTATCCTGAATGTCGCTGAAGGACCGGTTCTGCAGCGGGTGACTCCGAAAGGAGTGGCAGTCACCTAACCCCTTAGCCCGATGCATGCTCAAAGCTCGGCTACGGCTATGGTTCCTGGGAGCTCAGCCCGGAACCGACTTCCACCTCCCCCTCCGACCGTCCAGGTACCGGTCGATGCTGTTCAACAACTCGTCCTGTTCCTAAATATTGCTTTAATTTTGTACAAGAGAAATACAAGCATAGACACAACTTTTCTATTGGATGATACCTAGTTTCAGCATCATTTAAAACTCTACTGAGGTAATAAATGGCTCTTTCGACACCATTTTCATCTTCTTATGCTAACATGCTACCTATTGACAATTCTGATGCTGCTACATACAATTTCATTACTTTATTTCTAATAGGAGGTAACAAAATAGGAGGCTTCATCAAATAGCCCTTGATCTCGTCGAAAGCTTTTTGGTGTTCTGGATCCCACCTGAACGCATCTTCTTTCTTCAGTCGAAGTAATGGCGAAAAAACTCGTGTCTTGCCACTTAGGTTTGAAATGAACCTTCTAAGGGCATTTGATTTTTCCTAGTAACGACTGCAATTCTTTCTTTGTCGAAGGAGCTTTCGTCTTTAAAATTGCCTTTGTCTTGTTTTGATTTATTTCAATGCCTTTTTTGCGCACAACAAATCCTAAAAAGTCACCTGCACGTACACAGAAGGCACATTTAAGTGGATTCATTTTCAATCCATATTTTCTCATTCTTTCAAATGATGGTCGAAGATGGTCTAAATGACCACTTTCTGATGAAGACTTAACAACTATGTCATCTATGTACACTTGCATAAAATTTTCTATAAAATCATGAAACATAGAATTCATAGCTCTTGGTATGTAGCACCAGCATTTTTAAGCCAGAAGGCATCACCACCCATTCATACACACCTAATGTCCCTGGACATCGAAATGCTGTTTTTGATACATCTTCTTTAGCAATAAAAATTTGGTTATAACCAGAATAACCATCAAGCGTACTTAAATATTCCAAACCTGCTGCTGAATCAACAAGCATTTCTGCCACAGGCATAGGATATTGATCTTTGGGTGTAGCATTATTTAAATCCCTGAAATCTATGCAAACTCTAAGAGTTCCATTTTTCTTAATAACAGGAACTATATTTGCTAACCAATCTACATACCTGGCAGTTCTGATGAACTTGCTCTTGAGTAGTCTTTCGATTTCTGCTTTGATCTTCGACAGGATTTGTGGTGCAAATCTTCTTGGTGTCTGCTTCACTGGTCGTATAGGCAGCTTCAATTCCACTACTTCTCAACTCAAACCTGGCATCTCATTGTAGTCCCAAGCAAAACAGTCTTTAAATTCCTTCAAAAGTTTGACAATTTGCACCCTGAAAGCCTTGTCAATCTTTGCACTAATATATGTTGGCCTTTTTACAGGGCCATCTCCCAAGTCAATTTCTTCTAAGGGATCTCGTGCTTGCATTTTCTTGGTCGAACCCATTGGGTCCTTTTCAAAACCTAAAGGCTCATCATCATATACACAATCAAGCTTTTGGTCTTCGACCAAATCTTCCTTACTATTACTGTCACTGGCTTCAGCAACCATTTGTTGACGTAACTCGGCTTCCAAAGCCGCTTTTTCTTTGTTTTCGGCCACATAGGCCGTAATTCTATCCCATGCATTGGGCTTAGACATAAATAAACTATTTATGGTCCATCCCACCCAGTAGGCTTGCAAAAGCCTCTTGGGTGATTATCCTCATCTATAACCCCCCTCTCCCAAATAATTCCATAATTTGGGTGAAGAGTAACTGAGGAAAACACATTATCTTGGTATACATAACCAAGATCAGAAGAAGAACATGACACAATGTTCGCCAATTGTTTGTCGAAAGTTTTCTTAGTGATAGTATTTACCTCCGCTTTGAAGTAACTTTGATCACCTTCAATGTTTTCGACCAAACCATCTTCTCTCCAAATAATGAGCCTTTGGTGAACAGTTGATGGTATTTCCCCCACGCCATGTATCCACTCTCTTCCTAGCAACAAGTTGTAGTTTGCCTTAGAAGGAACTACAAGAAACAACGTTGATCTTTTGATGCTACCCACAGCTAACTCGACTTCGATGGCCCCAAGTGAGTGGCTAGTTTTGCCTTCATAATTTGTGAGTAACACGTTGTGAGGCCTCAAATCCGTATCACATTTACCAATTTTTCTCAACAAATGTTGTGGCATCAAGTTTACAGCAGCACCACCGTCGACCAAAATCTGGTTGACACATATATGTTGTTCACTTTAGCTTGAATGAACAAAGGTTTGAGATGGTTCATCATTCCACAATCTGGTTTCTCAAATACAGCATGTTGTTCTTCGACACAACCATTCTTTAGCACATAGTAACAAATTGGTTTATAAGTAGTCTCTTCGTCAAAATATCCCTCGACATCATTCACTTCGGAAACTACATCATACTCAATTAGTAGAATTGAGACCACATGCATAGGACATCAAAGTCCGACCCAGAATCAGCAAAATCAGACTCCATTTCTTCGTCTAAGTCAAAGCCTTCTGATTGCTGAGAGTGGAGGAAATATCCTCTAAGTAGCTGGCTTTTTAGCCACTTCGACAGCCACTTGCTTACCTTGTTTTTTGTTAGAACTCTCTACTTGTCCTGCACTAATAGCTTTCTTTTGGCGTTGGTGTCTGCGCCATTGAGTTCTAGTCATGGGATTTTTCCCCTTGTAATTGTTGTTATAGGCGTACTTGTTAGATTCAAGTGCCTTGTTTTGGCCAGTAGTACTGGTGTTGCCCTTGACCATTTTTGTGGGTGTTGGTTGTTTTGGTTGATACCTAAAACTTTTCCCACCAGAATTCACGGGTAAGTATCCAGTATTCTTTCCACCGGAGTACAGCCATTTCTCTACATGAGACTTTGTTGATGGAACATAAGTCTTAAGTTGCTCTTTCTGAGTATGCTTTGTCGAAGTAACTTTGTATGGTATCCCTCTTTTGTTGAAATTGAACTTTGGCCTTTTGTCGACCCATTTTCCTTTCCGCTTCAATTGAGGTCGGTAACCTTCAAGGCTCTTTGCAGCCTCTTTGTCAAAGACAGAACTGCATCTTGGACATAACATCACTTCAGTGTTGCTTATCTTGCAACGACTAAGGAAATTAATTAATTCCTCTTCTGCTTTTGGGTAAGAAACTTTCATTTTCTCAGTATATTGGTCTTCAGTGACCATTTCGACATTAGCCTCAGAAATTTCAGTATCTTTTGTCAAATTATCATTTCCAGCAACAATTCCAGTGGCTTCGACAACCATGATGTCGACTTCAGCATACATTGCCTCTGCTGTTGGAAGAGGATCAGTGTCGATTTGCATTGGAGGCTTTGATTTGTCACCAAATTTCAGCCTACCTTCATTGAGAGCTTTCTGGACCAAATCCCTGAAAATAACACAACGAGAAGTGTTATGGCCTAAAAAGTTATGGAATTTACAAAAACCCCTTTTCTTTCTTTGTTCCAATAGTGGTATTTTCAGCCAAAATTTGACCATCAGTAACTAAAAGATCAAATATTTCATCACATTTAGAAACATCAAAGGTGTAAGTTTTTGTAACAAACTTATCATTTTTAGGCTCGACAAGATTTTTCCCATCTGATGGCTTTAACACTTTACATGTATAAGGAGGCGCAGGTTTTAATTCTGCAATATTAACCCCTTCTTCGACACCCTCATACGATATGTCGAATTCTTGGTCGCTGTCATTAGTGTCGACATATGCGACTTTTTCTTTTTTATTATTGAACCTATTAGTCCTAACCTTTTAAGCTTTAAGCCTTTCGACCTGTTGAACTCTATCAGCCAATTGTTCCATATCTCTTAAGTGCAGAGTATCTAATTTCTTTCTTACAGAATAGTCTAGGCCACCAGCAGCCATTTCGACTAACTCGTGTTCAGGCACTTGAGTAAAGCACCTTGCCTTGAGCAGTCTAAATCTATTGAGATACTCATCAATAGACTCTGTCGCTTTACGTCGAACGCTAGCCAATTCCTTAAGACTAATGTTGCATTGGCCCAAATAGAATTGCTCATGGAAAGCCTTTTCTAACTGATTCCAATTAAAAATGGAATGCGGAGGTAAAGTGGTGAACCAAGTAAAATGATTTTTAGCTAGAGAATTTGGAAAGTATTTCATTCTTAAATTCTCATTGTGTGCTATGTCACCAGCCTAAGTTAAATAACGGGCAACGTGTTCGACAGTAGATTCACTAGTTTCTCCAACGAATTTTGTGAACTTAGGGATTTTCCATCCCATGGGCAATTCTGTTTGCAATATATAATCCGACAAAGGGGACACAAAATCAGGCCTATGTAGGCCTAAATTAAGACCATTTTGGGCTTGAATATTTTCGACAAGATTAACCAATGTTTTGGATTCCAAAATTATTTTGTTGGACTGGCCTAACCACTTCATCAGTATTTTGGTTCCTATTGACTAACACAACATCAGAAACAGGCTCTTCAACAACAAGTTGTTGCCCTTGATTGATGGGAACTGCATTCACTACAAAAAAAAACATGGATTAGCGACGGATTTTAGCGACGGATAGGTGGTCCGTCGCTAAAATCAAAATTAGCGACGGAAATTCACAGTATTAGCGACGGATTGAAAAACAATGTCTTTAGCGACGGAAATTGGCTAAATTAGCGACGGATTTAACATGGCGCGAAACTTGAAAATTTTGGTTTGAATTAGCGACGGAAATCCGTCGCTAAATCCGTCGCGAATGTTTGGAAAATTGTGCCACTGACCGTTGCAGTTGATTTGACACGTGACAAACATTAGCGAGGGAAATCCGTCGCTAACGGGTAAATTTTTTTTATAAACCCGAATCCTTCCTCTTCCTCTTTCATTTCTTCCTCTTCCTCTTTCATTTCTTCCTCTTCTCCGGTTTTTCCTCTTCCTCTTTCATTTCTTCCTCTTCCTCTTTCATTTCTTCTTACCACCACCAGCATCATCTTCTCCCTTCAACACCACCAGCACCATACCATCCTCTTTCATTTCTTTTCCTTCTCCATTTTCCTCTTCCTCTTTCATTTTTTCTTACCACCACCACCATCATCTTCTCCCTTCAACACCACACCACCACCACCACCACCACCACACCATCCTCTTTCATTTCCTCCTCTTCCTCTTTAATTTCTTTTCCTTCTCCATTTTCCTCTTTCTCTTTCATTTTTTCTTACCACCACCACATCATCTTCATCTTCTCCCTTCAACACCACACCATCCTCTTTCATTTCGTTTCCTTCTCCATTTTCCTCCCCAACCCCTTATCTCTCCCTCTCTCTATCTGAGATTAGTGTTTTTTTTAAAAAAAAGAGATTAGCGACGGATTTTAGCGACCGATTTCCGTCGCTAAAGTTGGTCAGTGTCAGTGTTAAATCAACTGCAACAGTCAGTGTGCACAGTGTTTAGCGATGGATTTTCCGTCGCTAATTTTAGCGACGAATTTTATTCCCTCGCTAACCATTAGCGACAAGTGGTTTAGCGACGGAATTGGTCCGTCGCTAATTCTGTTGCTAACAGTCAGTAGCGAGGGAAAAACAGGCATTAGCGAGGGAAAAATCCGTCGCTAATACGCTGTTTTTTTGTAGTGATTGTTGGGCCTTTCTATGGGAATTTCAACAGGCCTAACATTCTGAATTTGAGGAATTTGCTGGTTATGCACTGGTGGAGTGCTAAAGAAATCAACAATTCTTCCCATTTGTGTTGCTAACATTTGGTAACTATTATTTGTGTTTTGTATTAGAGGGTTAAACACTGTACAAATTTGTTGTGTTAACATATTAACCATATCATGATTACTATCATCCATTTGTTGCCTTAATGCCAGCAAATATGATGTGGTTAATGAAGGTTGAACATTTCGACTAAAAATGTTCTCTGATGAACTATGTGTAGGTGCAAATCCTGTAATTGCATTGTTTGCATACGTAGACGAATTTGTCTGAAAGCCTGCCATCAAGGCAGTTGGCATGGCATATGGATAACCCCTACTGTTCACAGGCAAATTAAATGGCATATTTCCAATCATTGGATTAGCCATTAAAGGACTTGTTGATCCTAATATTGGTGGCACAAAAGCCATTGCGTTAGTCTGTGTCAATGCTGCCGTTGTCATCATCGACACATGAGTAATTACAGGAGCAGTTACAGCGGTTACGCCCATAACTATCGAAGAAGGCATGGAAGCGGTTACTCCCACGGCATTCGTAGCGTTAGCGTCACTAACTGACGCTTGTTCTTGTGAACTTTGTGCATTTGATGCAGAAGTATTGTTTATATTAGAGCGCGCCATCTTTGAAAGATGTTTACCACTCCCCAAATGCATGCACAGACAATGTCACAAGTTTTAAGATTTCAACGAAAAAAACTTTAGAAATTAGCACAAATGTCCCACCGGGCGTGCCAATTTGTTTACCGTGTTTTTTGGTAAACACCACTAGTTAGAAATTAATGTTGCTTGCAGGATCAACTAGAAAATCCTAGAACATTTGTGTTAAAGTTTTTTCAGAAATTATGAGTGTTCTTGCGGTTTAAATTTGAAAATATGAAGATAACCGTCGAAGTTATCTCCAGAAGGGAGGGAGGATTCTAAATAGAAGTCGAAGAGAAAAAAAATAAAATGCAGAAGGGAGAATTCTGCGTAGAAGTCGAAGAGAAACAAATAAAATGCAGAAAACTTAAGAAAGTAAAAGTGAAATTGCATTAATTGTAAAGAGAATGGTGCACAAGTTCATACATTGTTCTCTGACTCGTTTTCTCTGTGATGTTGGAAGTTTGAGTTTCAAAATTCTGTATGTGAGTTTGTGACCTATTTTTCCTATGAAAAACTACTATTTATACAAGGAGGGAAACACAATAACTAACTAACTGTACATAGAATTTGAAAAATGGTAACTGCCATGTCTTCGACCACAATAACTGCTACGCCTTTTCGACAACGAGCACTTGATTTCTGATCTATCACTAATTTTCTTCTCGTCGAACCATTGGCTTCAATTCTTCAATTTCTACTAAGTTAAGCACTGTGTCGAACATTCTTGGGAAAACTTCTCACTGTCGAAATCAACACCTTTCCTCTTGAAATTAGCAAGTCAAACCTCGCTGACTCCATTTAATTGAGCCTGTCGAAAATGCAGGCTAACAATAAGATGAAAGAACCTTTTCTTCTGCTGAGAAGTCATATCACAAGGCACCACTCTACTGACCAAGTAATTCACAATATCTGCATACCAAGGTGTTGCAGCATCTGTTGCTGCCACATCTGTTGTTGCAGCAGTTACTGGAAGCAACTTTTCATCAGGGAAACACTCCTTGGTTTCTCCACTGTGATTACCTGCATTTTCACCTTCCAATCTAGACAAATGATCAGCAACTTGGTTCTCCACCCCCTTTTTGTCTCTAATTTCAATATCAAATTCTTGAAGGAGGAGAACCCATCTTATTAGCCTAGGTTTTGCATCTTTTTTAGCAATCAAATACTTAATGGCAGAATGATAAGTGAAAACAATTACTTTGGTGCCAACTAAGTATGATCTAAATTTATCAAAAGCAAAGACCACAGCTAAGAACTCCTTTTCAGTAGTGGTGTAATTTAATTGTGCATCAATAAGTGTTTTCCTAGCATAATAAATAGAATGGAAAACTTTGTCATACCATTGGCTAAAGACAACTCCTATGGCAAAGTCACTAGCATCACACATGAGCTCCAATGGCTTGCTCCAATCTGGAGTCACAATCACAGGTGCTGAAACCAGTGCCTTCTTTAGTGTGTTGAATGCTTCTATACAGGGTTCATCAAAGACAAATGGTGTCATGCAGTAGCAATTAACACAATGGCTTTGAAATTTTAGAAAAGTCTTTAATGAATCTCCTGTAAAATTCTGCATGCCCTAGAAAACTTCTCACACTTTTCACATTTGTGGGTGGGTACATCTTTTCAGTTACTTCAACCTTGGCTCTATCAACTTTAATTCCCTTCTTTGAAATTCTATGACCTAGAACAATCCCTTATTAAACCATGAAATGACATTTTTCCGAATTTAACACCAGATTGGTTTCTTCACACCTATCCAAAATTTCCTCCAAGTTATTGAGACATAGTTTGAATGATTCCCCAAAGACTGAAAAATCATCCATAAATACCTCCATTGAATTCTCAATAAACTCAAAAAATTGACATCATGCACCTCTGAAAGGTAGCTGGTGCATTACATAACCCAAATGACATCCTTCTAAATGCAAAGCTACCATAGGGGCATGTGAATGTGGTCTTCTGCTGATCCTCAGGTACAATGGCTATTTGATTATAACCAGAGTAACCATCAAGGAAATAGTAGAATTCCTTACCAGCTAACCTATCCAACATCTGATCAATGAATGGTAAAGGGAAATGGTCATTCTTTGTAGCCTTGTTGAGCTTTCTATAATCCATGCATATTCTCCACCCTGTGACTGGTCTTGTAGGAATCAATTCATTTTTCTCATTAGCTACCACTGTCACTCCTTCCTTCTCTGGAACACATTGCACAGGACTTACTCATGCACTATCTGAAATGGGATAGACAATCCCAGCATCAAGCCATTTGATTATCTCCTTCTTAACAACCTCCTTCATGATAGGATTAAGTCTCTTCTGCCCTTCAATACTATTCTTTGAATTTTCATCCAAAATGATTCTATGCATATAGATGGTAGGACTTATTCCCTTTATATCAGCCATTTGCCACCCAATTGCTTTCTTATGCCTTCTTAGGGTAGTAATGAGATCATATTCCCGACTTTTGGTGAGGCCAGAAGCAATGATCACAGGCAAAGAATAATTTTCCCCCAAAAAGGAATACTTCAAGTGTTTAGGTAACTCTTTAAGTTCAAGTGAAGGTGGTTGCTCAATAGATGGAACATTCCTCTTGAAGCTTGAGTCTTCCAGTTCCAAAGACTCATACTTTCTTGACCAAATTTCTTTGACAGTTGCTTCATTATCCAATACACCCTTTTCCACAAGTTCATCTTTTGCTGAATCTTCCCGAACCTTGATTAGGTGATCTGATTGCTTGTGAAAATGCTTTTGAACAACTGCATCAAGTGAGACTACATATGAACATTCTTCAGTCCCCTTTTCAGGAAACTTAAGAGGATTCATCACATTAAATTTGATCTCTTGGTCATTGACCCTCATGGTCAACTCTCCTTTCTGCACATCAATGAGGGTTTTCCCTGTGGCTAAGAATGGTCTTCTTAGAATGATAGGCACCTCCTTATTTGCATCAAAATCAAGAATAACAAAATCTGCAGGAAAAACAAACTTGTCAACTTTAATAAGCACATCCTCTATTATCCCTTCAGGATAGGCAATGGACCTATCAGCTAACTGAAGGGTAACAGTGGTGGGTCTAGCAATTCCAATACCAAGCTGTGTAAATATAAATTTGGGCATCAAGTTAATACTTGCACCCCAAATCACATAAAGCACGGCCAGTATAGTTTTCCCCAAAAGAAAAAGGAATAGTGAAGTTGCCAGGATCCTTCAATTTTCTTGGAAGCTTATTCTGCATGATCATACTGCACTCTTCTGTCATTGCCACGGTTTCAAATTCCCCTAGCCTTCTCCTTTTAGTTAGCACATCCTTCATGAACTTTGCATAGTTGGGCATTTGTTGAAGGGCCTCAACCAAAGGAACATTGATGTGAAGTTGCTTTAGCACCTCTAGAAATTTGCCAAATTGCTTGTCTTGCTGAGCCTTCTTCAATCTTTGAGGAAAGGGTGGATCTGGCAAAGCTTGATCAAGCTTATGTGAAGTTACTGGTGCAAAGTCAGATGCTGCAGCATCTGTTGTGGCAGCATCTTTTACATCATGTTTTCCATTTTTTTCATTTTTTTTCTTTCCACCACCTTGATCAAGTGATGGTCCTGCCAAATCCTTCCCACTCCTTAAAGATATAGCCTTGCAAGTTGATACATCTTTCCCTTTTAAAGATGAAGCTTCAGTAGTAGAGGACAATGTTCCACTAGGTATTTGGGTTAGAGTAGTGGCTATTTGACCAATTTGATTCTCCAAGTTCTTGATAGCAGCCCCTTGAGTTTGATATTGAGTTTTGGTTTCATTCATGAAAGCTTTGAGCATAGCCTCCATAGAATTACCAGCTGTTGGAGCTGCTGCTGCCTTGGGTTGAGCAGGGAAACCAGGCGGTGTAGCTGGAGCTGCTGCAGTACTCCATTTGAAATTGGGATGATCTCACCATCCTGGATTATAGGTACTGGCATATGGATTATGGTTTATGTTGAATCCGACATGGTTGACTGATATAGGGTTGGCTGGGCATTCTTCATATAGGTGACCTCCTCCACAGTAGACACAACTGGTAGACCTCACTGGAACTTGTTCAATTGCTGCTCCAGCTTTGACCTCTGGTTTAGCTTCTGTTGCTCAGCGTCTGTTGCTGCAGCACTGGGTGCATTTAGGTTTTTAACCATATTGGTAAGGGATGCCACTTGAGCAGCTAAAGCAGTCATTTCACTAACTTCATGCATCCCAGCTACTTTCTTTTGAGCACTCACTCTTGCTGTAGGCCATTGATAACTATTTGCAGCAATTGTTTCAATAAGATTGTAAGCATCAGTGTATGAACCATTCAATAAAAATCCACCAGAAGATGCATCAATCATAAGCCTTGTCCGAGGTTCCAACCCATTGTAAAAAGTTTCCATTTGAACCAGAACTGGCAACCCATTATGTGGACATTTTCTTAGCAATTCTTTAAATCTTTCCCATGCTTCAAACAGTGTTTCAAATTCAGTTTGTTTGAAAGAGGTAATTTCAGTTCTCATTCTGCCATTCTTGATAGGTGGAAAATATTTAGTCATAAACTTTTCAGCCATTTCATTCCAAGTAGTGATAGAGTTAAGCTCCAAGGAATTTAACCAAGCCTTGGCTCTATCCTTCAAGGAATATGGAAACAACTTGAGTTTAAAAGCATCATCAGAAACACCAGGGAGTATGAAATTAATTACTACAAACTTCTACAAATTGTTTTAAATGCAGATGGGGATCCTTAGTAGGTCCACCACCAAATTGGCCAACTGTTTGAAGCATTTGATGGGCTTAAATTCAAAATGTGTTGTGACAAGTTCAGGCCTTACTATGCTGGTTTGCATAGTTAGATGGTAAAAAATTGCATAATCCCTCATAGGTCTGTCCCTGTCGTTAGCCATGCCCATGACTGTTTGATTTAATAGCTCTTGCTGATATTGGTTGACAGGAGGGTTTTCCACTTCAGTGGCATTGTGTTGGGAACCTTGAGTTGGTGTGCTCTGGGAATCATGTAGAGAAGCCATGACAACAGCTCTGCCTAACTCAATAAGCCCTAGTCTACTATTGATCCTTCTCAACCTTCTGAACAGTCTTTCTATTTTAAGATCCAACTGAAATTCTGGTGTGGAAGCCCCGCGCATATGCTGCATCAACTAATACTATAGCAACAGAGACAGAGCACACAAAATATGAGAAAACAAAATCACTAACTTACTAATTAATTAAACAACAATTAAACTTTTCAATCCCCGGCAACGGCGCCAAAAACTTATTGTGTAAAAACGTGTGCAATTATACACAGTCCAACAAGTAGTATATGATAAGAAAAGATCGTTCCCACGAGGATTGAGGTCTAAAATGTGCTTAATTTGGCTAGCAAATTAGTGAGGTAAAATAAATAGACACAAGTTTTTGAAAGCATTTTAAATAACAAATTAAGTAAAAGGGTGTGAAAATCAGTATTGAGAATGAGTTGGAATGTGTTCACTAAGTAAATCCTTTCTAGTGCATTAGTGCTGCGTCTAATGCTGCAACAATAGATGCTGTCGCAATAGTTGCTGTTTTGTCAAACACTTCCACTAGAATTTCTCTACAAGAGTCTATGTCTAGACCCTAAATAGGTACTCCCTAGGCTACTCACGCACCCACAGTGTTCATCTCATGGATTTTGCCCTCCTATGTCTAGGGTTTAAACAAGAAGCATTAAAGTGTCCTTTACTACTTACTATCCATGTTATCTTTTGAGATCTATTCATAAACCATTTCTGAATTTACAAATTTACTTAAGTTAGATGGTCATTCCTAATTTAAGATGGAAATATTAAGCTCACAAAAGATAAATTGCTAAAACATCAAACACATTTCATCAAATGCACTAAAAATTCATTACATAGATCCCAACATTCCAACTATGAGTATTTAGCTCATAATGAGCAAACAAGACAAAACACAACTCAAACATAATTGTAACAACCATATTCAAGAAATACAGGATAGAAATTATACTAAGTGAGAAGATCCGAAGATACACTCCAAGAAGAGAGTCTCAAGGAGAGGGTTCAGCTCCCACGTAGCACAATCAACAAGTATTGTGGCTCCTGTCGTTGCTGCAGCAATGATTCCAACAATGATCTTCGCAAGTTTGGTAATGGAATGTAGCTTAGGTAAAAATGGTGGAAAGCTATTTCTAAATTTTCCTTTTTAGACCTAGCATGACATGAATGAAGAAGGAGGCTCCCTTTTATAGCTCTAAGGTACATGATCCAATAAAACCCTAAATTTGAGGCGCCCTTTGTCCTTTGTGTGCCTAAAAGTACAAGTGCCCAAGAGAAAAGTAGAATATTCCATGTTCAGGTGCTGGCACTAGCTGGTCGTGATCGTCCTTGCCATTACAGCTGTCCTTCGCTACTTTTAGTGCGTCCCATCCTTGTCTCTCATCTTTCACATAAATGCATTGCCGTGGCAACTGATGCTGCAGCAATTGAACACACAATCAAAGCAGACAAATAGGGCACCTAAATGCCAAATATTATAAGAACTCGGGAATGCAAATTTCTAAACTTAAAAGATAATATTTACATATCCTAACTTACTAATTACATGAGAATAAACAATGAATTAACCTTAAGAATGCATAAATAACTCTTATAAATAAGAGTTATCAATCTCGCATTAATCAATTAGTGCTCGAATGAGCTGTCAAGCTTTTGTACAACTTATCCTTCCTTCATCTATAAAAGGAGGACTCAGTTACCATTAAGATCATCAATCTCTCTACCTCTACGTTTTCCTTGTAAAACCATCAAGTCTAAGAAGTTCATCAAGAACTCTCTACCTCTGTAAGTTTTTAAAGATATTATCAATAAATCATGAATTTGCCGTTTTACTATCTGTCTTTCTTTCAATTAGTTTTTCAAATAATATTTCTTCTAACCACAAAGTTAGATTGGTATTTAGACGAATTATGTATTTTCTCTCATTTCGCATTATATAATAGTTTTATTATTGAACTCGTAGTAGGCTATGTCTACTTTACCATCATCCATATATAACCCGTATCAAATTATGTCATCCGTGACCATGAGAATTTGTCATTTCCCTCCTTTTAACTTCTACTATCTTTGTCAAAAAAAAAACTTTTACTATCTTGACTGATTTTATTGGTCACACACATATCGGTAAATTACACAAAGATAGTAGAAGTTAAAAGGAGGGAAATGACAAATTCTCTTGGTCACGGATGACATAATTCGATACGGGTCATTTTTTTTCCTTTTTGAAGGATTGATATGGGTCATATCTAGTGTAACTACTAGGTACATATTTTTTTTGATCGAGACCACGGTATCCACCGCCGAACGCAGTGACTAATCCGCTCGCTGGATTGGAGACACCTCAAAGGGTGGGACAGCTGGCCCAGAGATTTAAAGTTGCCCCATACCCAAGGTGAGGATCGAACTCTCGACAATTGGTTAATGGAGGATGAGTCACAACCGCTCAACCATACTACTAGCTACATATGTTTGAACATAAGAATTAAAAAGGGAGGAAATTAGGGTGTTTGGTATAGCTTTGGCATATTCAAGACGGCTGTCTCCAGGGTTTTCTTGTTTCTCGATTTTTTAACTCCCGTAGTCCATTCAAAATGACCTGATTATTTGTTTTATCAAATATAAGTATAAATATTTTATAGCGCGATGAAGATCTTCCGTGATTATATGGAGAATAACAATGATAGGGGAGCAGCAGTCCATATTTTAGTCTAACTTATTACTAATTTATAACTTTCTTTCTAGGCGCTGTTTGAAGTAGCATAGTTAGCGTTTGATCTTATCATTAGATAAACTCTCTCTCTCTCTCTCTCTCTCTCTCTCTCTCTCTCTCTCTCTCTCTCTCTCTCTCTCTCTCTCTCTCTCTCTCTCTCTCTCTCTCTCTCTCTCTCTCATTTTTAGCAATAATTACATATATCTATTTATGTCATTGTTTATTTATAAACTAGATCAATCGCTAATTCTATCCAACACTTAAATTCAATCAGCTAGTTTATTCGCTATCTGCTCTCCTAATACAAGCTGGTTTATAGATTTGCTATCCACTACCACTAGCTTATCTACTATTTTTTACCAAACATAACATTAGTGTACATGTGAGCTTCCAACGATACCAAATTTCTATTGAATATATTATTTTCTGAATGTATTTAATGCTAAAAATTGGGCGAGCAAAAATATATGATTTAATTTATATACTCAATAGGTGTATAAGTGTTTTACACCATATACGAATTACAAGTTGACACGTCATTATAAATAAGTTAATCAATTAGTGACCACCTTCTATGTTAACCATACCATAAATTGTTATTGGTTATGGTTGTAGAAAAGATTACGCGGATAGTGGGTTTTAATTAAACTCAAAAAGTTAACTAGAGCACCTCAATTATTTTTAAATATAAATAAATAAATAAAAGTTGTACACAAAAATTCTAAAACAATAATAAGAAAGGTTATCCCATTAAGGAGCGGCATTATAAGAATGGATTCGGTTTCTACAAGGAGAGGAACGCAGTGACGTTTCATTACCTGATTTTCTACAGAGAAGAGAGCGGTGCAAACTACCATCAATGGCCACTAAAATTTACATTGTGTAAAACGTTCTTCCTCTGTTATTTCTTCCTTTTTCTATATATACTGTTATTGGGGAAATATCCCTTCGTTAATTGATGGTTAAGTTCTGAAAGATTCCAATAATCATTCATGACAATATTGCTAGTGTTGTTAGATATTTATAAGTCTAAGGTATATACAGAGCTGATGATATATAGTTAAGATTTTATATATATATATATATATATTGATGTTTTAACATATCGTTGCTTAAAAAAAGTCATTTATAAGTATAAATAGTCAAAATTATATATGATGGATCTGAATGAAATTTTCATTGCATGTTTAGTTTCCATTCCATCTACGGACATGTTGAGAAGCTAGCTGAAGAGATCCAAAAGGGGGCTGCATCAGTAGAAGGAGTAGAAGCAAAACTCTGGCAGGTTAATTTGTAATGATAGCTAGTCTTAATTTCTAAATATATATATATAATAAACATATGAAATAGTGAAAGTAAACTTTTGTGTATACTAATTACATTACAGGTGCCAGAAACATTGTCTGAAGAGGTCCTTGTAAAGATGAAAGCACCTCCAAGGAGTGACGTTCCAATCATTAAGCCCAAACAGCTTACTGAAGCTGATGGTTTTTTGTTTGGTTTTCCGGCAAGATATGGAATGATGTCTGCTCAATTCAAATCATTTTTGGATGCAACTGGAGGCCTATGGAACATACAGGCTCTTGCTGGAAAGCCTGCTGGCTTCTTTTTCTGCACTGCTTCTCAAGGAAGTGGCCAAGAGGAAACACCGTAAGTCAGACACACAATCCATCACTACTTTCCATCTATGTAGCACTCGAATATGTGTCTAGTGTCCCACATGTGTCGTGTCGTATGGACACCGATATCAGACTCATAATTATATATATAGGAAATAAAGTAAAATGTTAATTACTAAATGTATATAATTAATTTGGCTAATTAATTTGCAGGTTTACATCTATTACTCAGCTAGTTCACCATGGAATGATATTTGTGCCAATTGGGTACACATTTGGAGCTGGAATGTTTGAGATGGAGAAGGTGAAAGGTGGGTCCCCTTATGGTGCGGGAACTTTTGGGGATCACGGAGTAGGAGAGCCAAGTGAGTTAGAACTAGCTCAAGCTTTCCATCAGGGAAAGTACTTGGCGGGCATTGCAAAGAAGCTCAAGGCATCACCATGATTTTCATTCTCCCTAGCTAGATCAAATATATGTTCTCTTTCAAGTTATCATGTTGTCTAAAAGAATAAGAAGTTTGTAACAGAAGGGGAAAAACAGTGAGAGAATGAATTATTAGTGTTGAATGCAATTATTGTCATTTGTCATAATCTATAAAGTTCAAATATAGGTCAATTAATTTGCACATGTAGACGATATGCTAAGAAACAAAACTTCGTTCTCAGTCGTGGATTTCTAGACAACTTAAAAAGAGCGTCTATGACCAATTGAATTAGAAAACTAAGGTTTATGAAAAGCAAAGGATAAACAATGATAAAGGTTATAATGTAAAGACATATTTTAATTAATTAGTGTTCTGGACCGGACCAAGAGGTCCATTTAGCAAAACCAGAGGGTGCGTTTAGCAATTGGATATGGATCAGCCCAATCGATTCAGCCCATATCCACTACATACAAGCCAAACTAAAGCCACCACGCTTGGATGGTTCAGATCGATTCTGATAATTCGACGGTCCACAGACGAGCATCGATTTCCTATAAATACCGGCTCGCATAGCCATTTATACGGTACACACTCTTCCCTTGCAAATTCACTAGCTTATTCTCATACTGACTTGAGCGTCAGAGTGGCTTTGCAGGTACCCCCCCCCCCCCCCCCCGGCGCTCACTGACCTCCTGCCAGGGCAGCAAGAGACTTACCAACAGCAGCCGACCAAAATACTGCTAAGTAAAGAACAATTAGGTTTGTGGAAAATAATATGTACAACTAGTATTTATACAGGCCCGTAAGGATTGGCTAGTGTTTGGGGATCGAAATTCAGCATTCTTTTATGCTTCAGCTTTTGTTAGAAGAAGTAGGAATCGAATCAAGTGGCTAGTTATTGACGATCATGTGATTCGTATCATTATTAGAGATATAGTTTGTTATAACTCTCTCATTTAGTTGTTATAATTTGGTTAGAGTTAGTTTTGTAGTTGGTTAGAGTTAGTTTTGTAGTTGCTAGTTTGTTACACATTAGTTAGGTGGGATTGGATCTATATATAGATCAAACTCATTGTATTCCATCAATTCCAATTTTAGTTCAATGAAATATTCAATTCCTTTTTCTCTATTTCGTTAACTTTAATATGGTATTAGATGTAAATTAAAGATTCTTCCGCACTCTGCAACTCTCCGATATCATCTCCACTTGAGTTTCGATCTTCAATTTCTTGTTCGATTCTCTCTTGTTCTGTTTTGGATTCTCCAAATTCAAACATGAGTTCCATCAATCTCAGTTTCGCAGGTTTTACAGTTTCCTTTTTCTTCGTGATTCGATTTCATTCTTGCATCTTGCAATTTCGTTTAAGCATCTATTCTGATCGCTTTTGTTTCCTTCACGATTACAATTTTTGCTTGTGATTCCAATTGTGTCTGTTTAATTCCGTGATTTGCAATTTGTTTTCAATTTCTGCGATCTGGATTTCGTTTTCTTCTACGATTTGCATCTGCGATCTTGATCTGTTCTTCGAGTGTTGATCTCGATCGTGTTTCCTTTTGCGACGAACACTTTTCAGTTCGATTTGCGTTTTTGGTTCTTGAATCGGTTTGATTCTTGGATCGTTCTCTCTTAATCTTTGCTGTTGATGTGCGCTGCGTTCTTTCCTCATCACGTTTGCGTGTTCTGCATTTCTGCACATCGCGTTTTTGACATTCTTTCACATCGCCGTATTGCATTCCGCTTCATTGTCCTCCTTTCTTTTTGATTTCCGATGATTGTGATCTGAAGCGGAGTTCCATTTTCATTTTGGATCGAGTTTCGATTTCGTTTTCGATCTTGAACCAAATTTCGTTTTCTTTACCAAACAACATTCAAGCTGTTTGCTTAAATGCCTCAAAGAGATAGAATTTTTTTCTCTTTGATGATTGTCTCCAAAAAGCTTCCTATATTAAGTCACATTTTTTTTCCAGAAATTTTGCCTTTCATTGAGTTGCTATTTGACTTGTATTCTGATGGGCAACTTGTCTCATGTTCCATCGGTAAGAAAGGTTCTTGTCTCCATTAGTTAGGTGGTGCTCGGGTTTATGTCCCACCTGCAAAATGGCTCTTGATCACTTTTTAGGGATGCAATTCAAGTTTGCTTAATGGTAATGGAGAAAAGATAGCTTAGTGGTCTGATCCTGGATTGGCAGTTTACATAGGAGTTGGTTGTGATTTTTGGTGCCGCCATTCATTTCTTTGTCTCAACTTTCCAATTTCAATTCTGTTGCTGGTGTTTCTTTAGCAGCAGCTGTGATGTCATTAAGCTATTCAACTATAGCATGGGTGGCTTGTTTGAATAGGGATAGAATTGACATTGTTAGCTTCTACCTTATTGTGACTTTTTCGAGTGGTTATAGCATTGATGCTTCCTTGATGGTTAAGCATTTTCCTTATGACTTTTATTTTTTGCCGATGTATTCGCGGCATTTCTCGTTGTAATTTTTCATTGTAATCTTCTAGTGTTGTGAATAACTTCTAGCTTGTGGGGGACTATTAGATATATAGTTAGTTAGTTGGATATATAGTTAGTTAGTCTCAAACTTTCTGTTAGTTTGTTGTATTAGTTGTTAATGGTAAATTAGATTAGTTGGCTATCATTTTACCTTTTTACCCCTTGTAAGTAGCTAATATAAAGACTAGCTACTGTACTCTTTGTAATTCATTCAATTCAATTGATTCATCAATCAATCCAATATTCAGTTTTCATTTCCAATTCTGTTATGGATTGAATGTTTAATATGGTATCGGGATCGATATAGCTTCCGCGTTCCTTTCTTCTCGATGATTCCTCCATTGCCTTCTCGCAAATTTCTTCTTCTGTTTTGTGATTCATGAACAATGGGGCTCATTGTGGGATCAGAAGAAAATTTCTTAATTTTATCTTCATTTTATTAGTTTATTTTCTTTTACTAGTAACCATGGAAATATCTCTTTCGCAATTCTTTCGGGTTTCGTGATTTCTCCTTCTTCTCTTGTGATTCTTGCCTTTGATTTGCAGTTTCGCAATTCCGTTTCTTTAATTCAACGCATTTCTTTGATTCATCTTGCGTGTTCCCCTTCCTTACTGCATTTTCCCCTATTTGATTTCGGAAATTTTTTTTTGTTAGGGTTTTTAGCTTCTTTTCCCTAATTCTTGATTGTTCGTTTTGGCTTTTGCCGTTGGTGTTAGAGGATTTGTGATCTCTGACTGTTGAATTGCTGTGCGTTGCGTTCTTTATTCATCACGTTCGTGTGTACCGCATTCCCGCACATCTCGTTTTGGCGTTCTTTCACATCGCCGTATTGCATTCTGCTTCATTGTCCTCCTTTCATTTTGGTTTTGATGATTGTGATCTGAAGCGGAGTTCCAATTTCATTTTGGATCGAGTTTCGATTTCGTTTTTGATCTTGAATCAAAATTCTGTATCTAATTCAACATGGATCGGTGTTCTTGATTGTCCGCCTATAATGCATGACCATAGCTTGCTTTTCATTCGAGGATCCAATATTGCCCAGAACAGTTGATTGATTTGTGCTACATTATTTGCATTTACCTTATGCTTGCACTTGTTTTTCTCCACAAGAATGAAGATTGAAGACAATATTGGGTTGGATTTCTTTGATGGTTGTGTGCGTGTTGCTGAGTATGTCACCAGTACAAGGTTATGAATTGCAGATTTCATCCATTCATGGTTTTGTTAATATTTGGCCTTATTGGCTAGTTATTAGCTTCTGTCCATTGGTCAAGCTGTGAGGCTTCTTACATGGATTGATTTTTTTAGCATCTACCAAGTGGTTATAGCATTGTTTCTTCCTTGATGGTTAAGCATTTGCCTTATGGCTTTTATTTTTTGCCGATGTATTCCGGCAATTTTCATTGTAATTTTCTTTCATTTTGATGTACTTTTGTCTTGCTCATCCCAAGCTAGAAGTGTTGTGAACACCTTCTAGCTTGCGGGGGACTATTAGAGATATAGTTTGTTATAACTCTCTCATTTAGTTGTTATAAATTGGTTAGAGTTAGTTTTGTAATTGGTAGTTTGTTACACATTAGTTAGGTGGAATTGAATCTATATAGATCAAACTCATTGTATTCTATCAATTCCAATTTTAGTTAAATGAAATATTCAATTTTTTTTTCTCTATTTCGTCAACTTTAATAATCATAGTTAGACAATTTTTTTAAGAACCTTTTCACGGAAGAGGGTCATGTGAGTGTCCGCATGTTTGTAACAGCGTTCCCCCTTTGTAGAGAAGCTTGTTGGAATCTGTGCAAAGAGATCCTTTCGATGAGGATATTCATGATGTTATATTAAGTATTGGCCCCCTTTTGGCTCTAGGCCCCGAAGGTATTCATGCCATTTTGGGTCAGGCTAACGGGGATGAGATTGGGTTCATTGTTATTAAAAAGATTCATCAGGTGTTTTCCAATCTGTCCGGTATTACTGACATTAATGATACTTTGATTGTGCTGATTCCCAGAGGAAATAATGCCGACTTATTCTTCTCTCTCTCTCCCCCTATCTCATTCTTTGTCTCTACCTCTCCCTTCACATCTTTTATATTTTCTCATCTCATGACCTCTCAGTCTCATCTCTCTCTTTCTCTCTACCTCTCTCTACCTTTCTCCTCTCATCTTTATTATATAGTAGTGTGTATGACCCGTGCGATGCACGGGTATACATTTCATTTTGATAATGTTTGATTGTAAAGGATTAGAATAGAACTTATTGTGAATTTATCAACCTAAAAGGTTATATAAGAGATTAAAGTAGTATATATAAAATGATTATTAATATTGTATATATAAAAACAAATATATCATAAAAAATGAAGACTATTTTTATTCTATAATTTACATATTTCTATACATGTATATTGATATGAGAAATTATTTTATAATGATAGATATAAAACAAAAAAATAATTAGTTAAATGAATGGACAATATAATTGTCAATACTTCTTAAATTTATTATATATTATAAAAAATATATTATTATATATTTTTTGATTGTAAGTTACAAAAAATCGATGGGGCTGCTCATCGCTATTTCTTATCTATTTTTATAATAATATTATAAAAATAACTTCTTTATAATAATTGTTATAAAAAATAATTTATATATTCTATTGTTTTTTACATGCATTTTTTAATGTAAATGTAATATAATAAATAATATGGACATGAAATACATCTCATAAAAAAAGGAAAGGAAAGTAATACTTAAGTGGGTCATTTTGGCTTTCATCCAAAGAATTCCCAATTCAGATGGTTTGATTATTATTAAAAAAAGAAAGATTCTCTTAAATAAGAGAAGTTGGAGAACGAACTCCAAATTGCAAATACGGTGGCTGAAGTGCAAGTCCCTTCTCCATCACGTCGCAAGAGATAGAGCTTTCGTCTACACTCTGCATCACTTTCCCCGACACTGAACAATAGCGAGGATAGCTACAGTGGTCCAAGTAAGTCTCGTAATCCCCAGATGTTGTTTCGTTGCAATTACCACCAGGCATGGGCTTGTATATCTCAGTATTTGGAAAACCAAATTGTTTGATTCTAGATAATTAGTTATTATCATCAAACCCTAACTTTATCCCCCACAAATCTGACACCATCAAAGCCCGATGCCATTCTAATTTGATTTTCTATGTCTGCAAATACAGTGCAAATTTGTGTCATTCAACTTGATTGTTTATTACAAAGGTGAAACCCAAATTTTCGTGTGCCGTTGCTCAACACACAGAACTCTCGTCTACTATGTGAACCATCGTTGCGTGAGTCTGGTAACATTTTTATCTCCTTTTTTTATCTCTTTCTTTGGTTTTCTGGATTGTTTAATGTTCTTTTTACCATTTAGAGCAATAGAATAATTGACATGAGTTGATAGGATATACTGTCCAGTAATTGTTCGAAGTTGAGTATTAGAAAATATCTGTTGGAAGATGCATCCTCAGCTAAGGTGATTCTATCTTAAATGCCGTATTTTTTATGATTTCAAAAGTATATGTGAGTTTGGTTTATATTCTTGTGTTATTTTTAAGTTTAATGTGATTTTTAACTAATTATTCACAAAGAATTACAATATACACCTATTTTGAAATGTGTTTGGTTTAAATTTTTAAGTTTCCATGGGGTCACTCATATCCCTGAATTTTAGATATTGCGATATGTGAAACTGGACTATACTTATTTGATTAGCCTAAGAAAAATTTAGAATTTCTTGGAAATACAATATACACCTATTTTGAAATGTGTTCCACCAATCAAGAATCTTTTCAACATCATTCTTAGTTACTTGAAAGTTGTCACAATTACGTTCACTGGATTCTAGAAGTACCCTTATGAAGTGTAGCAACCTCTCATCAAGATAAAAATGTCAAATAGATGATTAAGCTACCAATATCAAAGATCAAATTTGATTGTGATCATTAGAGATTTAGTGTTTTAGTTCTTGGCAGTTATAAGATCATTAAGAGAAGGCAAACTAAAATACTTTTAAATTGATTGTACAACACCACTGGTAGTGGAAATAAATTTACATTTTTTAAGATATCAAAAGTTTATTTTGAATGTGCATAAGAAATAAAAAGAATAGTTTATGTGCAATACATATTCTTCGATGAAAATTATAGTTTAAAACCATCCCCGGACCTTGGTCTGATTGCAACATAAAGTTGTCCATCAGTGAACACTATTGTATTGTTTAAACAAAATTTCAACATTAGAGATTATCACTCATGCTATCTTGTATTAGAACATTTAATGTGTGTGTGACATAAATAAGCATAGTTAAGAAATATTTAAACTATACTTATAAAAAAGAAATATTTAAACTATGGATATGTGTTACAATATTGAACCTGCTACCACTCTTCTTTCTTAGCCACCATTTTGAAATATCCTTTTTCATCTTGGAACATGGAAAGATCGATGAACCTATCCTTTCCCACAACAATTGTTCCGTTCTAAAAATGTCAATATTGCTTTATTAGATAATAACGTATAAACATAAAGCAAATTTGCATAAAGAATGCCGAATTCGATTCTGGTCAAAGCTAGGGGATAAAAAGGTGTGTAGTTTAGAGCATGTAGGCAATAGATAAAACTAATCCACAATGGACAGTTTGTCCTGTTAGCAGTTGCAGTGCAAAACAGATCAAATGAAATAGAATTATGCCATTTGTTGTTTTGTAGCAAAAAATGTGATGCTATAACAGAACACATATGGGAGTGATGTGGATCACAATGAGGCCATTGCTTCCATATTGCTAATTTCAGCTTATGCAAATTAATGGTGATATCGAAGTAATATGAATATTAAAAGTAATTTTTTTGTCGAGACCAGGGTATCTACCGCCGAACGCAGTGACTAATCCCCTTGCTGGATTGGAGACAGCTCAAAGGGTGGGACAGCTAGCTCAGGTAGGGGTGCACAAAATGTCCATGGTTACAAAACCAATCCATAACCATTAAATATCCAGTTTATATAATCGGTCCCATAACCAAATTAGTATAACTGGTTATTATTTTGCAAAACCGGTTATGTAACCGGTTATATCCATAACCATATTTTATAACCGGATTTTGGATTTTTAACCGGATTTTGGATTTTTTAACCGGATTTTGGATATCTATTTTTTGATTTTAAAAATAACCTTTTCAATCATATCAAATATCACATAATCCCTAAATGTCAAAGAGGTTCAATTAATGTCTGTGTGACATCATTCCTTATACAATCTGTGAATGCATGAAACCAATATTTAAACATTACAATCTGTGAATGCATCAACCACAAAATGTATTTAAACATTACAATGCTACTGAATGCATGAAACCAATATTTAATTTAGTGAAACAAAATAAGTAATCTTGAAGTCCTTCCAAAATGTCCTCATGAAATTCTTGCTGATAGAAGAAATATCAAAGGAAACTAAGCACAAGTTTCCTAAAAAGAAAAGTGCATGAAACCAACCAAGTCATGACCCTGAGAAAGAAAAGGAATCAAGTTGAAATAATTATTTTAAAAAAAAAGCATATCAAGTTAACATAAGGTAGTTTTCAATACCTCTAGAACAATACCACTTTCCCATTAATCTTCAGCAAGAGTGACATGTGTTGAACTACCACATTCATCTATGTTTTGGGAAATTATTTCTGCATAAAGCGTAATAAATACTAGTTTATATCAACATATGAAATAAAACAAAGGACAAACAGACTCAAATAAAACAAACAGACTCAATTATATGTTATATTGTTATTTTCCTAAGGTTACTGAACTTGCAAACAAAAACAGCTCTATTTACTGAACTTGCAAACAAAAACAGCTCTAGTTATTTTCCTAAGGTTACTGAACTTGCAAACAAAAAGATGTATGAATGTCCTTGTATAATTGTACTCCTTCTGTAACAACCATAAAATCAAAGGCACTATATATCAATTAATTTATCTTACCTTGCTCAAATTTCTCAATCTCTTCAATATCCTCTTGTGAAGGCAATAATGGTAAACGTCCTCCATTTAGCCAATCTGTCGTACAAATAAGTGCTTCCACTGAATGGGCTGTTAGGCTACTGCGATACTCATCAACCACCCATCCTCCAGTACTAAAGGCAGACTCAGATGCCACGGTGGAGACTGGTATGGCCAATACATCTCGTGCAATGCTCGCAAGGATCGAAAGTCGATTTGAATTCACCCTCCACCAATTCAAAATATCAAAGTCGGGGTTTGGACGCTCCAAGTCTTCATTCAAGTACTTAGACAAATCAGAAGAGGATGCAGCACTAGAACTGGCACCAGTTGTTATCAAATACTTCTGCAGATAAAAGTCAGGATCGTTACCTTCTCCAAGAAATTGAGTTGGTAATAAATCGCCTTGGGACTCCCCCACCCCACCACTATATGCATCATATATGTCCTTCAAAAAAGATTCTAAATTTGTCTTCAACTCACTAGCCTGAAGTGCATCAAAATTTCCATCGATAAACCAATTTGCAACCTTCAGTTTTTTCCTTGGGTCCAATACAAAGGCGACTAACAACAACATGTTCAAGCTCTTTGGATCACCCCAGTACTTGTCATACTTTGTTTTCATCCTTTTAGCCATGTCCATTGTGGTTGAATCTAAATTAGTAGATGCGATCGTTTGTTTTAATGTCAACCCGAGTGAAAAAACCTCTCCCATATATATATTGCTGGTCACATAAGAAGAACCAGATATGCGCAAAGTGGCATTTTTAAAGACTTCCAAAAAGGTTGAGATTACACGTGCCTTTTGCCAATCTAAAGCACTAGGCACACCCTTTCCTTTGTTGAGCTCTTGACAATACTTGACATCTAGGATCTCAAGCTCTACAAATGCCTCTTGAAGCTTCAATGCAGCCTTCAACATGTCATGTGTTGCATTCCATCTAGTCTCACAATCAAAATTTACAAAACCCTTGTATTTGAGGTGTCTTTTCTTAACACATGACAAGAACTTACGGTAACGTGAAGTGGAAACCCTAATAAGCTTAATCGCATTACGAATTCTGACAATAGAAATGTCAATTTCCTTCAATCCTTCCCCCACAAATAAATTTATTATGTGCGCACAACAACGCATGTGCATATGATCTCCGTTCAAAACTAAAGAACTATTCAACTTCAACATCACCTTTAGAATTTCCATTCCACGATCATTTGCCGAGGCATTATTAACTGTCACCGTCAAAACCCGATTCAACTCCCAATTAGTCACGCACTCTGAAACCTTCGCAGCTACAACATCTCCTGAACAGCCGGTCACTTGAGGAAAACTAATAATTTTCTTATGCAAAGTCCAGTTATTGTCTATGAAGTGGGCTGTTATAGACATGTAACCCATATTTTGACATGAGGTCCATGAATCAGTTGTGAGGCAAACACTTCGACAATGTTGGGAAAGGAAGCACTTCAACTTAGTCTTTTCTGAATCGCACAACAACAAAGCGTCACGTGCTACAGTACTACGGGAGATTGGAGAAAACTTTGGTTGTAAAACACCTATACATTCCCGGAAACCTGGATGCTCAACATGGCGATAAGGAAGCTCCATGGTTACAATCATCTTCACCACTGCTTGTCGACATTTCTCTTGGTCAAATTTTCCCAACGAAGGAGAAGTGACAGTTGAGGATGTAGTTGCTTTCATCCTCTTCTTGGGAGCATTTGGGTTACCCTTGCAATCGCTTGAGTGAGCCATCATGGAAGTTGTCCCATTTTTGCACTTGAGGAGGGCACCACAAAATTTACATTTAGCTTTGTCTGAGCCTGGTTCTACTGTAAAGCAATCCCAAACAATTGATTTGTTTTTACGCCGAGGCGGTAATCCAGTAACTGTATTCTCAGCTGTCTCAGAGGGCGGCACTGCATATGTGTTGCATATAAATTCATGACCACAAATCAGAAGAACACAATTCAAATTACCATAATAGGAGCAAATATTTTCACCTTATGCAGAATTTTCTCAAGCATTTACCTATAATGCAACATATAGAATCCGTAACTGAGAATTCTTTAGCTAAAGCCACTAAGGTTTCTCAATTTTACCAATTTATGTCTCATAGACATAATCATCAATTTTTGTGTCCGAAACGTCAACTATTAAATGCAATATTTCTTAACACATTAAAATTAATTTGTGATGCACTAATACAATGATCAATTTACAAAGAAAGATATGTAAATTAGAATAAACTTTGTTATAAACAAAATCCTGTAGCTAGCAGCCTTACTTCATTTAGAAAGTACTGAGACCTCTTACAATGGACCTTATTTTTTAACTAAACATCTTCTCTCAAAGTACATCAGAAGAACACAAATCAGAAATACCTAAATCAGAAATACCCAAATATGAATACGAAAATAGAAACTACACAATCGGTGGAGGAAGTACCTGAAAACGAGAGATCCATGACCACAAGAAGTGGAGAGTGAAGAGGGCGGCGGTGTGAACGGCGGGAAGCAGCGGCGCAAACGGCGGCGGCCCAGGGCGAGAGAGAGTGAGTGATGACTGATGACTGATGAGGGCGAGAGATGAGTCACGAGAGTGAAGAGGGCGAGGGCAAGAGACGTCACGACTCACGAGAGTGAAGAGAGCGAGGGCGTGGGCGAGACTGCGAGAGTGAGAAAACTGATCAATGATGAGCGAGCGCGAGAGACGAGAGTGAAGAGGGTGAGGAACAGGGTTAAAATAGTTATTTTACTTTTTGATTGGATATGGATATTTTTACTTTTTTATCTAGTTATAAAAAATGGACATCCATGTCCAAGTCTAAAAAATAATATGGCTATGGACATAACCAAATCCAAATATATGGTCATTTTTAAAATGGTTTTGGACATGGATTTGGATATATTTATATAACCGGATGTTTTGTGCACCCCTAGGCTCAGGGATTTAAAGTTGCTCCATACCAAAGGCGATGATCGAACTCTCGACACTTGGTTAAGGGAGGATGAGCCTCAATCGCTCAACTACACCCCTGGGTTAATATTAAAAGTAGTTGCTACAGAATGATGGAGGAGCTTTGTTAGTTGGAGTACATGTATAGTACAAATTGCTTGCACCGTGATGATACCAATTATGGTATTAATTTAAATTTTGAATTGGACTTTAATTGGTTTTATGAACATATGTTTTTTTTATAAGCAAAAAGAAAGTAAGTTTTATGAACATATGTATATGTATTGGACAATAAATGGCATTCATGTATTGGACAGTAACTGTCATTCCCTAGCTTTGACCAGAATCGAATTTGAGGCTCTATCTAAAAGAATATTTAGGCTAATTCAATAAGTATAGTCCAATTTGGTTTGTATTTTACTACTTGTTCAAATTAAAAAGGCTCCAAAATTCAAAATTTAAATTTCAGGTCAGAAATTTCGAAATGGAAGGTTTTTTTTTGATAACCAAGGTTAGTGGGGTGGGGGAAATGTTAATTTCCGGGATTTGAACCCAGGACCTCCTTTGGTGCACTCCTTCGGTATCCCCTAGCTCGCCAACTGAGCTACCTACTTGGGATAAATGGAAGGTATTAAAGTGGGAAACATATTTGGTAACTTGTTTAATTCTTCGTATGATATTAGCTGGTAGTTGTTTTTATTTAGTATTAGTATTTTTATGAAATTTATTTGTTCATATTAGTATCACTACTTCGAAATTCAAAGGACTAATTGCCTATTTGATGCGTTTAGCTGAGATGAATTTTTGTTTATTAATATTTATAATTTTAATGAATTTTTATTCATGAATTTTTATGAATATTTAAATTTATTATTTTTTATTTACTGTTTTCATTTCATAGGTTCTCATTCTTAATTTGGTTAAATAAAAAAAAGGTTCCCATTATTAATTTCTGTTTTGTTTGTCTACTACGTATAGCGTTTAATTAGTTATTTTTTATTGGTGTTTTGAAGGCAAATTTGAAGGTCAATGCTCGGACTAAAGGACCAAAGTTTTTGTGGAAAAGTTATTTTATTATTGATATTAATGGGATTTATTTGTCAACCGTTTTTGACATTAATGGGATTTGTAACAGCTATGTAATAATTGCTCTTGATGTTTTTATTTTTGGTTGACATGGAATGCCTTGTGTTTAGTTGTAAGTGATGTGGAATGTGAGATGTTTATGTGGACTAATTATTTGTTAACATCTGTTAATTTCCAAATTGAGAATTTTCTCAATTGTATAATTAATATATTCTCGTCTCATGACCTCTCTCTCTCTCTCTCTCTCTTCCATCACACATTTTTCTTTATAATTTTTTAATTATATTATAATTATGTTATTAAAAACCATTATAAATAAAAGTTAATTTACATTTTTTTTGCTTGTGTTATCTAATGTTCACTAAACAGTGTATATGACAAATAGCTGTCCGGTACTATCTTGTCCAGTACTGTCAAGTCCAGTACTTACCTATTCGCAAATCAAACGAAACCTAAAAGTTTAAATGTTAGTGTAGCAATCCGTTAACCTATTAAACATCAGTTTTATGTTAAGAATTGAAAATGTAACCAAAAATACAAGTGAAAATAACAAATTGAAGAAAAAATTACTGAAAATTAAAAATGAAAATTTCATTTTTTATAGAAGTTAAAAACATATTTAATTCTAAGTTTTTGTTTTTTTTCACTTTATTTCGAAATTAGAGATACACTAAATGAAATTAGAGATACACTTTATTGAGAGCATTGTTAGATGCAATAATAGGCCACTAACATGGTTAATTTCTATTATTATAAGCATTCAAAGTAAAAAACATTATCTTCAAAGAAAAAACTAAAAAACATTATCCCCCTAAAACAAACTAAAAAACAAAAAGTCAGTGAATGATTCCGTTTAGTAGGTCAAAACACTAGTGTATAAAGGATAATTTATAACAGAGGAATTTGTGCTAAGTGGTTGCTACTATTAATTTATAATGTCTTTCTAACGTTACTTTGAAATACCGTTTGAGCTTATAATATTTCATTTTTTCTTTTATTATTTTAATAAAATTTCTCATTTATCCATCAATAAATGAGTATTCTCTTTCTCATTTTAAACATTATTTATGAATGTCAATTTATGTTATTTTATATTTATAAACAAGGTCGGCCGCTACTTTTATCTAAATCTTTAAATTCACTCAACTAATTTAATTGCTATCAACTCAGCACTATAAACTAGTTTATATATTTGCTATATGCTACCGCTAGCTTATTCACTATTTTTTACCAAACAAAGCCTTAGTGTATGAGCTTAAAAATGCACGAAATTTCTATTGAATATAATATTTTTTGGATGTATTTGATATGCTAAAGTTTCTGCGAGAAAAAGCTAACTAGATAAGCCACCATAATTATTTTTATATATAAATAAATAAATATATAAAACATTGTATACGAAAAAAAATTATAAAAGAATAATAAGAAAGGATATCACGTCAAGAGCATCTATTAATAACAAAACTTTCTACGAAAGAAAAAAATGAAGAAATAATACCATCGCAACCACCGGCGGAAAGCCAAATTGAAGTTTTAGTAGAATAAAAACAACAATATTTTTTGAGGAATACGACGTGCGACATTCTAGAGACAGTGCGAGAGCGAGAAAGGGGGGAGAGAGAGAGGAGGCGGCGGAGGTGAGAGAGGTGGAGGGAACGGCGGAAGAGGGCGGTGGGATAGTGGAGATCATCGTGTGGGGTGGCAACGCGGGAGATATGGGGACGGAGACAACAGAAGGGGCTTCTGGAGTAATGCTAAACATGTGGCGAGATTTGAGTTTAGGTTTTTCCTAGGGAAGATCCAGGAGGATGGCAAGTTGTCCGTAGAAGAAGGGAGAGGGTTGGATTCTTGAAGACTGACATTGCTTCTAAAACTAATAGGGAGGGGTTGATTTATGATAACGTTTCATCTTTCTACTTCACCAACTTCCCTGTTAGGTTTAGGGCACAAGACCTATTTGATGTATTCTCGAATCATGGGAGGGTGTTGGAGGTGGTGATTCCGGTGAGGAGGAATGGTAGTGGGAATCGTTTTGGCTTTGTGCGATTTCTAGATGTGAAGGAACTAGAGAGATTGGCCACTTATCTTGACAACATATTCATTGATGATGTGAAGCTTTTCGTGAATATGCCTAGATTTGAACGTGGTGATCACAAAGGTGCAAAACTTCCGAAAGTCCCTCCGAAACCGGTATTGAATCATGTTTAGAGTGAGCTATCAAAAAAAGTGTGGGTACCAAAGAGTTAAACTAGTCACAATCAAGGCGAGGTTCATAAGGCGGGGAACGATAAGGTGGGGAACGATAAGGTGGAGGTTAGTTGTGATCTTTCGGTTGAGATGACGTCGGAGCACAATCTTGATCTTTCCAAAGCCAAGGTGGGTGAAGTGATTCATCCGGGTAAATCATACTTCATCCACGACGAATTTGTAAGCCAAGGGGTGTTCTCGATCAAGGCAACACCAATGGGGGCTAATTTGGTGCTCCTTGAAGATAGCAAGGATGAGGAGGATTTTAAGGGGTTCGTGGAAGAAGCAAGGAAGTGGTTTTATCAATGGTTCAAATGGATATGATCGTGGAAGGCATCAGATGTGGACAATGAACGTGTTGTATGGATTCGATGTTTTGGAATACCCATGCATGCGTGGAATGTTGAATTCTTCTCTGAACTTACTTCGTCGGTGGGTACTTATCTTTTTGCGGATGATGACACTGAGAAAAGGAGGAAGATGGATGTTGCTCGAGTTATGGTTCGAACTCAGTCCTTTGAAAATATCAATCGTGTGTTGCAAGTCTCCATAAACAAAGTTATGTTTACAATCAGATTGTTGAGGATTGGAGCGGTCTGCTTAGATGGAGTGGCGGTGTTTCGAAACCTACGGCTGTTAGCGTAACTTCTGAGAGTGATTCTCAAAATTCTGACGAGGAATGGCAAGACAATTTTGGGTTCATCGGAGAGGAGGCCGACGCCGGTGACATGGCCAGAGTTTTGGTAGTTAATGATGCATTAAATCAGGCTATTAATAATCCCCATGATTGTAGGAGAGAAGTTAGGGAAGTTGTTGAGGAGAAAAACAAAACCGTTAATACTTCCCATGATTGTAGGAGAGAAGTTAGGAAAGCTGTTGAGGAGAAAAACAAAACCCTATGCTCTCGAAAGAGTACGGGCTCCCCTGAGGATATCTCATCAAAATTTGAATAGGAAGGAGATGATTCCTGATTCGTTGTTGGGCCTATCTCATCAAAATAATTCTTTGCTGGATGTTAACGGGTTGGGTCGTGATTCTCTGCTGGGTCGTGGTGCTCTTTCATTGTTGGACTTATCTCATCAAACTAATTCGAAACCTCTTGTGAAAACCGTTGGAGCGAATTCTCCAACTACTATTCTTTCAAGGCCTGCGTCGTTTTCCCTGGCCCGGCTCGTCGAAAGAAACAACGCAAGCTTCACAAGGTGGGAGTTAGGAGACCCCCTCATTCCGGTAAATTACGTCGTGTTGTTCATGAGTTGAAGGAAGTCTCTGTTAAGGAAGTCATAGAGGGTATGGCTGGTGGTGGTGACGGTGAGTCAGATAACCGTATGAATAGCTCTTCATTTTTCTCTGCAGGGGCAGTCCTTTGCGATGATTCCATCAATAGCTCAGATATTGTTCGGGTGAATAATAGGTTTTGGGTTCTCCAAAACAAGGCGGTGGCTAGGAAGGTTTGGGAGGAGGCCAAGAAGTTGGGGATGGAGGGTAATCAGGTTGACGAGCATTATATTGATTTGATTGAAGCTGGTGAGCTACGTGATAAAGAAGTTAGGGTGGCTAAAAATGGTGTCTCATGAATATTCTTTCACTAAACTTAAGAGGGTGGGGCGATAGTGAAAAACGTCGTCAGTTGGTTTCCTTGATCCGTACGGGTAAGTTTGATTTCATTTACTTACAAGAAACTAAGAGGGAGTCTATAGATAATAATCAAGTTGGACAACTATGGGCTAATTATCAGTTTGAATGGTTGTTTATGCCGTCTCGGGGACTGTCAGGTGGAATTTTGTCTTCATGGTTGGTAGATTCTTGGTCAGTTAATTTCTCTTTAAGGGTGTTGGTTTTGTTGGGGTGTGCGCTGTGTCTCGTGGCATTCTAATCTATGTGGTGAATGTGTATGCTCCTTGTCCTTTGATTGAGAAAAGGAAGGGTTGGGAGGAGTTAAAGAGGTTAAAAATGAGTTTTGCTAGGGGTGAGTGGTGTATGGTTGGGGATTTTAATTCTGTGACTAGTGTTGAAGAAAGAAGAGGTAGGAGTGGGGATGGGAGCAATTTCCAAGATATTGTTGAATTTAATAATTTTGTTGACGACATAGACCTTATTGATGTATATGTTTCGGGGAAAAAGTTCTCTTGGTTTTGCTCCGATGGTATTTGTATGAGTCGATTGGATCATTTTCTTATAACGAAAGATCTTGTATCTATATGGAATGTTTCGGGACAGTGGATTGGTGATAGAGACATATCGGATCACTGCCCGATATGGCTCATTCATTCTCTAAAGGATTGGGGTCCCAAGCCGTTTCACTTTATTAATGGGTGGTTAGAACATGGTGAATTTCGCCCTTTTGTGAACTCTTGTTGGGCTGGTTGTGGCATTCATGGCAATAAAGCTTTTGTTTTGAAGGAAAAATTCAAATTTCTCAAAGCTAAATTGAGGGATTGGAACAAGGAGGTGTATGGTGTTACTGATTTGAACATTGGGAAGGAGGTTCAGGACATTAATATGTTAGATGATATGTTGATTGACTCTTTTGATACCGAAGTGGTTCTGCGAAGGAAAGAAGCCACTGCTAAGTTTTGGAATGATATTAGAATGAAGGAAAGCTTATTATATCAAAAATCTAGATCTCGGTGGATTAGAGAGGGCGATGCCAATTCAAAGTATTTTCATTCTCTCATGAATAATCGAAGGAGGAGAAGTAAATTTCTCTTTATGGACGCAAATGGTGCTTTAATTGATGATGTGGAGGAGGTAAAAGACGTGGTTAGAAGGCACTTTGAGAAGTGCTTTGAGGACACTCAACAGACTCGGCCCAATCTTGATGGGGTCATTTTTAAACAAATTTCTAGTGGTGATAATGACCTTTTGGTGAAGCCTTTCTCGGAGGAGGAAATTAAGGAGGAGGTTTGGAACTGTGATGGTGATAAGAGTCCGGGATCGGATGGGTTTCACTTGAAGTTTATTAAGGAGTGTTGGGATTTGGTTTGGGAGGATATAGTAGTTTTTTCCATGAATTTCATATGAATGCGTCTTGGCCAAAAGCTATCACGGCCTCCTTTATTGCTCTTATTCCCAAAAATGACCATCCTCAAAGTTTGGGGGAATATAGGCCTATTTGTTTGATCAGTTGTATTTATAAAGTTCTTGCCAATGTGTTTGCTAGTAGGTTGAAGAGAGTTCTTCCCAATGTTATTTCTAGTTACCAATCAGCATTTTTGGGGGGTCGTCACATTCTAGATGGTGTTTTGGTGGTGAATGAGGTTGTTGATCTAGCTAAGAGAAGGAAGGAAGATTGTTTGTTATTTAAAGTTGATTTTGAGAAGGCCTATGACTCTATTTCTTGGAATTTCCTAATCTACATGATGGAGAGGATGAGATTTGGCTCGGCATGGATTAGGTGGGTGAAGGCTTGTGTGTGTTCTAGCTCCATGTCCGTGTTGGTTAATGGTAGCCCAACTATAATGACTTTCAAGTTGGTAGAGGCCTTTGTCAAGGTGATCATCTTTCTCCTTTTCTTTTCTTGATTGTAGCAGAGGGTTTGTCGGCTATGATGTCAAAGGCGGTTGTTGCGTTAAAAACACACTTAGAGCAAGTGTACTCTATCACAGAAGTAGTATAAAAGATTATCGTCTCCACAATGATTAATTAACAAGTACTAAACTAATCAAGATTGTCTATTATTTAGACGAACAAATGCTTGGTGGTTATAGAAACTAAAATAAAAAGAAATAAATAGCAAGAATTAAAATGTAAAGTTTAACCAATAGAGAGAAGTCTAGGATCACGGTCTCACTTGCAAGCTACGATTCCCCTATGTCTAATTCTACCTGAATTCCTTTATTTTATTCAATTACCAATCCCTTTACTAAAACTATTAACCCGTTTGGTCATTCGCGATTAATATTATTTTTCCTAAATTAACCCTTGTTTGGTCATGCAAGAATTTAAATTCAAGAAAAGCATAAAGAGCAAAAAGGTTGAATGGTTGGAAGACTAAATTAAAGTTTGGTCATGCATTAATTATAGTCTCAATTATCCTATAGGTCCACCAACTAATTGCAGTACGGTCGCTGATCAACTAATTGATTATGAACATGCAAAGGGTTGTCAATCCTAATTATGTGATAAAAGTAATAGGATAATATTAATTGAAATAAAAATCAGAAATTCAAAGCATAAATTAAAACATAGAAAGGTCTCTAGTCTTGCAAGATCTACCTAAGACCCTAAAAAAGGATTTAGCTATCCATAGTGACTAAGAACAATGAAATAAAATTAGGAGTCATGAATTACAGAGGTAAAAATAACTCGGAAGATGGAGGAAATTCTAATATTAAGAATTCAGACTCCTTCTCTACTCCAAAGCTCTCTCATAGTGTCAAGAACGGTACTCAAAAACTCTTTTTCTTCTCTCCTGTGCGTTGCCGTCACTACCGCTTCTAATCAATTCACGTCTACGGCTATCCTAAATTTGTGGTGTCAGGTCCCATTTTATATTCTTTGATGCCTAGGTTTTTGACTTTTTGTGGAAGCCAACTTTTCCATTTCTCTCACAATTCTTTTTTCATGAGTTCATGGGCTGGACTTTCTCTAAGCCCATTTCTTTCCAAAAACGCTGCAACCTTGGTTCAATTCATTTCCTTTTGGCTTCTTTCTTTTATATATGTATATATATATATATATATATATATATATATATATATATATATATATATATATATATTATTTTCTTTTCTGCACAATATAAAGTAAATTGAGTTAGTAAATTAAATAACTAGTGATAATTGCTCTAAAAATAACTCAAAAACATCTCTAAAAAAATGTACTAAATTGGAGTTTATCAACTTCCCACACTTAACTTTTGCTTGTCCTCAAGCAAATTTTCTGTTTCAACAAAATTTTTAAATAAGTAATAGAGACAGTCAAATAAAGAACCCAGAATTAGAAGCACAATGACAGAGAATAGACAATATAGCACATATGAGGTGTCAAAAAGTTACCCAATTAGAGGCTCATGTCCCTAAAGAATACATTTCTGTGAACAAAGGCACTCGCTCACAATCTCTCTAAGTGTTTAGGGACTAGGGAAAATATACACTCAAGTTTCAACAAAATGCACATTGCGATATGTTTGTAATTTGACCAAATCTCCACTAAATAGTTCACATGCATGCAAAAGATGGGGTGTTATGGGTTGTAATGGGGCCATGGTGAATTCATGCAGGGTAGGAAATAAGAAGAAAGGGATAATCAAATGGCTAAAACAAGAAACAAATTGTAACATTTGAAACCAAATATGGAGCTCCTATCTATTTTACAAATTTTGTCCAAACTCCAAATTAGTTTCACTCCATTCTTCACTCTTTTTCTATTGAGTCGACTCTTTTTGATTTGCTTTTGATTTTCCTTTTCCCTTAGGCTCTTTTATTCTTTTGATTTGTCTTTTCCTCCTTCTTGCTTTCTTTCTTCTTCTTTTTTTTCTTGTCACTTTTTCATTTTTCTATATTTCTCTCAGGAGGAAAAGGAACTTGTAACCACATGAGTCACTCTTATTTTGTTTTTATGTCCTGATGAGATAGACAATTAAAATACAGGACAAAATTGTAACTTTCAATAGTTGCTCCAAATTTAATTTCAAATGGTTACCACAAAAAAAAAAGAAAAAAATTATATTTGGGTACCAAAGAAATATATAACAAATAGGCTCAAAGGGGGCAACTAATGGATAAATTCAACAAACAACTCTGAGGCCGGAAGAGGTAAAAATTGGGAAACACACCATACAAAGAGAAGGGGTAAAAATTTATGATTGAATATCAATCCCCTTATGAAGGCTCAAATCTCATATTTAGAAGCTAGTCCACAAAAAGTACTCAACAGGCACAATGCTAATTGTCAGCTTCCTAAGGACAACCTCACAGTTACAATTAAGCACAAGTCTGTCAAGTAAATTAATTATGGGATCCCCTAAAGGCAAAATCTCTATTTTTGTTCAGCTTGAAGCATAAGTCCCTAAAACAAGCCAGAAAAAATGCTATCAACATATACGGTGGGTATGTGCATTAATTGAGATCGAGTGACAAGATATAATATCCTCCCCCACAATAGCATGAAGCATGGTCCTCAATTCAAAATATCAAATTGGCACAAAAATAAATAAATGAGGGAGAGTAAGAGTGACTTCCCTGAGAGAGCTTGCAGTCTGAGCTTAATCCTTGAAACAAAACAAAACAAAAACAAAATAAAAATAACTGAAAGTAAAACACAGGTTGCCTCCTGTGAAGAGCTTGTTTAACGCCGTGAGCCTGACGATACGTGGTGCTTAATCAGGGGGCTCTCCAACAGCAAATTTTACATCTAACGCAGTACACCTTCTTAACTTTCTAACCATGTGGTTCACATTGTTCTTTCCTTTTCCACGCGGTGGATGAACTTCAAAGGATGGTGAAATTTTTATTTTATCTTCATCCACCACTATGCTAGGATCCTGCAAAATAAAAATTTCTTTCAAAAGGTCTTGCATCTTTGAATCACCAAATTTGTTAATTTCAACCACATACTCATCAAAATAAGAAGTAAAAAGAGAGGAATTTTCACTAGAGTTTAAAGCTTTTATAACATCGTCTTCTTTATCACTCCTTAAAGTTACATTGCCCCTATGAACCTCAATTACAGCATCACCAATGGTTAAAATAATTTGCCCAAAATTTGGGACCATCTCATTTTTCTCCAAATCAAGAACCATGAGATCTTTCTCACTATCCTCACAAATACCCCATTTAGTAGGATCTTTTGTTTCAATATGACTCCCTTCGGTAGGAGCTACTATTTTGATTTGAATCCCTTCAGTAAGAGTCTCCTCATCTTTCTTGAGAGCTTCTTCCTCCAAATTATATTCCATGGAGACACCTTCATCTTTCGTAGGAATACTTTCTTTGTATTGCTCAGCTTCTTCATTTTGGGTAGACTTAGTTTGTGAAGGAATTTCTTGGGTCTCTTGAGATAATAAAGCAATGATACTTGATAGTTGATCACTCATGGCTCCAATTTTATCCTCCATGCGGTCAAACCTTTCATTAAAGTTGGTTGCCTCCAATTTTTTCTCCAATGATTCAAATTTTTCAATTGTCCTCTCCATAAACTTTGCCAATGCATCATTGGTATCTTGTATCTCCTCCTCTTGCCTATGAAGATGTAGTGGCTCATAATTATCCTAGTTGGAGGAATAAGGAGGTGGCTCATAGTCATCCCAATAATTTGAATAAGGCTCATAAGGAGGAGGAGGAGGAGGAGGAGGAGGAAATGGGATCTGACATTGAGGCATATACCAAGACGACTTCTCCAAATTCCTTTGTGCCTCTGCCTCTCTAATATAATCTCCAATTGTCTTAACCATGATTTAAACTTTTATCTGCAAAAAAAAAAGTGAACTGCAGCGGTCTCTTGGGAAAGTATTAATTAGCAGCTTTTTTTTTGTATTTTTTTAATTAGATAAATAAATAAAAAAAATTAAAACTAGTGCATAAAAAAATGTCTAAAGCAATAAAAATCTTTTTCGTTTAATATTGTTAAATTAATCCCCGGCAACGGCGCCAAACACTTGTTGCGTTAAAAACACACTTAGAGCAAGTGTGCTCTATCGCAGAAGTAGTATAAAAGATTATCGTCTCCATAGGGATTAATTAACAAGTACTAAACTAATCAAGATTGTCTATTATTTAGACGATCGAATGTTTGGTGGTTATAGAAACTAAAATAAAAAGAAATAAATAGCATATATATATATATATATTCACATATATTATTTTCTTTTGGCTTCAATTCATTTCCTTTTGGCTTTATATATATATATATATATATATATATATATATATATATATATACATATATTATTTTCTTTTCTGCACAATATAAAGTAAATTGAGTTAGTAATTTAAATAACTAGTGATAATTGCTCTAAAAATAACTCAAAAACATCTCTAAAAAAATGTCCTAAATTGGAGTTTATCAGCGGTGGAGGTGGGGTCGTTTGTTGAATATAAGGTTGATGATAATCTCAATTTGCCGATGACAGCATTATGTTGGGGAAGGCAACATGGGGGAATTTGTGGTGTATCAAATCTATTCTTAGAAGCTTTGAAATGGTGTCGGGGTTGAAGGTAAACTTTCATAAAAGTAAACTTATTGGTATCAATGTGTCAGAAGATTTCTTAGAATCGGCTTCAACTTTTCTTCACTGTTGAACGGAGTCTATTCCATTCAAATTTTTGGGAACTCTCATGGGCGCAAATCCAAGACGGAGTTCAACTTGGAAGTCGGTTATTGATAAGATTTGGAGTAGATTGGCTTTGTGGCAAGGGCGTTTCTTGTCTATTGGAGGTCGGGTAACCCTTATAAACTCCATTTTAAATAGCATACCCCTCTATTATTTGTCTTTTTATAAAGCGCCAAAGGTGGGATAAAGACTCTTATTAAGCTTCGAAGAGATTTCTTGTGGGGGATCAAGGAGGATTCGAGGGGCATGTATTGGGTGGCTTGGGAGAAGATTTGTAGATCTAAGGAGGAGGCAGGGTTAGGTGTGAAGGATATTGAAATGTTTAATATTGCTCTCTTGACCAAATGGAAGTGGAGGTTGATGTCTGATGAGGGTGCGCCTTGGAGGGGTATTCTTTCGTATAGATATGTGATTTGGGATCTATTTTTTCAATGGTTCAACATCGGTGCATAGAAGGGAAGATTCTTTGTGGTGGTTCGATCTTAGGTGTGTGGGGGAGGAGAGGTTCTCGGTGGGTTGGTTCGAATCAAATGTAAGACGGCGGTTGGGGGATGGTAGTAGAGTGGATTTTTGGCATCATCATTGGCTTGGGCAACGTCCGTTGAAGATTGAGTTTGGCAACATTTTCAACAATTATAATAATAAAAATGTGAGGCTGGTGGATCTAGGAGTTTGGCGTGAAGATCATTGGCAGTGGAATTTTTCTTTTTTCGCAGGTGCTGGATCTGCATTCGGTGATGAAGTTGATGAGCTGTTGACGATTCTGCGAGATGTTCATATTGCCCTTGGAGTTGCTGACTGATGGTGTTGGTTTATTGATCCGCTAAAATCCTTCACAGTTCGGTCTTGTTACCAATTTCTTTTGCAAGCCAATCAACTTTCAGTCGTGGACAACAGCAGGCCAGTTTCGACTCTGCAGAAATCTGACTTGATAGCATTATGGAGGACTTGTATTCCAGCAAAGATCTTGTTGTTTGGTTGGCGTATATTCAACAATTCTATTCCTGTTCGGTCCCTGTTACTTAGACGACATGTTATTCACTCGGAGGAGGATGCGGTCTGCGTTTTGTGTAGGTCTCACATTGAGGATTCTCACCACTTGTTTTTGGCTTGCGATTTTTCTTTGAGGGTGTGGAGCGAGATTGGTCGTTGGCTGAATGTTCAAGTGTCGTGCCCATCTACTTTAATTGATCATTTTCTACGCTATGGCGACCTTTGTACTGGTAAGAAAGCGAAGTGGATCAAACATCTTATTTTGTTGACAACTTGTTGGTGTTTTTGGCTATCTCGTAACAGTGTTTGTTTTAGAGGGGTAGAGCCAAATGTAGACTCGATAGTGGCCCAGGTGAAGTTCTTATCTTGGGGCTGGTTCATTTACGGGGTGGGAAGGAATTCTTGTTGTATTCCATCACTATGGTGGAATAATGCACTTTCATGTATAAACAACCAGTGATCTCATCCTTGTATTTGTGGTTTGAGCACCCCTAGTGCTTCTATTAATGCAACATTGTACAACACAAGAATAAGAAAAGGCTAAATTGCACTTTTGGTCCTTTATCTTTGACTTAAGTTTCATTTTGGTACTTTATCTTTTTTTTTTCTCGTTTTGGTCATTTATCTTTCATTTCTATGTCAGTTTGGTCCTTTATCTTATTTTTTTTCAGTTTGGTCATTTATCTTTCATTTTTGTTTTGGTTTGGTCCTTATAAACAAAAATACAGAAAAATGAAGAAAACTGTGAATGTGCTCAAGAACACCAAGAACACTTCGATTTCTTGTTTCTTGAATAACTCATGCAATACGCGACTAAATTGAATGCAACTGGACTCTAACTTGAATAAAATTTCGCAAGGAATTCAATGGAACCAAAATTAAGCTCAGAAAAGTGCTTATGCGAAAGTCACTTATGGAATCGAAATCTTGAATTTGAAGTTCAAAAAACCTTCAATCACATCAATGGTGATTTTGTTTTAGAGCACCAAGTTGAACGATTCTTGAGCCTAAACGTCTCGAAATTCAACAATGAACATAACTAGAGTTGAACACAATTGGTTTAACGCAAATTGGTTGAGAAATAAGCAAATAAGAGCTAAAACACGTTTTATAGATGCGAATTTCTTTTTGACCGTGTTTGCATTTTACGCACTTTTCTGAACAAAATACTTGTCATATTCTGATTCCTTGTTGAATTTTGAGCATTTTAGGCTCAAGAATCGTTCAACTTAAGTCAAAGATAAATGACCACTTTATGCTAGCTTAAGTTAAAGAGTAATGATATTTGGACATATTTTTTCTAGCCAAAAATAGCCAAAAACCACTTTACAATACCAATTAATCAAGTTTTTTAGGCTATTAACCAACTTGCCAATTAACCAAGTTTTTAGTCAATGACCTAAAAAACAGTGAAAAGCAGGTTGGTTAATAAGCTAAAAAACTTGGTTAATTGGTATTGAAAAGTGGTTTTTAGCCATTTTTGGCTAACAAAATATTTCCAAATATCATTATTCCAAGTTAAACATAATGTGGCAAAAAAACGGTCCTGTACCAAAAAAAAAATTCCAAAATAACCCACTTTTTACATTATTTACCAAAACTAGACCACTTTTTTTTTAGGCATGAACTCGCCCCCACCAAACCCGAGTTCTCCACACAAATTTTGCAAATTTTTTTTTATTTGTGTGGAGAACTCGCCCCCCCCCCCCCCCCCTAGTTCTCCAAAGTTTTTTTTTTATTTTTTTCATTTCTTATATTTAATTTGATTAAAATGTTAATTAATTTAATTTAATTACAATAATTAATTTAAATAATTAGAATAATTAGTAGACTTATTTATAAATTAATTACGGTAATAATAACGGTAAAAAATTAAGATATTAAAAATTGGAACATAATTGAATATAGGATAAGAACGGAAATGAAAAACACAAATTGCAAAAATACAAGGATACGAATTAAAGCAAACTATTAACGAAAAAGATGAGACCCAGTTCCACAACGTCGAGGACGGGGATGACGCTGTGGACGTTGACGCCGTTGTGGTTGTTCCGGTTCTTCCTCAGTCGGCGCAGGGGGAGGTGGGTCTGGAAAAAATTGGGGCACTGATGAAGAACTAGCACCGTCGGGCTGATGGTCATGTGGGTATGGGAAAAAATGGGGCACTGATGAAAAATTAGGACCGCCGGCAGGAGGGGCAAGTGGTTCTGGAAAGAATTGGGGCACTGATGAAGAACTTGCACCGGCGGCCATCTCTTGAAGTCTACTAGCATAAATCGCAGATTCCGGCGTACCGGCCCCGAAACCAAACATATTTTGCCACATATCTCGGTCACTGTCAGCCGTAGAATGTCGATAGGTATCTTCTACTGACTGGTAGTGCTGAGATGTTGGTGTGTGGGAGATTGAGTGGCGGTGGGGCACATATTCTTCATTCTGAGGAAAACTTTGGTAGTTGTCTTCAGTTTTTGCCGGACGTCGATAACGATTACGGTTACGTTCTCGACGTTCAGTTTGGGTTCTTGGGGGAGGCGGTACCTGTTCTTCATCTTCTTCATCCACATCAGCAACAACAACACCACTAGCACGTGGATCCCTTAGTTGTTGCTCGACAGAAAGGTATGGCCTGGAATTTTGGAAAAACCAGCGCATGTAACTATCAGAGTGCTTTGGTGTTCCATAGCACGGTTGACCCACAACACAGCGATTTTCTCTATCATTCCAGTAGTCGATCCAGGCACTGTGATATCGAGCCCAATCGACATCATGCTGTCCCTGCATGGTGATTGCGTGAAGGCGGGTCAAATCCCGTGGTGCTGCTGGTATCTCTTGGAGAAGTCGATATTGCAATTTGACTCTATCGACCTGGTGCCATTCTACCATATGGAAACAGACCATAGCTGTGTTTGTAGTCCATATGGGAGTGAATGAAGGGAATAAATAACTAATTCAACCATGGTTTTGGAGATGGTTTCAGCACATGGTTTCAGCCCATGGTTTCAGCCAGCACATGGTTTCAGCCCATGGTTTCGAATAGTGGAAGTAGAAGTAGTTTAAATCATGTTTGCCTCTTCTTGTATTATGTTTTCCTGTCGTTTCGTTTTAAATTTCTTATCCTTGTATTTTTGCAATTTGTGTTTTTCATTTCTGTTCTTATCCTATATTCAATTATGTTCCAATTTTTAATATCTTCATTTTTTACCGTTATTATTACCGTAATTAATTTATAAATAAGTCTACTAATTATTCTAATTATTTAAATTAATTATTGTAATTAAATTAAATTAATTAACATTTTAATCAAATTAAATATAAGAAATGAAAAAAATAAAAAAAAACTTTGGAGAACTAGGGGTGGGGGGGGGGGGGGCGAGTTCTCCACACAAATAAAAAAAATTTGCAAAATTTGTGTGGAGAACTCGGGTTTGGTGGGGGCGAGTTCATGCCTAAAAAAAAGTGGTCTAGTTTGATAAATAATGTAAAAAGTGGGTTATTTTAAAAATTAATTTTTTTTTGGTACAGGACCGTTTTTTTCCCGCATAATGTGCTTGTATAAGCCCACTACTGTACGGAGCTGTTGTTACAAATAAAATAATAATAGTTTTTTAGAGATGTCGAAGGGGGTTATTCTCTCTCTCTCTCGACTCCAAATATTTTAATTTAAAAATGTAGATTGCTTAAAGGTTACTTATTTTTTTTTACAATTGGAGTAAAAACTAGTTAGATTGTTTATAGATCGTTTAATGCTCGGGTGGCATTGTGGTCCCCACTTATGCAACCAAAAGTGAATTGCTTGGTTTTTTCCCATTGGAGATGTATATAGGAGTAGCATTATTAGAATGGATTATAATGGATTCGGTTTCTGCAAGAGCTACGCAGTCGACGTTTCGTACCCGATTTTCTACAGAGACATATACAGGGAGGAGAGCGGTGCAAACTGAAACAACCATCAATGGCCACTAAAGTTTACATTGTGTACATTCCTCTCTGTTAGAAATTCAGTTTTCTTGGCTGGTGTTTGGGGATCGAAATTCAGTTTTCTTTCATGCTTCAGCTTCTGTTAGAAGAAGTAGGAATCCAATCAAGTGGCTGGTTATTGGCGATCATGCGATTCGTAGTGTTCACATGTTTCTAACAGCTTTCCCCCTTTGGAGGGAAGCTTGTTGGAGTTTGCACAGAGAGATCCTTCTGATGAGAATATTCTTGATATATTCAGTATTGGCCCCCTTAAGGCTCCAGACCCTGATGGGGATAAGATTGGATCCATTGTTATTAAGAAGATTCATCAGGTGTTTTTCAATCCGTTCAGTATTGTTGAGATTAATGATACTTTGATTGTGCTGATTCCCAAAGGCAATAATGCTGACTCCCTTGTGAAATTCAGACCTACCGAGTTGTGCAACGCCATTTACAAAGGGGTAACTAAGCTGATTGTAAAAAGAATTTGTTAGAATCGTAAAATCTGAACTTGATATTATTTCTCACTCAAATGAGTATATATACAATTGGTAGGATACCGGACTAACTATTAACAAGAGAATTACCGGACTAACTAATAACAACTAAGCTACCTGACTAAGTCTACTTAACTACTTAGACTAATTACAATAATAACTAATAAGCAACAAAATGAGCTATACAATAAAATATTCCCTATTCTAACAGCCCCCCTCAAGCCGGACCATGAGTAACAATCATGTTCAGCTTGAGGAGAAGAGTAAAAAAAGACTAGGAAATGTGAGAAGAGTCTTCATGTTGTGAAAATCTGCCAACTATAATCTTTGAAGGCAAGTGGCATGAAGTACGTGAATCTCTGCGTTTTCTCTTTGCTTGGACATTCCTTGATATATCTGTGCAGGCAAAGTCTTAGGTGCAAGAGAGTAGAAGTCACCACTAGGGACGGAAGTTGTGGAAGCCGAAGTCGCCATAAATGCTAACATGCAATCAAGAAATCCACAAATCCACTAACAATAATAAGCAACAATCAGCAACAGTCAACTAAAATCAACAATCAGTGATTGATGCTAATCAGCAACGATAATCCAATAAGTGAAAAGCACGTCAAAATTGGAGCATCTGAGGCATGTACTACTTGCAATCAAAAAATTAGGTGCGAGACCAGATTGTTGGAAACCAAAGCAAATCAAAGAAGTAGTTACTTGCGATTCTATCACGAACACCAGAGAGCAAGAAGCCGATCAGAATCAATGCTTCCGATGCAGAAGGAAAATATCGAAAATGCAGATGCGATGATGTCAGAAATCAAGATGCGCACAAGAAAAATGCAAGAATTTGCGATTTCAAGAAATTGTGACCTAATCAATCTGCGATTTGGAGAAGAAGTCACGAAGATCAGAGAATATGTGACCTAATTGCAAAAAACCAGATGCAAACCAAGAAATTGAAGAATCGGTGAAGACAGACGAAAACGATTATGGTCGGTTTTTTTTGTGTAGAAGAAAGGAAACACGAAGGTGAGAGAGAATGATTGCTTTAGAGAGGAAGAAACAAGAACAGAAAACGTGATTCAAATCAAAAGCACGATTGTGAATCAGAGAAGATCCATGAAATCGCAAGAAAGGCAAAATCCAGAAACAATCTAGCAGTTCAAAACAGAAATCAAGAATTGAATCAGAATCGATCAAGAACGAAATCGATTTAGGAAAAACTCGAGAATCTGAGATTGCTATTGCAAATCAAAAAATAGAAGCGAATCAATGACACGAATCGCAACAAGAATCAGAGAAGTGAAAGCGATTTGCAAGGGAGGAAAAATCGCAAAGAGAGAGAGAGAGAGAGAGAGAGAGAGAGAGAGAGAGAGAAAATTCAGAGAGGAAAGCGGAGACATACTCAACTGAAAAGAGAGAGAAATCAAGAGCGATTTCAGAGATGAAAAGAAACGATTTCGATTTCAGAAGCGTAAACCAGAAACAAATCTCAATTTTAGAAAAAAGGAGAGGGAATCGAAATTGCAAAGAAGTGCTGATCTAGGTCACAATCCAGAATCGGGAGAGAAAAGGAAACAAGAGCGATTCAGAACCAAAAATCAAACTAGTGATTTAGAACAAAATGGAAACTGAAAACACAGTTCCAACCAGAAATCAAGAATCAGAGATGAACAAGGAACAGAAAACTCATGCAATGCAGCAGCAACTAGTGCAGAAAAGACATTTAGCATCGGTTGTTTTGGACATTTAGCATCGGTTATTCGACGATGCTAAATCCCCCGATGCTAAATGTGGGACATTTGCATCGATTATTTAACCGATGCTAATCACTTTTAACATCGGGTGTTTGAAACAACTGATGCTAAATGTCCTGAAAAATGACATTTAGATGTGGTGTTTGAAACAACTGATGCTAAATGTTCTGAAAATGACATTTAGCATCGGTTATTTGAAACAACCGATGCTAAATGTCTTGAAAATGACAGTTAGCATCGGTTATTTGAAACAACCGATGCTAAATGTCCTGGAAATGACTTTTAGCATCGGTTATTTCAAACAACCAATGCTAAATGTCTTGAAAAGTGACATTTAGCATCGGGTGTTTGAAATAACCGATGCTAAATGTCCTGAAAAATGACATTTAGCATCGGGTGTTTGAAACAACCGATACTAAATGTCCTAAAAATGACATTTAGCATCGGTTATTTGAAACAATCGATGCTAAATGTCCTGGAAATGACTTTTAGCATCGATTATTTCAAACACCCGATGCTAAATGTCTATTTTTTTTAAAAAAAGATTCTTAGTTCACATCTTACTTGTGGTAAGATGTGAACTGATAACCAGATTCCCACCTCCCACTATTCCTTAACATCCTAGTATTTAGTTATAATCCAAAATTAACATCAAACAATTAAAATTGAACATGAAATTCATAAAATAAGACGAGCATTCATTCATTCATTCAAACTCACATTTTGCATATAACCAGTCCATTATAACAATAAAATGGATACAACAGATAAAATCTATATACAATCATTTATTTGGTCTATACATTATCTACCAATTATTTTTTTGAGTTGGCCTATTCTTTAAATCTCCACTAGCAGTAGCAAGTCAAAGCAGACAACTTCCCTATGAATTGAGGTTTAATTTTTACCAAAATCCACTTTGTCTCGGCCATTTCTTTCTGCAAATAGGAAAATAGAGCGAGTTAGACATATCCAGGTCTTGTATTGTATAGTTCATTGAATAACAAGATTTCAGTAACACTGTAGCTATAGAAGAAACAACTAAGTTAATTGCACTGCCCATGAACCAAGAGATCAAATAGCACCAACTTATCCTATAAGCTTAACAAACAATTGATTCAAAGGTTGTATCAGTATAAACTTGACTCACTAGTAATGGAAAAATGTCATGCATAAAATGTAAATGTCACAAGCAACATAGGCATCTGTAGATATTAACGAACTCTTATAGCTAAAATATGAAGTCTACCTTGCAAAACTCAAAAAAAACCCATAAAACACATAAAAAAATCCATGTTTTTCTAAAAAAACGAATCAAATTCTTATTTTGCTAAAAAAACGAATCAGAAACTACCTTTACCGTCAAACTGAACTATTTCTTTTTCTAGAAAAAGGATCTCCATGTTTTTCCAATAGAACCAATATTAGGCATTGTAGATAACTCAACATAAGCATCAGAATTACTCGTAGGTTGCACACAATTATCAACTCTTGTCTTTAAGAATTTTCTTACTCCAATCCAAAGGAAATAAAGAATAGAGCATAAACCTGCAAAAGCACAAATTGATCCAGCAATCAGTAAATGCTAACAATACTTTCCATCCTCTTATTTTTTGATAAGGTGAAGTAGACTGTTTCTTAGGTGAAATTGATGGTGGTAACAATGGTACAACTAGTGGAATCTCTGTCTGACATTGTAAAAATTAAAAATAGCAACAAAAAGAACCAATCTATGTTTTAGTAGCTATAGAGGAAATCAAGCCATGCATTGAACTACATCAGCACTTCTAGCATGAGAAGAGTGTAAATGGCAGAATCTTAACAAACCTTTCTCCCTCATTCTTCTTTCTCTGTAATACTCAAATTTGCTGCGAATAAGGCTAACTTTCTCCAAGGTATCATCAGATTACCTGTTTCTCCCAAAATTCTGGTCCTGCATTACAATACAATCATTAGAGAGATACTACTGCTTAGAAAACAGATATCTGACTTAGAGTCATACGGTATATAAGCAAGAAGCTCTTGCGCATATAAGTTGGAGTCCCAACAATCTAACTATAAAGCAACAGCAAAAAGTTACTAATCCACAAGAATGCTCAAACAGTGAATAAAACAGTATTTTCATAGTACCACTCACTAAAAAAAGTTTGATTTTTGGTGCTTCCCACTGCATAGATCCCTGCATCAATGAAAATGAAGGAAAACATTCAAATATAATCAGTACTTTCTAGCAGTATGTATGACAGTATCTGCAACTCCATGTTACACTTTATTTGACAATAAGGGACTAAGCATGTGTTTGCTTCTATGGTGAAACCACGTCCCAAGGCACTTAATATTTGAGCATGAGCAAATTAAAAGATCCAGCAAAGGAATGCAAAGACAACATGAGCAAAAGATCCAGCAAAGGAATGCAATGCTAATGCTACATAGGAGTCCATATTGACAAAAAGAGGATATAAAGTGTGCTGAAGCACCTGCATCTGTCTCTTAACAACATCTAAAGGGTATGTTAAAGTCGGCCCAAACAATCCACATCTAAAGTCTGCCCAAACATCTAAAGGGTTGGACCTGAGAAAACAGAAAAGGTGATAAAGTAACAAGACCATTCACTGAAGTTGGCAAGCACATGTATGCAACCAAAACCGTGTAGAAGCATCCAAATTAGTACGATTACGATTAGCACATATCAAAGTTACAGAAATGTTATAAGTCATAACACAATAGCTAAAGTATATAAACTAGAAATGCAGAGGGGAATGAAAAGAAGAAAACATAATACATTTCCTTTCTCCAAATAAGAAAATCCCAAAGTGAAGAACACAAAAATGAACTGCTTCCCATCTCTTTTGTCTACACCAATAACAGGAACACAGCATTGCAGCATTGCATATAAGTTAATCATTCCTAAAAACTACTTGAAACTCTAAATTCTACAATTAGATAACATAGCTCCAATGAATAGTCATGTCTGGGAAATATATATTCCAATTAGAAAACTTAAGTGTTGAGGCATAATAGCACAATTCAAAACAGCAAGCAAGAAGACATTCGCCTTTAGAGCAAAGTAAGTTACTTTTTTCACAGTATTATAGTCACCCTTGGATAGGAGCCTTGCAACAAGAGCCTGACCAGCTGCTCCTTGTGCATCTGCAAGGAGGGATACAGATAACCATACTTGCAACATGGAGAACCATTAGACACATGGTCCATGATATTATCATTCCCATTTTGTTCAAATGCCACCATCTGCAAAGAAATATAGAACATCAAAATTTATAAACTCAATTGAAAGCTTGAGAAAAAATGTTATAAAGGAAATATAGGAACATCATCAAGGAGCATACTTCAGACATGAGTTGTAACTAAGAACTCGGATTTCATAACTATTATTCTTATTCAAACATCCACAAGGAATCGGTATATTGTTTCCTAGCTTCAATGCCCAATGCATTATTAGTAATCTAACAAAATATTAGATCTCTAATTGTTCTTACTTTCAATCATTTCACCACTTCTTTAAAAAAAATCAACTACCATGAACTTAGGATTGGTGGAATGCAAGTGACAAGAGAAATTTTAGGGTAAGGAATGATATGATCATCAATCAAAAATGATATAAACAAGAGGAAAAATGCAAGTAATTGAAATAGCAAATTACAATTTCAACACTTCCAAAATTTTCAAGTTGCTACTTCAAACAACTTTATAATGTCACTGATCATGATTTCTGTGCAAAATGTAATAATGGAATAGCCAAACTTACCATATAGAGCCCGGGAACAGAAACAAAACTATATATTCAATTCAAATCAGGTTCTGAAGCAACATTCCTCTTTATTTTGACGTAAAAAATATATCAAACATTACCAGGTTCAAGTGATGAACACGTGACAACACCTTCAGCTCAACAAGAAATTCGTTTGATGGTTTCATATCCATTTCTTTATTGCAGCTTTCTGTGTAAGTGCAGATTTCATATCCACCCTAATGCCAATGATGTTAGCACCACCATCGAGAAAAAGGATCAAAACATATGAAAATAAAACCCTAAATCTCTAAACATACAGGAACAGAAGCAATGCAAGAGAGACTTGCTACATTTAAGATGAAATCGCATAGGGAAACAAAATGAAATCGCACAGAAACAAAATCAAATCGAAACGAAAGAACAAAAACAAAAAATGAAATGAAGGAAGCCAGAATCGAAATCAAATCTTACCTACAAGGGAAAATGTAAAAACACAGATGAAAAGGAGAAAACGTACCTAGAACCAGGTTGTCGATGGTGGTGCAGACGACCTTCTCGCCAGTGGTGCAGATCCGCTAATTGGGATTTCCTTTCGTTCTATTCAGCGAGGGAGAGAAGAAAGCCAGCATGCGAGGGTTTCTAGGGAGTAAATGAGACGAAGAGAGCAAGTGAGGGAGAGGAAGAGAGCTAGCTTAGGGTAACTGAGACAAAAAGAGGAAGAGAGCTCGATAAAGAGTCGAAGAGAGCAAGTGAGGGAGAGGAAGAGAGCTAGGTTAGGGTAACTGAGACGAAGAAGAGAAAGAGAGCTTGAGAAAGAGTTTAGAGCACGAGTGAGTCTAAAAAAATAAATGAGGGTTTTGATTCATTATTGAGACATTTAACATCGGTTGTTTTAACAACTGATGTTAAATGTCTCAATACTGGACATTTAACATCGGTTATTAAAACAACCAATGTTAAAAGTCTAAACGAAAACTAAAATCTTGCTTTTAATTTCAAAATTGACACCGCGGAGGAGAGTTTTCAGAGAGAGAGAAAGAAAAAGTTTCAGAGAGAGAGAGACTCGCGAGTGAGAGGGTGAAGTTCAGAAAATTAACTTTCATCTGATACCATGTTAGAATTGTAAAATCTGAACTTGATATTATTTCTCACTCAACTGAGTATATAAACAATTGGTAGGATACCGGACTAACTATTAACAAGAGAATTACCGGACTAACTAATAACAACTAAGCTACCGGACTAAGTCTACTTAACTAGTTAGACTAATTACAATAATAACTAATAAGCAACAAAATGAGCTATACAATAAAATATTCCCTATTCTAACAGAATCAAAGATCTTCTTCTCGATCTGATTGCTCCTAATCAAGCTATAATTTTGTTCTCGGTAGGCGTAGCGTGGATAGTGTAATGCTTGTTCAAGAAGCCATGCATTCTATGCGGTATAAAAAGGATAAAGGCTTTGTGGCTATTATAAGGCTGATCTAGAAAAAAGCTTATGATCGCCTCAAGTGAGATTTCATTGAAGAAACTCTTGTGGCAATGGGTTTTAGTGGCCCTTTCCATGATGTCATCATGGCGTGCATTAAAACTCCTTCCATCGCATCTTGGTTAATGGATCCCCTTCCGATTCTTTTAACCCCTCTCGGGGTATTCGTCAAGGGGATCTGTTATCGCCGTTTATTTTTATTCTTTGTATCATGAGAGATTGGGGCAAGAGATGTCGCGGTTATCTCATGTTTTCTTTGTGGATGATCTTCTTTTCTTTGGAGAAGTGTCGCTTGATCAAGTGGAGGTGATGATGGACTGTTTGAATAGATTTTGTGCTGCTCTGTGGTCACTACAAGAATAGCTGCTTTTTCCTGCCATTTTTTCCGACGAACTTTTATTCGTCGCAATTTCCGACGGATTTCCGACGAAAAATTCGTCGCAAATGTTCAGGGAAAAAGGCGCTTAATTTCCCGCTTACGTTTCCGACAAAAACGTGTTTCGTCGCAAATTTGCGACAGCTATGTCTGTCGGAAAACGCTAAAATGTCGTCGCAAACTAATAGATCCCAAATTAAAGGGAACTCTTCCCTCGAACCCTCTCATTTCACGCCTCCACCCACTCCCTCCACCATCTCTCTCAATCGCCCTCCCTCTCTCTCATTAGACCTCCCTCTTCCCTCGTAGACCTCCCTCTCTCAGTCGCCCTCCATCTTCCTTCGTAGACCTCTGGATCTCATCCTCCTCCATCGTGCCTCCATTCTGAAAGTTCACTCTTCTCTCACTCTGAAACCTTTCTTTTTCTTTTTCTTTCAAAAACCATCCTTCATTCTTTCTCTCATCTCTCAAACCATCAAAACCATCTTCTTTCTCATCATCTTCCTTCTCCATAATCTCTCTTCTTCTCCACTCACCAAACCCTAAACCCCAAAATCGTTGGGTCACTAAAAAACCAGAGCCCAAATGCCCTAAAAACCAGAGCCCAAAATCGCTGGGTCACTGAAAACACGATTTCGGAATGAATAATCAGGTAATTTGGTTTCGATCTCTTCCTCTTCTGAATCCCTTAGAAAATAATTCGGTTTCTATGGTTCTTTATATTGAAAATTCGGTTCCTATCTTCTCAGCCTCTTCCTTCTACATCGATGGTGCCGTATTCCAAAGCGAGAAGCAACACTGAGAACAGGATTTGGAAACGAAAAACAGGTATTTTGGTTTCCATCTCTTCATATTCTCAATCCCTTCAATATGATTTTCGCTCTGTATTGTTGTTTACATAAGTTTTTTATGTTTTTAAGAATTTTTTTGGAGAAATCGATGAAAACCCTAGAACCATTTTCGTTTTCTATTGTTGTTTATACATTTTATTTTTGTTTTTGAGAACATTTTTGGAGAAATCGATGAAAACCCTAAACCCCTAACCTTGAATTTTGTGTTTGGTTTGACTTGCAAAGCTTCTCAAAATAGCCATGCTTAACGGTTTAGAATTTCAAGTTGTATACCTCCTCTTTAACTGAATTTTTATGTTTTAAGAGATTTGAATGAGGAAGGATTTGAATATGTTGTTTTGTATATGTTTATCAAGCTTCTAATATTTCTGTTTTTAGGGATTCGATTATTAGTTTCTAATTATCAGTTTCTATTTTAAGGCATTTATGCTATATTTTTGATTATTAGTTTCTAATTATCAGTTTCTTCTTGATCCCTTTTTATATTTTCTCTCCTTTTTGGTCCGGATGCATTGTTTTTAATCTGGGTAGACTATGTATCTTTAATTTGGCTCCTTAGTGTATGAGATTGTATGAAGATATGGGTCTTCATTTGGCTTTTCTTTTTTAATTTTCTGTACACTCTCAGCATGCTCTCTAATTTGTCTGTCGTTCACATGTCTGTGGGTTTCATTTTGCTTCTTCAAATGCAACACTGGTTTCATATTGTTTCAGGTGTTGCTGTGTCTATTTTCCCTTTGATGGTTTCATTTGACTTATTATGTCTATCCTATGTTATCTCATGTTTTTTCCATTTGCTGCAGATACAAATTTGTTATTTCAGCTTCAGGAAACTGCATTTCCTCCTAAGCGAACATTGAGGTATTTATTTGTCCAACATTCTTCTAAATAATATTATATGGTTTATACTCTTTGGGGTTGGATGTCCAAAATTTTAAATTTGTCATTAGCTTCTTTTATGTACATGTCCAATGTCTAATGCAGTTTGAGAAGTTCTTGACAATTTCTTGTTAGTTGCGTTTGCAATGTACCCACAATTTGCTCTTTTTATTGGCTTTTGCGCTGCTTTGTTTACCTTGTCATGCATTTGCTTAATTGCCTTCAATGTGTTTGATACATTATCTGAAATAGTTGTCTTGGCCTTTCCTTAGTAATTTTTAGTTATATTAAAATGCTAAAATTGAGTTGTTATTTATCCTAAGAATGGGGTTGGAAGAAAACCCAAATGGCTAAAATTGAGTGATTATATATAATAAATATAAACAAACTAATGATGGAATCGCAAAGCAAATGCAGAAAATGCAGAATATCATTAGATAGATCGAGTTCATACATATAAAAAATAATAGGTTGAGTTCAGGATGAAAGTATAAAGCAGTAATATGCATTCAAAGAACTTATGATCTAACTAAGGAGAAAATTTAAGGATACTAAATTATTTGTTACATGTATTCATTCACTGGTAGGTAGTATGAAATGAAGAGTCTCAAATTTAGATGGTAAGCTATGTCTTAAAAAGTTGCTTTTCTCTGGACTTGTTAAGTATACTGACAACTTCTCATGTCAATTGGCTTCATGTATTTGTAGTCCAATCAGCCGCATACCTTCGTCATTATTACTCTTGATCCCCCTATTCGTAAAGGACAAACTTTGTACCCTCATTTTGTGATGCAGGTAATTGTTCATTTCTGTGGTTTACCAATTTAAGTGATACTTGTTTGCTTCCTTCTGATCCTAGCATTGTTCGCTCATTTATGTAGTTTGAGATTGATTATGTGGTTGAAAGTGAATTGGCAATAAGTGAAGATCTTTATAACTCAAAGTACAAAGACAAATTGAAGCTGTCTTACAAGGTATTGCCTAAACTTTAGTTAAACCAGTAGCCTTTATGAACATCAATTAATCAAACTCACGATGTTAAACCAGTAGCTTCAGATTCAGACCTGCAAGTCTTCTGAAAATGCCCATGCTTAACCTTTTATTTGCCTAACCTTCTTCTCATGCTCCAAACTTGAATGTCTGCATTTGCTTGAGATTTTTATTTGATTAACCTTCTGCAAAGCTTCAGATTCGAATTGACAGGGATTTGAAACTGTAAACTCAAGTTGTAGACCTCCTCTTTAGTCGGGACTTTTCAGTTTCTCCCTGCAAAGCTTCCGTTGTTTCAGTTTCTCAGTTTCATGCATTTACATGGAATTATTTTATACCAGGGACTTTTCACATACTCATTCATGTAACTTTTTTATATCCCCTTTTCTTTTTGCAATAGAATGTCAAATTTATTATTCTTGATAGGTTTGGTTATTTTTTCCTATTAACTTTTTTTGTTGCTCGGATGTTTTGTATGACAGGTCTTCTACCCAGAGCTCTATGACTGTACAAGCAGCACCAATCACAAATCCATTTGGAACACTTCCTGCTTTGCCTCAGATGTCAATTGGTCGAGTTGGAACCACTCCTTCAGTTCAATACGGAATCTCTAGCATGCCTGTAAAATGCGTTTTCTTGATTTTTGCTTTTGATTCTGTTGATTTTTATTCTGGTTTTGTTCTTCACCTTGATCATAGATTATTTGATTTGATTTATCTTTTCACACCGATCTACAGTAAAATTATGTTGGTTGTTTCAAATTTTATGATAGCTAATAATAGGTTTTTCAAACCGCACTTCTTTTCAGGCCCAAGACAAACCTGCTACTGTAATCATATCATCTCCATTGACTTCACGGCACCTCTCACAAAGACGAATTAAGTTTCCTCTCAGGAAATATAAGAATGAGGGACCAAAGGTGAATAAATAATTGTAGTTTGATTTGTTATCAATCTGGGGTTCTATTATAATGTTGATTTTCATACAGCTAAATGTGTTATGGTCTTAACTACTTTGTTCTCTTGCAGGTTCCATTCTTTAGTGATGATGAGGGCACTCCAACCACACCAAAGGCTGATGCTCTTTTTATTCCTCGGGAAAATCCAAGGGCATTGGTCATTTGTCCCATGGAGCAGTGGCCTGGAAGAGCTTCTGAGAAGGCGTCTTCTTTGAAGGCTAGATTCATCTCTGTGAATGAGAATGGTAATATCTTCTTGATTCATTACTTTTAGTGTTTTGTCCTACTTGAGTTATGAAATGAACTACTTTGTTCCTTATTTTGGATACGGTGTGCCATCCTAAGCTTTGTTTTTCAGTATTTACTGTTGTTAAGTTGTAGCCTTGTAGGTTTTGTGTGTCAAAAAAAGTTGTAGGTTTTATTCCTTTAGGATTAAAGGTAAGGGAACAAATACTCAAAACAATAAAATTATATCTATATTGATTTGATTGATACGCTGGATTTTATCAAAGATGAATACAGTAATCATTGACTATACTAAGGTAGATTCTTAATCCTAATTAGATTTTTGTCAAAAAAAAATCCTAACTAAATAAAGCAACAACTCATGGGATAGGATTTTGTTAAGAGTGTTTACCATGGTTAAACTAATCTTAAAATGACAGATCAATACAATGTTCCCCTTATCAATCCCATATTTTTTTGCTGTTATTCATATGCCATAATTTTTGTGAATAATCCAGAGACTGCATCTGAAAAGGGCGTTGTGAAGGAGCAACTGCAGCCTACACCTACAAAGCAAGCATCCAATTCCAATGGGAGTAATGAAGACCATTCACAACAAAAAGCAGATATGTACAAAACTTTCAGTGGGCACAGAGCTGGTGAGGCTGCCATTGTGTATGAACATGGAGCTGATGTCAAGGCACTCATGCCAAAGCTGCGAAGATCTGATTACTTCACACTGCCTCGAATACATGAACTAGCCGCCAAGGAAAGGGCTGAACCAGGATTCTATAGTTATGTCAAAGACTTTGTGGTTGGAAGGCAAGGTTATGGTAGCATCAGATTTTTGGGTGAGACAGATGTAAGAAGACCTGATCTCGAGTCCATTATTCAGATGTAAGAGGACTTGATATCGTGTCTATTAAAACGACTGTTGGATTTAATTTTTTTTTAATTTTTTTAAAAATTTCCGACGGATTTCTGACGAATTTGCGACGAAAATGTGTCAGCGTTTGCGACGACTTTGCCACGGATATTTGCGACGGGTTTCCGATGACTTTGCGACAGAGACATTTGCGACGAAAAAATCCGTCGGAAACGATTTGCGACGAGCGATTTTGCGACGATTTTTTGTCCATCGGAAAGTTCGTCGGAAACGTCAATTTCCGACGAAAATCGTTGCATTTGCGACAAAAATTGCCGTCGGAAATCGTCGATTTTCTTGTAGTGGGTAGACGGTTGGCTTGGATAAACAAAGTTGTTTGTTTCAGGTAATATTGAGGAGGACGTTGCCCTATTTTTAGCTGACACAGCTGACATCTCTCTTACTCACAATTTGGGTAATTATCTTAGGGTGCCCTATTTCCATGGTAGAAAGAAAATAAGAGATTTCGACTATAGTCTCGATAGGGCCAAGAAGAGTTTTGATTCTTGGGAGGCGAAATAGCTTTCCTTTGCAGGTTGTGTTACTCTAGCGCAGTCTGTTCTCTTAGCTCTTCCTAAATATGTTATGCAGTCTTGCTTACTCCCTAAATCTGTTAGCCTAAAGATTGACCAACTTATTCGCCAACTTGGGGTGGTCCAGACCTCAAGCAAACTTGGCATTCTGTGAGTTGGGACAAGTTCACTCTGGCTAAAGATAGAGGTGGATTATACATTCGTAAGTCCTTGGAGATGAATAATGTTTTATGATGAAGTTAGCTTGGTATATATTACAGTAATTTAAGACAAGTTCACTGGAGTATGGATTGTGAGCAGTTACTGACTGGTGTAATCACGTAGTTTAATGAGATTTTAACTTTATTTTTGAAGTCTGTTTTAATTAATGTTAAAATATAGATCAATCAATATCAAATAACCCAAATAATCCGTAAGGCCAGACTCAACTGAAAAATGTCGAAATTGCTAGGCTGGATATCATGTCCCGGGTTCGAACCCGGGACTTCAAAGTTGTGTGCGTGAGTTTCTAGTGGCACTTATCACTTCGTCTACAAACAAAAAAAAACCCAAATATGTTGACTCTCCAACTACACCAAAATAGTAACTGCATACAATCCGAATTCGTATTTACAGAGACGGATGGGTAAGTGGGAGTGGGTAGCGGCGGGGTTATGGGAATTTTTGCAAGGCGTATTTTAGATAGTTCATCGACTGGGGGTTTTCCGTTGAAAATAGGGGTGGCTTTAATAACATCCAAAACTAAAGGAGCCCAACCTCTCACGTTTAAGAAGTGAGGCCTTTTCTGCCAAACACATTGTTTGCAACACAATGACAACAATATGATTGAAATTTGTCTCTTTCTGTCTTCCTCGATAAATTATACAATTAAGAGATAATAATAATAATATTTTTAAAAGAAGAATTTTTACATATTTGTTTCAATTATTCTTCTTATACCCTAGTTTAGGAATAATCAATATGGACTAATGTCATGCTCAAGTAAGTATGTATATATACGCATACATTACACATTAAATTCCTCATGTCTTTTCAAACGAGAACATTTCAGTTAGGTCAATATATTTAAACATGCAATATGACAACACTAAAAGGTATGAAAAGTTTTCAAGGGAGAGCCTGTCAGCCCAGTTATGGAAGAATCTGACATTGATATGTCAATACAATTTTATTTAGAAGAATTTGAGCGGTGTACTTTGGTATGTGAATAAAATGCAAAACCAGAAAAGAAAGAACCCTTTTCAAGCTAGAACAAAAACGTGCATTACAAGATTGAAATACAGGCTTTGTTTATTGATATGCCAAAACAACAAAAGAAAAGTAATGTATCAAAGTAAGACGATGTCCCGAGTAGTCATGATACATCACAATGATGCTTCATGTCTTTTTCTTTCCATGATGCTTCATCAAATTCTTTTCATGTATATTCTTTTACATGAAGTAACCTCACATATTTTAAAAAGAAAACTAAAGATTTGATATCCATGGAGTACTACTCCAGACAGAGACTAGAAATGGTCCCTAGATGCTTGAAGGTATGGTATATATGATGCAATACTTATCGTCCGATCAACTTTAAAAGTCATCATAAATAAAAACGACAAGCTTATATATGCCAAGAGAAGCTAACCATTGTTTTTTTAAAAAAACATTAGATTTTTAATTCCATAAGTAGAACTTTTTCATGATTAGTCATCTCTCATAAACGGATTCTTTAGCTTTAAGTTTAATTCTCTCTTGATTTAATTCACTTTTTTGTTGGTTACAACTTGATTTAATTCACTATTTAGTCTTCTCAAAGGCCCACCATAGACACATCAATAAGTTTTTTAGACATTTTTTTATTGTTAAATATAATTTTAGTTAGGGGTGTTCAAAACCGAACCAACACAATAGAAAACCGCAAACCGAACAAACCCAAACCGAAAACCGCAAAATCTATTCGGTTTTTTTCTTCAACCAACTGCGCGGTTTGGTTTGGCCTGCGGTTTTTGTTCCGCCAACTGAACCAAATCAAACCAAACCAAACCACAAGTAACACTAAGACTTATTTACTTGCAACCTTCCTTATTAACTTATTAGCCAAAATCCAACTAAAACCCAACTCTCACTCACTTACTAGCCCAAATCCAATTGATAACTCGACTCACTTACTTACAATCCATATTGTTATGATATATTTAAAAATTACAATAAAAGATTTAATTCAAATTCTTTTAAACATGGTTGTAGCTATCTTAAAAGAATTAAAAGAAAATAATTTATATACTACATATATTTGAGCAGATTTTTTCTTAAAGTTTTATATTAGCCGTTTTTATTTTAGTTAATTTTAACTCCGTTTTAAATTATGTTTTGTCTCGGAAAAAACCGAACCAACCAAACCAATCCAAACCGCATTGGTTTGGTTCGGCTCTGTTTGGTTTTTTTAGGAAGCCAACTGAACCAAACCAAACCGCATGTAGTTTTACCTTGCGGTTCGGTTCACTTTTTGTCTTAAAACCAAACCAAACTGCACCGCGAACACCCCTAATTTTAGTCCCTATAAAATATATAATCTTTTCTTTAACTTGTTGTCCTTACTTATATTTCTATTTGTATTTTTTGTCCCTATCATTAAGTTGTTGTTTAGTGCTTAGGTATCCGTAAGACCTAGCTCAACTGGCAAATGCCGAAATTGTTAGACTGGATATCATGTCTCGGGTTCGAAACCGGGACCTCACAGTGGTGTGCGTGAGTTTCTAGTGGCAATTGCCACTTCGTCTACGAATCAAAAAAAAAGTTAGTGCTTAGTGGCTCATGCAATATTTTGTTTTTTAAATAAATTTTTACTTTTTTAAATATTTTTAGAAATATTTTTTAATATGTATTTTACTGTTAACTTTTTTATAATATTTTTTACTGTTACTTTTCTAATAATTGTTTACTATTTATTTTTCTAATAATTATTAACAAAGTATTTTTTTGATTGGTTCTTTTTTCAATGGTGCTTTTAATCAAATTTTGGAAAAAAAATCATATCAATTTAGGGGTACATTTGGTACATTCTAAAAAATTAAATAGAAATAATATTTTTTTCATAAAAAGTTGGTTGAGCACTGATAAAAAAGAAACATTCAAAAATAATATTAAAAAAATAGTAAAAATAAGTAGTAAAAGTTTTTTTTTTAAAATTAATAGAAAAGACAACAACAACAAAATATTAAAAAAATTATGAGAAAAAATTATTAAAAAATAACAAGTAGAAAAGTACTCTAAAAAATATGATGTGTAAGATGATTTAAAATCTTAGTCACAAAATAATGACATGACATATGTCAACATTGTACCGAAGCGCTAACTTAAATGTAGAGACTAAAAATACAAAATCCGATTATAAATAGAGACTAATAATTAACTATTTTATATAATATATATTATAATATAATATGTATATCAAAACCTTAAGAAATATATGGTCCATTCTTTTATATATATGAGACTAACTACTCACACTTAAATTCTCAATAATAATAAATTTATTTAGCTGATTAGTCCATTTTGATCTGGACTAACCTGATACGAACTAACTGTTAAATTTTTTTTCAATTTTATATGCAGGTTGTATAATGAAGAACAGGGGTGCAAGTAACATAGTATCCAGATACGGGCCCAACTTTGGCCTAGCCTGCTTCACACGCCTGTCTTGCCAAACAAAAACAACAAGCTGGTTATTTGCGGAACCCAGCGGGTCGTGACTGTAGCGAAGCGCGGATCCTGAACCGGGTTTGATGGGTCCAGTATATAAGCTCCTTCTGAAACCCTAGCTTCACTTTTTCAAGAAATTCTCTCTCTCTTCTTGAAGCGCTCTGGTTCTCCCTTCGTCTTCTCCACTGAGCCCAGCTAGGGTTCTTGATTGCTGCTGGTTCTTCGATGAAACACACTTCCAGATTCTCAGCGAAGCTTCGTTTGGCAACACTACACAGGTATAGCTTCTTTCTTGTTTTCTTTCTTGATTTTCTTTTCTGTTTCGTGAAACCCTAATTTCACGAACTAATTCTTCTCTTGAACTTCTGTTTCTGGGTGCGATCTTGATGAGTCTTCTTGCTACACACAAGGATCTGCTTAACAGAGGTAGAATACTTCCTTTCTCTTGCTGTTTCAGATTTCTGTTTACTGTTCTTGACGAACACAGTAAACCCTAACCTTTGAAATTGCTTTCTTGTTACAGATCTGTGAAGATCTGTTTCTGAGGATCTTCAAACAGGTAAAATACTATGCCTGAGTATTTTCCTTTGTATGTTTGAAGTTCTGATGGTGTCTGGAATGATTCTTACTTCTGTTTTTTGTTGATATGCCTTCTAGATCTTCACGCTTTGAAGATCTTCAGCAGTTTGTGTTCTCTCCTTGAGAACAAGGTAATTTCTCACCCACTTTCTTTGTTTTTTTTCTTTTCTGCTTGTTTTTTTCAGTCACTGAGAAAACCGCTAACACACTGTTTCTTTTTCTCTGTCTGTGAGGTATTGGTGACAGCCACTTGCTGAAAGACCTTTAATCACACACACACTCTTAGAAGATGGAACAAGATGATAGCTACGCAGAAAGAAAAGAGCAGAAGAGCTTAGGGTATAAAACTGTAAAAACTTTGTAAATCTTATTGCTTGTAATTTCTAGTTTTACAATTCTGTACATTATTGAGAAACTGGACTGTAATATATAGCTAAGGATATAGCCGTTGGTTAATGCTCAGGGCAGTTAGTCTGTTAAGTCTGTTAGGCCTTTTTTTGAAAACAGTTTTTTTTATAACAAACTGATTAAACAGTTTTGCTGTTACAGGTTGTAACAAATTTTTAAAACCATAACAGACTTATCAGTTTTAACTAGGCTGAGTAGTTTTAATTAAAGTAGGTGAGTTTTTTTGATTACAAAACCAACACCCTACCTTAATAAAAAAAAAACCACCTTAAGGTTTCATATCCCTACCTTAATATGAACAGGTCTCATAACTTAGAAGATTAAGAGGCAACTCTTAAACACAGGACAACCCCCTGGTAGGTGTTTTAGGTAGGTGGTCTAGGACAAGCCCCTAGACAATGACTTAGGTTGTTTCTTCCGAAGATCTTAGAAAGAAACAACATTTAGTTGCCTTCTAAGTTTTGAAAAACTTTCACCCTTTAAGGGTTTTGTAAAGATGTCAGCAGCTTGTTCCTTTGTGGACACAAAGTCTAGAACCAAGCTGCCTTTAGCAACCTGTTCCCTGAGATAATGAAACTTAGTCTCTATATGCTTAGCCCTGCCATGAGAGATAGGATTCTTAGCAAGACTAATAGCTGACTTATTGTCCATAAACAGTTTTATAGGTTCAGATAGGTTAATACAAATCTCCTTAAGCAGAGTTTCTAACCAAGCTGCTTGGGTAGCAGCCTGACAAGCAGAAATATATTCTGCTTCACATGAAGACAGAGCCACAGTGGCCTGTTTTTTTGAACTCCAAGAGATAGGTGCCCCTTGGAATAGGAAAACATAACCACTAGTGCTCTTCCTGTCCAGCTTGTCTCCACACCAGTCAGAATCACAGTAGGCTTCCAGAGTAGTCCTTCCTGTAGCCCTGCCATTAGGAAAAAACAATCCATAGTTAGTAGTACCTTTTACATACCTTAGGATACGCTTGGCAGCATTCAAATGAATCTGCATTGGGCAGTTCATGAATCTGCTAGCAATCCCAGTGGCATACAAAATATCAGGTCTGCTATGACACAGGTATCTTAGGGACCCAATAATTTGCCTAAAGTAGGTAGCATCCACTTTAGTGCCCTCTTCTTCCTTTTGAGTCAGGTTTCCTTCAGCTGGATTAATTGCAGAATTACAATTTTCCAGCTCAAACCTCTTTAGAACTTCCTTTGCATATTTTTGTTGATGCAAAATCAGTCCCTCTTTTACCCTTAGAAATTCTAACCCAAGGAAGTAGGTCAGTTTCCCAAGGTCAGTCATTTCAAATTCATCTTTCATAGATGTTTTGAAAATGGCTATTTCTTTAGGACAGCTCACTGTCATAAGTAAATCATCCACATATAAGCAAACAATTAGCAAATATGTGTTTATGTCACCTTTGACATAGACCCCATATTCAGTAGTACACCTAGAGAACCCATTCTGAACAAAGAAGACATCAATCCTTTTGTTCCAGGCCCTAGGTGCCTGTTTAAGACCATATAAGGCCTTATGCAGGTGTAGCACATAGTCTTCCTTTCCTGTTTCAGTGAAACCAGGAGGCTGGTTTATGTAAACTTCCTCTTCTAAGGTTCCATTTAGAAAGGCAGACTTTACATCCATGTGATACATGTTCCAGCCCTTACTACAGGCTAGGGCAGTCACAAGTCTGATAGTCTCATGTCTTGCCATAGGGGCAAAAACTTCAGTATAGTCAATTCCCTGTTTCTGTTGGAAGCCTCTTGCTACCAATCTAGCCTTGTACTTAACTACTTTTCCCATAGGATCAAGCTTTAGTTTAAATACCCATTTAACACTAATAGCTCTCTTTCCTTTAGGTAGCTTAGTTAAGGTCCAAGTGCCATTCTTTTCAATAGAAGCAAGTTCTTCCCTCATTGCCTTTTTCCACTCTTTAGACTTTAGAGCTTCCTCATAGTCTAAAGGTTCCATATCTGCCACCATAGCAAAATGAATCAAGTCACCATCATTGGTGACCTGATTGTCCATTGCCATGTCAAAATCCAGCATCCTCCTAGGTGTTCTCCTCTCTCTTTGAGGCCTAAAAGGGGCCTGTACAGCTTGTTCAGGTTCCTGTTCAGCCCCCCCATTTACCTCTTCATGTGAACCTTGGTCCTCATTAGGTAAAATAGGGTCATCATTAGGTTGAACAGAACCTTCCTCATCAGAATTTATATCATTAGGATCTGGTTCAGTGTTAGAGACCTCATCAATGGGTGTAGAGTCCACTGAACCAACTTGTTCAGCTTTATCCCAATCCCACTGCTTGTCCTCAAGCACCACCACATCCCTAGATACCTCAGTTTTATTAGTACTAGGATCTAGTAACCTATAACCCCCTGTAGGATGGTATCCCACAAGGACTAGAGGCCTACTCTTATCCTCAAGCTTAGTTCTCTTACTACCAGGTATGTGGCTGTATGCTATAGAGCCAAATACCTTTAAGTGAGATACGGATGGTATTTCACCACTCCAAACAGTTTCAGGCACCTTTGCCTCCAAACCTCTTGTAGGACATCTATTCAAGATATAGACAGCAGTTACTACTGCTTTTGCCCATAGCTGTTTAGGTAGTCCCTTTGTTTTTGTCATACTTCTGGCCATCTCTAGGATGGTCCTATTCCTTCTTTCAGCTACCCCATTGTGTTGTGGGGTATATGGTGGAGTCACCTCATGAACAACACCACAGGTGGTGCAGTATTCTTCAAATTCTTTTGAAGTATACTCACCACCACCATCAGTCCTTAATACTTTCAGCCTTTTACCACTTTGAGTCTCAACCATGGCCTTAAATTTCTTAAACACACTGAAAGTATCACTTTTGGCCTTAAGTAGATATACCCAAATTTTCTTTGAGTATTCATCTACAAAAGTAGCAAAATATTTGTTTCCTCCCATAGACATAGTGTCCATAGGGCCACACAGATCAGAGTATACAACCTCTAGTAGATCCTTAGACCTGTGTTCAGTGTGTTTATTAAATTTCTTCCTTGGTTGTTTGCTTATTAGGCATGTTGTACACTTGTCTTTAGTGTCAACAACCTTAGGTAACCCTTTCACCAGTTGGTTCTTACTTAGGTTATCTAAGGCTTTAAAATGTAGGTGGCCATATCTGTTATGCCATAGCTTAGTGTCACTGTCTGCAGTAGCACTTAAACAAAGTGCATCAGTTTTACCTATGCTGGCCTTAAAAGTCCTATTACTTGCTAGTTGGGTAGTTAAAATTAGGTGATCATTCTTATCAAACAATTTCAACTTAGCATTTTTCATAAGGACTGAAAAACCTTTTTCAACAAGCTGTCCTAGGCTTATTAGATTACAACTAATTTCAGGTACATACAACACATCATAGACTATAACCTTTTTCCCATCAACCCTTGTTAATTCTAAGTTTCCCTTACCTTTAGAAACTATAGTTTTTCCATCAGCACATCTAATAGAAGTTCTAACTGTGGGGTCAAAGTTAATAAGCCAACTTTTATTACTAGTCATATGATTAGAACATGCTGAGTCTAAGTACCAGATTTCAGTGACAGTTTTACCATCACTTCCAGTTACTACTAAAACAACATATTCTTTAGCCTTTTTCAAATTAGTTTTAATCTTCCTATGTTCAGCTAATTTAGTTTCCTTACACAGCATACTATAGGCAACTTTATCTGATTCATCTGAGTCAGATTCAGATTCTTCCTTAGCCACATTGGCTTCAGAAACTGAACCTTTAGGATTTGAACCTTTTCTGGTGGGACATTCAGTGGCATAATGCCCCATTTTGTCACACCTGTAACACTGAACCTTAGACTTATCCTTTTTCTTAGGTGCAGAGTTACTTTCAGATGATTCAGATTTAGACTTAGGTTTAGGCTTACCTGCCTTTCCCTTAGATCCCTTGGTCTGTTTGTTGTTACCTCCTTTTTTGCCTTTCTTGTGTTTGGACTTAGCTGCATACATGGCTTGATCCTCCTCTTCAGAGTCTTCATTAAGGATCTCCATTCTGATTTCCTTGGCCTCTAGCTTGCCCTGAAGTTCTTCTAACTTCAGGTCTTCACTTTTTGTAGTTTCCTCAATAGTGTTAGTTACCACATACCACTTTTTAGGCATTGACCTTAGTATCTTCTTGCATAGGGCAGTTTCTTCAAGCTTTTCTCCTTGAAGAGCCATTTCATTTTTGATCTTCTTCACTCTGTTGAAGAAATCAGTAACTTTTTCTTCCTTTTTCATCTTAAGACTTTCATACTGAGCTCTCAAAGCTTGAAGTTTTTCTTCCTTAATTGGAGCATTCCAAGTATAGTAAGCTGCTAGGGCATCCCAGGCAGCCTTAGATGATTCACAGCCCCTTACCCTTTCAAAGTCAGCCTCTCCACAGGCTCTATGAATGAGAGACATACCTTTGAAATCCTTTATTTCATTCTCCAGGTACTCCCTCCTTTGAGCTGCAGTCTCTTCCCCTGTTAGAGGTGTCAAGCCTAGTCTAACCACGTTTAGACACCCTTGAGCACCTAGGACAGGCCTCATTTGTATAGCCCATGTGTCATAATCTTTCCCATTGAGTTTGGGAACATAGTTGTCTTGTCCTCCTGTATTTGCCATCCCTGAAATACTTAGAACACAAACAGCAGATTAGTGGAACACACACTTGCACAGTTTTTCACTGTGCAGGTGTTTAATGGAGGAATAACAAAAGGCTTAAAAGAAATCTTAAAGAACACAAAGTAGAGTTGTATTTTTGCCCTGGATCGTTTATTGCTCTGAATATACCATGTTAAATTTTTTTTCAATTTTATATGCAGGTTGTATAATGAAGAACAGGGGTGCAAGTAACATAGTATCCAGATACGGGCCCAACTTTGGCCCAGCCTGCTTCACACGCCTGTCTTGCCAAACAAAAACAACAAGCTGGTTATTTGCGGAACCCAGCGGGTCGTGACTGTAGCGAAGCGCGAATCCTGAACCGGGTTTGATGGGTCCAGTATATAAGCTCCTTCTGAAACCCTAGCTTCACTTTTTCAAGAAATTCTCTCTCTCTTCTTGAAGCGCTCTGGTTCTCCCTTCGTCTTCTCCACTGAGCCCAGCTAGGGTTCTTGATTGCTGCTGGTTCTTCGATGAAACACACTTCCAGATTCTCAGCGAAGCTTCGTTTGGCAACACTACACAGGTATAGCTTCTTTCTTGTTTTCTTTCTTGATTTTCTTTTCTGTTTCGTGAAACCCTAATTTCACGAACTAATTCTTCTCTTGAACTTCTGTTTCTGGGTGCGATCTTGATGAGTCTTCTTGCTACACACAAGGATCTGCTTAACAGAGGTAGAATACTTCCTTTCTCTTGCTGTTTCAGATTTCTGTTTACTGTTCTTGACGAACACAGTAAACCCTAACCTTTGAAATTGCTTTCTTGTTACAGATCTGTGAAGATCTGTTTCTGAGGATCTTCAAACAGGTAAAATACTATGCCTGAGTATTTTCCTTTGTATGTTTGAAGTTCTGATGGTGTCTGGAATGATTCTTACTTCTGTTTTTTGTTGATATGCCTTCTAGATCTTCACGCTTTGAAGATCTTCAGCAGTTTGTGTTCTCTCCTTGAGAACAAGGTAATTTCTCACCCACTTTCTTTTGTTTTTTTTCTTTTCTGCTTGTTTTTTTCAGTCACTGAGAAAACCACTAACACACTGTTTCTTTTTCTCTGTCTGTGAGGTATTGGTGACAGCCACTTGCTGAAAGACCTTTAATCACACACACACTCTTAGAAGATGGAACAAGATGATAGCTACGCAGAAAGAAAAGAGCAGAAGAGCTTAGGGTATAAAACTGTAAAAACTTTGTAAATCTTATTGCTTGTAATTTCTAGTTTTACAATTCTGTACATTATTGAGAAACTGAACTGTAATATATAGCTAAGGATATAGCCGTTGGTTAATGCTCAGGGCAGTTAGTCTGTTAAGTCTGTTAGGCCTTTTTTTGAAAACAGTTTTTTTTATAACAAACTGATTAAACAGTTTTGCTGTTACAGGTTGTAACAAATTTTTAAAACCATAACAGACTTATCAGTTTTAACTAGGCTGAGTAGTTTTAATTAAAGTAGGTGAGTTTTTTTATTACAAAACCAACACTAACTAGTCGAATTTATAAGCTCTACCAAAAAGTCACACCTAAAATATGACATAGGGATGACAAGTGAGCCACCACACCACTAGCCGATTTCAAGCAAATAAACAAATAAGAGAGTAAATTAAAGCAAAATCAAATGAATGGCTAGTACGATATAATCCACTTTAACTTGCATGTTTTCCTTCTTTTTTAAATATTAATCAAATTAAAGTCGGTGGATAATCTCTTTAATGATTCGAAAGATATACTACATAAATATATCGACTAGCAGGAACAAAAGGCGTTTTAGGTAGCTAGCCTCATCTGCTAAATTCAGGCATATATATTGTTCTCTAATAAGAACAACGAAAACTATAGTCTAATAAAATGCCTCTGAATTTAGCACTTGTTCCTGCTCCTCACTTTAGATTACTAAAACTTAATTGGGACTACTAATATAAATCTTAAAGAACCTACAGCTAATCTATATTCTAGTGGTCACTATAATCATTTGCAAGGGCACATCATTCTGCTTTCACCTGGCCCAGCATTCTTTTTCCATCTTTGAAGTCTCACTTTCTTTTTTATTTCCCACTTTTTCCTTCTTTTGTTCTCTTCACCACCTTTTTTCTTTATCAATCATGTCTTCTTCTACCTTTTAGTTTACACATGCAATGTAAATATATAGTTAATAATATATGGTCGTTAGTTCTCCACTGGTTTGGCTTTGCCATTAGCTTTTCTCCCTAGCTGCCGAAGAGTGGGCCTCCAAATGTAGGTGTCCAGAAATCAATAGTGGTCTCATTAGTCATCGGAAACGTGCTTGAAATTGGTACCAAACATAGCCCTCGGCTTCTTAAATCTTGTTTTTCCTCTTCTGTGTCCTTTGCATTATCATAACCCTTCAAACACAAACACACACATATATGAAAATCCACATGTAAAAAGAATAAAAGGTGACAATTTAATTATCCTTTAGTTTTGTGGGCTATTACTATACCTAACATCTAATCATTTAATTACATGTTAATTTTTTATATTAATTTATTTCAAAGTAAATTTAAATTTTGAATTATTTTTGTCTAGATATCAGTTGAGAAAAACCCAAGTCCTAAATCGAATATAATATGACCTGAAAAAGAGTTTATAAGTGGAAGACATTTTCCACTCTACAAACCGATTCTGTAAGGTTGAGTTTGACCCAACGCAAATTTAAAGATGGTATAAGATCAATTCCATTAGTCCACCCATCATTATTATCCACGCTGAATAGTACTTATGTAAGAGAATGTGAGAGAAACCTAATTCACACCGTAAATATTGTCCATGGATATATTTTTAAGTCAATCTTTATTATGTGTGTGTCAATATTTTTTTTTTAAAAGACAGACATTTTAGATTTATGTTTAATAAGTGTTAAGGAACTCCTGATTACATCCATCATAAACTCCATAGACAAACACAAAACATAAACTACTCAAAAGCCCATTTATATTCAAGCTTAATATAAGCATTTTGTTGTACCTGCTGATGTTGAGTGGGGGCTCCATTTTTCATATATGGAGTGCTCAGAACCTGAAATTAAGGAACACAAATTATTATTTATAAACACGGGAGGCCCTCTCATAATATATTACATATAAGCTAACCAAAATTAGGGTTTCCTTTCAAACAGTTATAAGAATAATGGAAATTAATAAAATTATACATACACTGACTTGATCATGAAGGAACTTGATGTAATCGATGGCTTCGTGAAGAACCGATGCTGTGTCCGTCTGCATACATATTAAGATCAACAAGAACATAATATCTAGTAAGTAACTTAACAAAGTAAAGGTTTAAATTCTATCACTGTCAAAGTAGCTGGAAAAAAGTGAAAGAAAGAAACATATCCAAAAAGAAATTCACCTTTCCGAAAGGTGAAACCAATTGCTGCAGAGCTGTGATCCGGTCCCCCAGCTTCTCTTTCCTAACCTGTCCATACATACAAATTTACAATGAGTAATTATTAAGATTAAGCATGCACAATTAAAGAACATCTTCTTCAGTAAAATCAAAAAGCTTTTGAGTTACTTAAAGTTAAACACACAATACTACAGTACCTTAAAAGTTGGCAACGGGGATGGAGTTTCAATTCTTGCCCTCTTGACTGCAGGCTCAGCAGAATTTTTCTTAGCCATGTCTGTGGGTTCTTCTCTCTTCAGCTGCACTCAAATAATTTATATTATTATCATATAAAAATATATTATCCTTAAACCAAATAAAAGCCCTAGTTTCTGGCTAATAAGATTATTTTAATTTTTTATAAACTAACTAACTTGAAAACCATTATCTACCTTGTTTGGGGAATTGTGTTTTTTGTCTTGAAAATTTGTAGACTGATATTGTGTTTGTGGTGAAGCCAAAACTCCTGCTCGTGTGTCATTAAGGGACTCAGCTGAAGCATTCCAGAAAGGAGTATTGTTTGAAAAGTGCAATCCACTAAGCTGCTGTTTTGGCATTGAAGACACTTTAGACCATGTTGGTGGTGATAACATAGAATGGTTTGTGTAAAGTGAGTTCTGTGGTTGTGGTTGAGAATCAGGGTCATATAATAAGTTTTGTATTAACGTTGAATTTGAAGGGTAACCATAGGAATTCCCATCTGATCCAATTGGAAATCCACATGATAAACCAGTAGTACTGCTGGTTATAGAATTCAGATTTTGCTGATCTAATGAAAAATCTTGCTCCATTATTGGTTTGAAAGCCTCAACGTTTGTGAGTTGTTGGATTTGTGAATTATTACAAGAATCTATACATGTTTCTTCTTGAAGCACAGAATGAAAATTACTATCTGCCCTTCCACTGTTACAATGACTGCAAAAAATAAAATTGACAACAAATAATTAGGAGAAGAATATATAATAAGGAAAGTGAACTACTACCCATATATATGTGCTTGATAAGATGATATTCCCTTTTTCAATTAGGAAAAAAGAAAAACAAACTTTTACATCTTTATAGTGGAAGCCTTTAATTTGGACCATAATATTAATACATATATACCATAATATTACCATATATAAAATTATCATCTGGTCCTTGATTTGTATTTATAATTTCAGTCTTTCTTCTTTATTTCAGATATATCTATGAAAACTTACAATAGAGACTGATTCCAATTGGATGAAGTTGGAGATGACAAGCCAAAACCCATAATTTGTAAGGTGGAGTCAATCAAGAAACTACTGCCAGTTCCACTAGCTGCAGATTCACTCTGATGTGGCTTCTGGGCATCAAGAAAAGCCATAGAACCATCAGAAACAAAGTTATGATGATGAGTCTCCTCATCAACAAAAGGCCTTGTTTGCCAACTACTATAGTTTCCTGCATCATTAGCTGCCACTGAACATGTTGATGATGAGCTCATAAGAGGAAACACACTTCTTGTTGAGCTCATATTCCACCAAGTTTCACCACAAATCCCAGCTTGAAACTCTTCAGCCATATATGCACAATATGTATTTTCTTCTCCTTATATTTTTGTGTCTTTGATCTCTTCTTATATGTATCACACACTTACACTTAAGAATATAAGCTCATTGATATAGGAAAGGTTAAGGGGGGGTGTTGAGAGATTTTATATATGGAACGGTTGGAAGGGTATGGACCCAGGAGATGACCGGAACTCTGTTGACATTACAAGGGAATGATTTGACAAATGAGAGACAATTAGAGAATTTTGAATCCAATTCTAATTCTCTTTTTTATTTTTTGTAATATAATATAATTCGTATTTGTTTCTATGATTAGTTAATTGTCTTGGATTTGTTTTGTCTTTGTCTTACTTTCTTGAATATAATATTATAACATATGAAGAATTGTGATACATGCCGTGTGGACTAATTTTGTTCCTTATGTATGAAGTTTTGTGAGTATGATGATACTATATTGACTATAATGGTGATAGTGATGTGAGGTTTTATCTACAGTAAAATTTCATTCTATTGAAATTAATCCCTTGGTTTTTTGGTATATCATCGAATTGTGAAATTAAACCCTACCCTACCAATAATCATTGGTCCGAGCGTTAACTTTGTTTGAAAAGGTCTCGAGTCAAATCTTGAGCATGGCAAAAAATTCTATTGTGAGAGGAGAATCACACAGATCGGCAAAACAGAGTAAACACGTGGCCAACAAGATTTCTCAGCATAGGAAGGCCTCTCATGGTTAGAGTGGATACTGTGTACTAATAACAAGTAACCAAAAAACCCACCCTTATCCTGGTGTTTTCCCAACCGCGAATAGGAAGGGCTTGCTTGATTATGGTTTGACATGTTGTTATGTGGAAAATCTGGAAAGCTAGAAACACGATCACCTTTTCCAATAGAATCATCGACTCCTTAAGAGACTTTTGCTGTAATTAAACTTTATTCATGGAAGTGGCTTCTGACAATGAAAGATGACACTCCAGTTCAAGGCGGAGAAAATCTTTGAGCTTTTTCTTTTGAAAAAAGAGAATCTCTGAACTCCGTAAACAATTACAAAGAAAATTACATTTATCTTATCTCATATGAAATAGTGAAAAATTAAACCCAAAATGGGTAAGATACAAGTTGTCATAGTTTACGTGGTACACAAATTTAATAATTAAAAAAGGCGTGCTTCATGATAAACTTGAGGACCATATGATGGTCCAAATACTATTTCTCAATATAGACATGGTAGCACTAACCACTTACCAGTCTCCCAATGGAAAGGTAAATGAATAAATAAAACCCAGCAGGTGGTGGTGACTGGTGAGGAGATGGATCATCAATATTTCAATATTTTTAAACAGATATGGGTGGCCAAATCGGACTGAGTAGGCGCGTGTAATTCACGCGGGTTAGTGAAACCGAAACACACAAAGCTATAATACAACTAATACTTGACCTAACATAACTGTAGAAGCGACCAAATTCGTATGTCTAAGGACCCTGCCGTTGTCCCCATAGAAACTGCTCCTTCTTTAACTGATAAACTAGTTAATATCACATTACTGAATACACACATATTTGGCTTTGGGTTATCAATTAATTTAATCGTTAGATGTTAGTTTCCAACTACTACAGTATACTTGGTTTTGATGTCAAATACTTATTAAATGTAGCAGCTTTCCTTTAAGGAGGAAAATAATTGAAAAGCCTGCGTAATTAAATCAATGTCAACCCATAATCTTTAGCTTTCAGCTTTTGTTTAGAATTTCCTTCAGATTATTAGGATGTGATAATCTCATCATGTTGACTATGGTCTATAATTTGATGAACAACTTTTGTGTATATTTTATCTGTACAATTATATAAAATTAATGACATCATTTTAAATGCAAATAAAAATGTGATGCGATAAGAATGTTTACACTGTCAACTAATCATAATCCATCAAGTCATTACAAATGGTCGAGTCTTTTCTAGGTTATTTTGCGTTGTAGGATCTGCTCTTGAAAGAATAAGTTCATTTCCTTAGATGGGCGGATAGTTCTATTGAACTCGATCCTCAATAGCATTCATATTTCTTTCCTATCTTATCCTAAGATCCCGATTGGGGTGTGGAAGAAATTGGTCCAGTTGTAGAGGAAATTGATCCTTTTGGGTGAGTACTTGGAGGGGGAAGAAAATTTCATGGGTTAAATGGGCGGAAGTGTGTAAGCCGAAGATTGAGGGTGGTCTTGGGATAAAAGGATATTAGAGTCTTTGATTTGACTTTGATGGGTAAGTGGTGATGGAGGCTTGTAGTTGGGAATTCATCCCTATGGCGTGATATAATGGTGGCAAACTACAGGCAGAAAATTATTCAGACTCCATTGTTGACCACCTTATAACCCCATCGGGATATGCATGCATCAGCTTGGTGGAAAGATATTTGTTTACTTGGTATGGCGATCGATTTGGATGGCGACTGGTTTGGTGATTGGGTAGTAAGGAAAGTAGGCAACGGGGAGTCGACATTGTTTTGGCATGAACCTTGGGCGGGTGACCAACCCCTAATCAGGTCTTTCCCGAGGTTATTCCTGGTTTCGAATCGACGGGGCGATCAAGTAGCAGAGTTCGGTATTTGGGTTGATGGTGTCTGGACTTGGAGTTTTCCTTGGAGACACGATCCGTTTGTGTAGGAGGAGGCACATCAAAGGGACCTCTTGCATCTTCTCCAAACGGTTGCTCTTAAGTTGTAGGAGGATTGTTGCATGTGATTGGGTGACGTCTCGGACCTATACTCGGTTATCAGCATATGTGAGACTTATGGAGGTATCTTCTAGTGTGGTTGCTTTCCCTGATGATCAGGTGGCGGCATGGGTAGGCTATGGCAAAGCAAGGCCTCTCTTAAGGTTATTGCTTTCTTCTGGCAGCTTCTGCTGGATAGGGTCCCCACTCGGTCAAACTTGTTTAAACGTAGAGTTATCTCAGATCATTCTTTTGCTTCTTGTGCACTTTGCAGGGCTCCAAAGGAATCTGCTCTGCATTTGTTTAAGCGGTGTCACTTCGCCCAATAGGTTTGGTATTCAGTATTTAGATGGTAGGGGTGGTAGATAGCACTGCCACCTAACTTATTTTACTTGTTTTCTGTATTCTGTTTCTTTGGCCAGGGGTCAAGAGAAAGGGTTTGAGTTTGATATGGCATTACGTCCTTTGGTCACTTTGAAAGATGCGTAATTGGGTTGTTTTCTCAGCCAAACCTCCAGACCGACATGCCACTCATAATAGAGACATCATGGTTTCCATGTACGTCTGTGTACATCATGGTTTCCATGCACACAGGCGCTACGTTCTTCATTGCCAACAAAAACTTCTGTGTACATGTCTTAAAAAAGTTTTTGTGTTTAAAAAAGAAATTTTTTTTTGTCCATGTACGTCTGTGTACATATACGTCCTTGTGTGTTTAAAAAAGAAGTTTTTGTTTCTTGTACATGTCTTAAGAAGTTTTTAAGAGGCCAAAAAGTAGTTTTTAAGTTACACAGGCACTAAGTTCTTCGTTGCCAACAAAAACTAATCTGAAAGAACGAATGCAATAATAATGCAACTTTCTTTTTGAAGATATTAATAATGTAACATATTTGGCACCCAAAACACAATGTAACATCTGTAAAGCATAATTGATTGTTTTAATTATACTAATCGATTATGCAGATAAAGATCTTGTTAGGAGGAAGAGCCAAGAGTTCCATTGCTGCTGGAGTAAACAATTTGAATTTCGATTTCTATAACTAAGGCTGGGTTTTGTGTGGGGGTGGGAGAGAACAAGGAGTTAACTGTCATTTTTTTTCAAATTAAGTCTTGATATGTTTGAGACCTTCTTTTTGGTAAAATTTTACTCGTGGAACAGATTTTGGAATAAGGCTAAGTTGAGCCATTGCATGTTCTTTGAGTGGTGTGTGTGAAGTAATTGGGGAAATGCATTTTCAGAATATAGAAGTACTAATACGTTTTGTGGCTCTATTGATTTTCTACGAGGCGAATCGGATGTACTGCTATATATAGATGGTTGTATTGTTTTTGCTTTTGGAGCACCTACGTAGGCTCTCTTCTTGATTGAGAAGGAATATCTATAATTCTATATAGAGATTTTTGTTTTCCTCCAAAACAACTGGTACATACCCTCTCTCTCTCTCTCTCTCTATATATATATATATATATATATATTTTTTTTTTTTACTTTTTCAAAAAAATTATAAGCTAAGAAAAATTTGTTGAATTAACTCCCAAATTGTAACAAAATGTGGGCATAAATTTGGATCAAAATACAGACTGCCTATGGAGCATACATCCGGTCACATAGTATAGTAGCAGAAACAGATAAGGGGTGAAGAATACTACTATCATGCTCACAAGAAGATTATGATATAAGTTAGGTCAGCCGTTGGGCTTATAAGTGGAGTTCGAGAAAGAGGTGAAAGTCCAATTGCTTCACTATATATACCCACTTACACTCTTAAAAAAGGTATGCTAGCTTTCTCACTCCTCTCATATGCTCCATCTCTATAATAGGCTGACTTGGACGTCTGAGTGCTTGCAGGTGGAGGTTGACCCCCCCCTCCCCCTCGTTTCTCACTGGAGCTCTGGAGCACTGTCGGATCCATCTCTGATCACCACCAGATCCATCTCGGAGCACAACCATATCTATATATCTCGAACGCTCGAAGCACCTTCAGATCCAACTCGGATGCGCGACCTCGGATTCACCATCTTGCCTTCACTACCGTGAGGTAACACTCTCTCTCTTGAGTTCCATTTGGATAATAAATTCAACTACTAACATTAATACATTATACAATTTTCAATAATAAAGAAATATATTTGACAAGGACGCGAAAAATACTTAAAAAGATACAAGAAAGCTGGAGTGGAATTGGATCCAATAACAGAAGTTAGGTCAAACTCAGAAGTTTATTTTCTTTGTAATTGCGAGGGAATTGACTTACTCTATACTTTCTGATTATTCAAATATTCAGAAGTTTACTTTGGAATTGTATACATGTTTCAAATGGTTCATTTCATAATCATAGCCCCTGCCCGCGATACAAGTAAACTTTAGAATTTTGTAGGCGACTCGCGTGTGGAATTTGTTGGTTTACATACTAATCATGCAAAAACAATTTTTAGTGCAATTTGTGTTATATATGATTATTATTAATATTATTATTACGTTATGGATCGCTGCCTAATATTGAGTATACTTCTTATTAATGGAGTGTGGAAGGTAATAATATTTCGCAAAGCAACCTGGCGGACACTGAATTTCTTGAAAATCCGTTGCTATTTTAATTTGCAGTATTTTATATATATTTTTTAAATCAGGTATCATCTATGCGAAATTGCACAAATTAATCTTTCAAGCCGGGTAAGACCTCAATGGACGACAAATCTCTCCCTCAAGAGGTTTAACGTTGCTGCAATCACAAGGCTGGATTTGAACTCAAGACATTGATTAAACTGGAAGAAGTTTTGCTCCTTCTAAGGTAGTTGCATTTTCTTGGCAGCTTCTCTTGGATAGAGTAGCTACTCGGTCTAACCTATTTTGTAGAGGGGTGATATCGTATTTGGATGCCACAATTTGTATCTTGTGCAGGGATTTTCAGGAGTTCTCCCTCCATCTGTGCGGGTTTGCTTTTACGATTTGGTATGCTACTGTCAGTTGGTTGGGCTACAACTTGTCTTGCAGCGCACAGAATATTTCGCCTTTGTTTTTCCAGTTTATTCATGTTGGTGGTCCATCTAGGTGCAGACATAGTTTGATGCTCATCTGGCATACTCTTCTCTGGGTTATTTGAGACCAGAGAAATAGATATATTTTTTCCCGAGATGTATCTAATTTTGGGAGATGTTTTGACAGGATATTATCTCTTTCCCGGCGATGGTTGCAGGCTACGAGTGATTCTTCCACATGTTTATTTTATGAGTGGTATGTTTATCTTATTGACTATATTTCTAGGAGGTATTTTTTAGTTTTCGGTGGCCAAAGATGGTCTATTTTTAAGACAATCACGGACATATTAATCTATGTTTATTTTAAAGTTTTAACTTAGATCCCTCAATTATTTTACCTTTGACCGTAATTAAATAAGTAAAATTGACCATGCTATGGCAATGAATCTGCCAACCTTGACTTACCTGCAGACACTCATGAAATCAACCAGTGATTAAACCTCTTGCTGCAATTGATTGGAAATATGAAAAAGAAACATCACAGCAGAAGGTACTGATATAATGGGAAGGATTGAACCCAGAAGATACTACCTGGGAGTTGTTGTCTAAGCTTAAAATGAACTATCCTGATATGAACCTTGAGGACAAGGTTCTTGTGAAAGAGGAAAAGAATGTTGTGCGCCCAACTACTGATGATGAAGACCATGCTTTGGTGGATCCATATGAGGGTATTAATGAGGCCATTTCCAAAAGAAAGGCCTGAAGGAATAGAGCTCGACCCAAATGGACAAATGACTATGTTTGAAATTACTCTCTACCATGCCTTGCCTAATTAGAACCATAGAATAAATCCAGAAACCCTATTTTGGCAGCTGTCTTAAGATTCTATCCGTTGTAATATAGCAGTACTACATGCTAGCTGTATTTTGTTTTTATTGTAAAAGACCAGTTGTCAGCTTTCCCATTATCTTATATATGTACTAGATGTAATTGAAATAAAGGCAAGAAATCTATTAAGTAATTTGCTAGAGTCTTCTCCACTTACGGAGTATTTCTTCTTTCTGCTAAATTTCTCTGTTGATTACCTCACATTGGTGCCTTCATTGATATGGTCTCGACTCCCCCTCCCACTCCACCTGACCTAGCTCAAACTGTCTCACAACTCCTTCAAAATCAACAAGAATTTCAAGCTGAAATTCACCAAAACCAGAAAGATGTTAACCACAACATAGCCACCATCACCACCGAACTCAACCAGCTGAGAACGCGCATGGGACCTCTTAGTTTTCAAACCCTAGGCCTAGGACCACGCACTAACAATGGTTTTTCACCAACCACCATAAAACTCGATATCCCTCATTTTGACGTCACCGAACCCTTGGGATGGATTTTCAAGATCAATCAGCTCTTCGAGTTTCACCGTACACCGGCGGACCACCGGCTCAACATTGCATCGTTCTACATAGAGGGCGACGCGTTAACGTGGTTTCAGTGCATGCACACATTTATACTCTTGGAGCACGTTTCTTCACGTCTTGGAGCGTCGTTTCACCCCATGTCAGTTCGAGGACCCCAAAGGCGCCTTGTTCAAGCTATGTCAGACCACCACGGTGAAAGAGTACCGGTACGCGTTTGAGGCTCTCGCAAATCGCATCACCGGTCTCGCTCCGCAGTTTTATTTGAGCTGCTTCTGGATTGAAGGCTGAAATTCGTCGTGAGGTACAAGCATTTCAACCTGTTTCTCTTTCGCATGCTATTAGTCTTGCTAAATTACAAGAAGCAAAATTGAATGGTAACGTCTCGCATCACCATTATCATAAACCTGACACCACCACCACCTAAGAAAACCCTAACACCACCACGAAACCTACTAGTTCTCGGCCAGACCTCACCACCAACCCTAATCCACCAGCTACTACACCTAAACAAACCAAAATCAAAAGACTATCCTCTGCTGAACTCCAAGCCCGTCGTGAAAAGGGGCTTTGTTACACTTCGATGAACGATTCCAACCCGGTCACCGTTGTAAACGCCAACTTTTTATACTCATAGCTGACCGAGACCAACCTGATCCCCCCACTAAGACCTGCCAATTTTGCACTAGACGGCAAGTTTAGTTTTCATGATGCTGAATTTTTTGTAGTTTATGATAAAATTTAGGTGTATTATTTTTTGGGGTTTTCCTCCGACCTTTTGGATATAAGGTTAGCTAGAGTAAACATTGCAAAGTTCAAAGGGCAAGGAAAGCATAACGAACAAGATAGAATCAACTACGAGAAGCTCATTTTACAAAGACAAAATCTAGGGCGAACATAACTATAAGGTGGTGATGAGAAGCTCATTTTACAAGGTCTAGAGCAGCGAGTACCAATAACTCAAATGAAGTGAAGAATGGGAGAAAAGACAATCTAGGTGTGGCAACCAGAAAGTGCAAATAGGAAAAGACGATACAATGGATACAAGCGAGGGAAATGGGGCTTCACAAAGAGTCGAGCGGTTCCTACATTTTTCTAAAACCCTTTAGAATTGATTATCTCTATGACCGATTCTGAATGCATTGTTACATTTGCATTTAGGTAAAACATGTAATCGATTCTAGATGGTTCTAATAGTTAAGCAAATTTCTTTCAAAAAAATGTAACCCAAATTGAACTTAATTACTGAACTGTACTGGTTGCACATTTCGGTTAAGCTGAGGACTGAGATGATCACCAAGCTGAGAAGCTTTGCTCGCTCCAAGTTACTTTTGTAGGTGCGGGTTTGCTTTTACGATTTGGTATGCTATTGTCAGTTGGTTGGGCTACAACTTGTCTTGCAGCGCGCAGAATATTTCGCCTTTGTTTTTCCAGTTTATTCATGTTGGTGGTCCATCTAGGTGCATACATGGTTTGACGCTCATCTGGCATACTCTTCTCTGGGTTATTTGAGACCAGAGAAATAGATATATTTTTTCTCGAGATGTATCTAAATTTGGGAGATGTTTTGACAGGATATTATCTCTTTCCCGGCGATGGTTGCAGGCTAGGGGTAATTCTTCCACATGTTTATTTTATGAGTGGTATGTTGAGCTTGTTGACTATATTTCTAGGAGGTATTTTTTAGTTTTCGGTGGCCAAAGATGGTCTCGTTTTAAGACAATCTGGGACAAATTAATCTATGTTGTCATAATTGGGGGCAATAGCCACCACAAGCAGAGGCGAATCTATCTTGTGTTTAGGGGGTGAACTTGCACCTCTGCAAAATAAAAATTGATCATTTAACTTATATATATAATTTTGATTTTGACCCCTTGAATTTAAAGTTTTAACTTAGATCCCTCAATTATTTTAACTTTGACCGTAATTAAATAAGTAAAATTGACCATGCTATGGCAATGAATCTGCCAGCCTTGACTTACCTGCAGACCTCATGAAATCAACTAGTGATTAAACCTCTTGCTGCAATTGATTGGAAATATGATAAAGAAACATCACAGCTGAATGTACTGATATAATGGGAAGGATTGAACCCAGAAGATACTACCTGGGAGTTGTTGTCTAAGCTTAAATTGAACTATCCTGATATGAACCTTGAGGACAAGGTTCTTGTGAAAGAGGAAAGGAATGTTGTGGGCCCAACTACTGATGATGAAGACCATGCTTTGGAGGATCCATATGATGGTATTAATGAGGCCATTTCCAAAAGAAAGGCCTGAAGGAATAGAGCTCGACCCAAATGGACAAATGAATATGTTTGAAATTACTCTCTACCATGCCTTGCCTAATTAGAACCATAGAATAAATCCAGAAACCCTATTTTGGCAGCTGTCTTAAGATTCTATCCGTTGTAATATAGCAGTACTACATGCTAGCTGTATTTTGTTTTTATTGCAAAAACCAGCTGTCAGCTTTCCCATTATCCTATATATGTACTAGATGTAATTGAAATAAAGGCAAGAAATCTATTAAGTAATTTGCTAGAGTCTTCTCCACTTACGAAGTATTTCTTCTTTCTGCTAAATTTCTCTGTTGATTACCTCACATTGGTGCCTTCATTGATATGGTCTCGACTCCCCCTCCCACTCCACCTGACCTAGCTCAAACTGTCTCACAACTCCTTCAAAACCAACAAGAATTTCAAGCTGAAATTCACCAAAACCAGGAAGATGTTAACCACAACATAGCCACCATCACCACCGAACTCAACCAGCTGAGAACGCGCGTGGGCACTACAAGAATGACCAGATTTACCTACCACATATTTCCGAGGGAATATTTTTGGTCGCTAATACGTTCGTTTCCGACGGAATTTCCCTCGCTACGTGTTTAGTGCATTTCCCGCTTATATTTCCGACGAAATTTAAATCTCTCGCTACTTTGCGAGGGAAATTTAGGTCGGAAATGAATAAATATCCGTCGGAAATTGTTTTTCACTTAAAAATAAAGCAGTATCCATCCACTTCAGTTCGCACTACCACCACCATCGGCCACCACCCCTCTCATCGCCGTCGCATCGCCGTCGCTCTCACCTCCTCCCGTCGCTCGCACAACAACACTCCTTCTCCTCCTCCCTTCGCTCGCACAACAACCTTCACGTCCTCCTGTCGCTCTCACCTCCTCCCGTCGCACGACCCACCGCTCCTTCTCCTCCTCTTCTTCTTCTATGGTAAGTATTCGATTCTACTTCTTCTCTATTCTCTCCTAATCAGAACCCTCATTTTTGATTTACTAAAAACCCTAATCTCATCTTCCTAATTTTACAGCTTCAATCTGAACCCTAAGCCCCAATTCAGTCTGTGCGTATTTCTCTAGACTCTCTCCACTGCGTGAAGGTAATGGTATTTTACAGCTTCTTCTAATCTGTGTTTATCTAATTTTGAAATCCCTAATCTGTGCTATGAAATCCCTAATCTGTTCTGTGTTCTGCGTATGAAATCCCTAATCTGTGTTACTTTGTAAATCTGTGTTTATCTAATTTTGAAATCCCTAATATGTGCTATGAAATCCCTAATCTGTATTTTCAAAGCATTTTTTATTTTATTCTTATTAATTTTAGCTCTTGGGAACTGCAGATTGCCCTACATAAGGTTTTACTGGTTGGCACAGATACATCCCGCTACATTGGGAATATGTGAATCCATGTTTCTGAAAGCAGCTTGGCAATATGTGAATCATAAGGGTAAATTCTTATACCTTCAAGTTTCTGAAAGAAGCTTGGCAATATGTGAATCCATGTTGTGTATATGAATGTGTCTGCTTGTGAGTTTATGTGTTCTTGTCATTAAAGTGAGCGGTAATGCATACATGAAAATTGTCTTAATGCATTTACCAGTCCTGGGGTACAAACCGTTAGAATCAGCGTTTATATGTTATTATTTTAAGTTAAATTTCTGAATTTAGTAGTTGCGATCATGTTATTATTTTAAGTTAAATTTCTAAAAATTTGGATACCAGTAGCTAACTAATAAAGTAAAAGAACATAGATGCTAACTTCTTACTTCTGAAACTATTGTTGTGCACAAATTATATTGCATTCAATACATTTTAAGCTAATATTTGGACGATATACTCATTTAAATGTGTACATCGGGACACTGTGAATTTGGGATAAAATTAGTCCCACAAAATTTATTTGATGGTCTAAGATTAATATTGTTTTATCCCTGTGTCATTGGTTCCTAGTCTGTAATTGTAGGCTATATTACTAATGTGGTGTAAGTCATTATTCTTGTTTAATTGTTATTGTCTCTTGTCAGAGTAGACGCCTTTTCTTATGCTTTACAGGAAGAATATGTTGCTGATCAGCTATTTCAAAGTTCAGAGCATCTTGCAGATGAAATTTTGCGAATCACACATTCAATATTTTCATCCTCAAAGGGATTACGCCACATATAATTTTGATCTCCAATGGTCTGCGTACCCTTTTTATTCCTTTGTTATTGGTTGGAGATAGTTATACCTCACAGTTTACTGAATGCATCTATGCACCTGTTGCACTGTATTCATGTGTGTATGCTCAAATCAATGAATTGTGCTTGCCTATTGCCATGATTTTACATAAAGATGGTTATCCACCCCAAGAACAAAGTGGTGGTATTCATTCAAACACACAGGATAAAATATCATATGGCATTCACTAAAATCACCCCTATTAAAAATAGGCTTGAGAGAGGAGAGAATTGTGGCATTGTCTGTATGTACTTAAGCTCCAGAAGACTTGAATTCTAACTTTCCTACCAAGTGAGAATTTTTCCCTGTGAAAATTTTCTCAGACAAATTGAGACTTCATTTTCATTGCTTTGTTTCAAAGTCCAAATTAATAAGAGAAAAAACAGTTTTAGTTTCAAGCTTTCATCTGTCCCAATTTACACTACACTTCATGTGTTTTTGGCAATTTACATCTGTTCCTTTCTTTTTCCCAAATGTGGCTCAATTTATATAGTACACTTTATCTGTTTTTGGCCATTTTTTTTTCGTTTCTTTCTTCCAAGCAAGTCTCGATTTATAATATTTAATAACTTTTGGCAGGAAGAGACACAAGAGGACAGTGAAAGCGAAGATGATGAGCAGCAAATTCATAATCCCTTAAAATTGCCGATGGGATGGGATGGGAAGCCTATACCTTATTGGCTGTATAAGCTACATGGTCTGGGTCAGGTACTATTTATTGTCCATTAAAATTTTGGAAACTGAAATCATCATTTTGTTTGCTAGATATCTCAAGAGTCTGTGTTATTGTTTTCTAATCTGAGTCTTGACAGCCGCAACTCTCAACCGGTTTGGGCCTTGGTAAATTTATCTCTTTTCTAGAGGAGCAGGGAAATGCAAAAAAAGAGAAGACTATGAAAGAAATTATTGTCACAATATTTTGATCACTAATAAAATAATATGCATTTCAGGAATTTAAGTGTGAGATATGTGGGAACTACAGTTATTGGGGACGCCGTGCTTTTGAACGACATTTTAAAGAATGGCGCCATCAACATGGGATGCGGTGCCTTGGTATACCAAATACAAAAAACTTCAACAAAATCACATCAATTGAGGTATGCATTTTTGTTAGTTTCACACTTTCACTTCCTTGCTGATAGTCAGTCTGTAGCATATCTCACAAATATTAAATCTTATTTTTACCTACCGTATGCACGTATTGTTCCTGTAATATCCTTTGTTGGGTCCCACCAGGTCATTTGTTATTACAAACTGAAATAATTCGACATTTAGGCTTACAAATTTATGAGATGTTTCATACTACTGGGTACCCAACTGTGGTTAAGAATATGGGTCCGCATTTAGATATAGGTATTTTCTCAAAATGTGAGTATACTGTGGGGACGTGTATGTAGTATATCCTACTCAGACCCTTCCCCTTGCTATCCCTATATATACTGTATTGTGTGGGAGTGAAACTCAAGAATTCAATAACAAAAATGTATTTGACTGCATGACTTTGATATATTGGTGAGTGTATATGGGATACATGTAAATTATTATGGTCACTCCTCTCTACCTGCAAGGGAAAGAGTTAACAATCCGCCTTTAATCACGTATAATATCAGTGCTAATAAGTTTGTCATTGTTCCTATCATGTACTTCATTATGGTTGCAAGTGCCCGTGTATATTTTGTCTTAAGAGCCCTCTAAAATATGTTGTTTCTCTCTGGGACTCTAGTCCTTCTCAATGAGTTTCTGACAAAAAGCTATTTGATTTTATTTTATACCCGTGAGTGACATATATGGTATCTTATATGCAACCATGCTCTGTTGCAGGAAGGAAAGGAGCTCTGGAAGAAGATACAGCAAAAGCAAGGAGTGAACAAGTGGCGCCCGAATCTAGAGGAAGAATATGAAGACAGAGAAGGCAACATATATAATAAGAAGACATACACTGATTTACAACGCCAGGGACTGATATGAAAAGAAGCCATATTTTGACTTGTACTGCACTTTCTTGAGTAATGGTGAGTGCTGTTGCATCTTGTATCTTGTAACAAAATGCTTAGCACTGCTGTTGCATTGTATTAATTACGGGTTGTTGAGTGATAGTAGTCATCTAATGTATTTATTTAATTGGAAATTCAGTGGAAAATATAGTTTGGATGTCAAGTTAATTTTGGAATATACTGTGCATCTAAACAGCTCCCTAGTTAGCTTAACGTGGCGCATATTTTGTTCATTGCTTTGTTATTTTTGATTTGACTGATTTAGCTTTGTTATTATTCAGAGAGGAAAATGTTATATAACAAAAAGGGAGGAGTGTTATATCATCATTTTTCAAGGGTGAGAGTTTATTTTACTCTAACCTTATTCATTCTGACGCAACTATAATAATTTTTCTGATATCTACCAAATTAATATGTCTAATATACATTTAATCAGAAAAGTGCATTCCTTTTGTAAATTAATGTGTAAATTGACAGTAAAGTCGTATTGCAAATAGAATGGGGTTTGTATGTAACTAAATAATTTTTCAAAATTATTTATCAAAGCGTACCGACGGATTTCCGACGGATATTTGTGAGGGATTTGCGAGGGATATCCGACGGAATTTGCGAGGGATTTCCAACGGATATTTGTGAGGGATTTGCGAGGGATTTCCGACGGAAGCGTTTCCGAGGGAAAATTCCCTCGGAAAGCGTTTGCGAGGACCGTTTTTCCAACGAAATTTTGTCCGTCAGAAACGTTAATTACCGACCGTTTTTCCTGCTTTTCCGAGGAATTTTTCCCTCGAAAATCACCGAAATTTTTGTAGTGGGGACCTCTTAGTTTTCAAACCCTAGGCCTAGGACCACACACTAACAATGGTTTTTCACCAACCACCATAAAATTCAATATCCCTCATTTTGACGTCACTGAACCCTTGGGATGGATTTTCAAGATCAATCAGCTCTTCGAGTTTCACCGTACACCGGCGGACCACCGGCTCAACATTGCATCGTTCTACATAGAGGGCGACGCGTTAACGTGGTTTCAGTGGATGCACACATTTATACTCTTGGAGCACGTTTCTTCACGTCTTGGAGCGTTGTTTCGCCCCATGTCAGTTTAAGGACCCCAAAGGCGCCTTGTTCAAGCTATGTCAGACCACCACGGTGAAAGAGTACCGGAACGGGTTTGAGGCTCTCGCAAATCGCATCACCGGTCTCGCTCCGCAGTTTTATTTGAGCTGCTTCATCTCTGGATTGAAGGCTGAAATTCGTCGTGAGGTACAAGCATTTCAACCGGTTTCTCTTTCTCATGCTATTAGTCTTGCTAAATTACAAGAAGCAAAATTGAATGGTAAGGTCTCACATCACCATTATCATAAACCTGACACCACCACCTAAGAAAACCCTAACACCACCACGAAACCTACTAGTTCTCGGCCATACCTCACCACCAACCCTAATCCACCAGCTACTACACCTAAACAAACCACAATCAAAAGACTATACTCTGCTGAACTCCAAGCCCATCGTGAGAATGGGCTTTGTTACACTGCGATGAATGATTCCAACCCGGTAACCGTTGTAAAAGCCAAATTTTTATCCTCATAGCTGACCCAGACCAACCTGATCCCCCCACTAAAACCCTAACACCACCACGAAACCTACTAGTTCTCAACCAGCTGAGGACGCGCCTGGGACCTCTTAGTTTTCAAACCCTAGACCTAGGACACGCACTAACAATGGTTTTTCACCAACCACCATAAAACTCGATATCCCTCATTTTGACGGCACTGAACCCTTGGGATGGATTTTCAAGATCAATCAGCTCTTCGAGTTTCACCGTACACCGGAGGACCACCCGGCTCAACATTGCATCGTTCTACATAGAGGGCGACGTGTTAACGTGGTTTCAGTTGATGCACACATTTTAGGCATGGCAACGGGGCTGGTCGGGGCCGGGTTTGGCATTCCCCGTCCCCGCCCCTACCTCTATCGGGGTCGGGTTTTGCATCCCCCAACCCCGTCCCAAACGGGGACGGGTTCCCCGCGGGTACCCGTTTCCGCCACAAATTTTTAGGAAAAATACAAAAATTATATTTATAATAATTAATAAAATAATATAATAATAATTATAAAATGATAAAATAAAGTTAAAAGTATTAAAATAAATTTTTCTATAGGAAATAGATCAAAATTAAAAATAAACAAAATTTATGAAACAAAATGAATGAGTAAATATGCATGAAATAAATTAAAATAATTAATTTATGTTTTGTCGAGCGGGTTCGGGGCGGGGACGGGGTGGGTATCAACATCCCTGAACCCAAACCCGTCCCCGGTCAAAGCGGGTTTTCCCCGTCAAACTCGGAGCGGGGTCGGGTGGGTACCCACGGGTTCGGGTTATGTTGCCATGCCTAACACATTTATACTCTTGGAGCACGTTTCTTCACGTCTTGGAGCGTTGTTTCGCCCCATGTCAGTTTAAGGACCCCAAAGGCACCTTGTTCAAGCTATGTCAGACCACCACGGTGAAAGAGTACCGGAACGGGTTTGAGGCTCTCGCAAATCGCATCACCGGTCTCGCTCCGCAGTTTTATTTGAGCTGCTTCATCTCTGGATTGAAGGCTGAAATTCGTCGTGAGGTACAAGCATTTCAACCGGTTTCTCTTTCTCATGCTATTAGTCTTGCTAAATTACAAGAAGCAAAATTGAATGGTAAGGTCTCACATCACCATTATCATAAACCTGACACCACCACCTAAGAAAACCCTAACACCACCACGAAACCTACTAGTTCTCGGCCAGACCTCACCACCAACCCTAATCCACCAGCTACTACACCTAAACAAACCACAATCAAAAGACTATCCTCTGCTGAACTCCAAGCCCGTCGTTAAAAGGGGCTTTGTTACACTGCGATGAATGATTCCAACCCGGTCACCGTTGTAAAAGCCAAATTTTTATCCTCATAGCTGACCCAGACCAACCTGATCCCCCCACTAAGACCTGCCAATTTTTGACTAGACGACAAGTTTAGTTTTCATGATGCTGAATTTTTTGTAGTTTAAGAAAAAATTTAGGTGTATTATTTTTTGGGGTTTTCCTCCGACCTTTTGGATATAAGGTTAGCTAGAGTAAACATTGCAAAGTTCAAAGGGCAAGGAAAGCATAACGAACAAGATAGAATCAATTACAAAGACAAAATTTAGGGCAAACATAACTATAAGGTAGTGAAGAGAAGCTCATTTTACAATGTCCAGAGCAGCGAGTACCAATAACTCAAATGTAGTGAAGAATGGGAGAAAAGACAATCTAGGTGTGGCAACCAAAAAGTGCAAATAGGAAAAGACGATAAATTGGGTACAAGCGAAGGAAATGGGGCTTCACAAAGAGTCGAGGGGTTCCTACGTTTTTCTAAAATCCTTTAGATTTGATTATCTCTATGACCGATTCTGAATGCAATGTTACATTTGCATTCAGGTAAAACATGTAATCGATTCTAGATAGTTCTAATAGTTAAGCAAATTTCTTTCAAAAAAATGTCACCCAAATTGAACTTAATTACTGAACTGTACTGGTTGCACACTTCAGTTAAGCTGAGGACCGAGATGCTCACCAAGCTGAGAAGCTTTGCTCTCCCCGAGTTACTTCCGAGACGGTGGTTGAGAAGAGTGATGAATGATAATTGAGATGCTCCGGCTCGCGTTGATCTGCTGAGGGGGTGGCACCTGCACACACTCTGATGCCTAAGTCAACATTGGGAACATGTGATGTGGGGTAATAAATGCGTACCTATTGCATTGATGAGACAGCGCTTTTATAGGACTTGGTGCCCATACGTGGCGCATTGTGATGGGTGCACTTGTTAGCGTGCTTGGTCCGTCTGATTGGGCGGACGCATCTGCATCGTTGATTGCTCATGGATTAGGGGCTTTTATTAGATTGGGCCCGAGTGTTGGGCCAATCCGAAACAATTACATTATTCTCATCGCGTCTACAATCGATTCCAAATGTTACTTTTATATTCAGATCTCGTACTATTGTATTTTTATTGTACTTAAGAAAATAAATTTAAGAGAAAATATTTACTCTTTTTTGGCAGGCACAAGGGGTGAACGCCCCAAGAGAAACAACTAGAAACCCCTAGGGAACAAAGTCCCCAAAAAATCAGCCTTTACGACATCTATTAGCAAATAAAGGAACATAAAAGAAACCTGTTGCAAGTCTGACAAAACTTGTGTGTGAATGTAACCTCATCCAAATTCTTGCACATCTATTGAATAGACTCCACTAGGTGAAAATTAGGATGTTGCGAAGAACACCCTGACAAAATAAGTTTAATAGCAGTCTTTGAGTCATCAATGAAGATAACTTTGTGACTGTAGCTGTGAGCAATATGAAATCCCATTAACACTGCTTTCAACTCAGCCACCACAACCGAAAAAAGGCCAACATTAAACACCCACTAATAGCATCATCAGCACCCCCGTTGCACACCGCACCATCACAATTCAGCTTCACTTTCCCTGACCTCGGAGGAAACCATCGAACAGAAGAAGGGGCTTCGGGAGGCATAATAGCACCAGCAAAATTTAAAGGTATTTTTTCCTTAATGTTTTATCCATTTCACAATTACTACAAACAAGAAATGAAATGTAAAATTTAAGAATTATGTTTAAAATTTACCTTATATATAGAGCGAAAAATAGAGTTTAAAAGGTTTAAGACAACCTCGTTTTGCGTAATCTCAAGTAGGTAGCTCAGTTGGCGAGCTAAGGGATACCGAATGAGTGCACTAAAGGAGTGCAAGAAGGAGGTCCCGGGTTCAAACCCGGAAACTAACATTTCCCCCACCCCACTAACCTTGCTTATAAAAAAAAACTCGTTTTGCATAAGGATGACAACTTCAAATTTTGCATGGGTTATTAAAATCAAATTGAAAGATATTTCTACTTCTGTAAGGGATCGTTTGGTGGTCATGATAGGATAGAGACAGGATATGATATGAAGCATGATAGTGATCATAGGACGACGGATGACAGGATAACACTATCATATCATATGTTTGATTCATATCATATGTTTGATGCGCAAACACTTGATAAGATATAAGATAATATATATTATTCCCTTTTTAGGTAGAAAGATAACATATGTTATTCTTTTATATATTTTAGAAAAGCTAATAAATAATGATCTGATATATCATATATATTATATGTTAATGACAAAACTACTATATTTCATTTGTTGAAAAATTAAATCAATACAGTTTTTTAAAAATAAATTTATTTTGTGGTATAAACCGGGTATCATCTGCGCACAACTGCAGAGACAAATCTCTCGAGCCGGGTAGGACCACAATGGGCGGAAAAGCTCTCCCTCGAGAGATTTAACACTGTTCAATGCCCAATGCTAGAGTCGAACCCAGAACCTTGGTTAACCTGGAAGAGACCCCTACCATGCATCTCATCCAAGTGCTCTTGGGTATAATAAATTTATTTTTTATCACTTATTTTAATTCTTAAATTCCAATAAATTTTTTAATTTTAGATCATACAAAAAGACAAAATTACACTTATCATATCATCATACATCATTTTTTATATTAAGGACCAATATTTTAAATTTTTAATTTTACATCATTTTTTTAGGCTAAATATCACTTTTGGTCCTTTATCTTTGCTCTAGGTTTCACTTTGATCCTTTATCTTTTTTTTGGTCCGTTTTGGTCCTTTATCTTTCATTTTCGTTTCATTTTGGTCCCTGCCATTAGTTTTTTCTAACGGTTGCCACGTTGGCAGTTAACTGCTGACGTGGCGTCCATCTTCAATAAATGACGTGGCAAAATTAACATTATTTAATTCCAATTGATAATAACACATCAGCATTAAACAATTTTAATTGATAAAACAATTAAAACATTAAAATTAAAGGTACAATTAAAACATTAAAACAATTTAAACTTTTCCAGATTTTGAACGAAGAAACGAAGAAGAACAACAATAGGTAAACCCAGATTTTTCGAAGAAACGAAGAACAACAACAAAAAGAAACGAAAAAACGGAGAAACATTAAACGAAGAAACGAAGAAGAACAGCAACAAAAAACCCATATTTGATTAATGAAGAAGAACAACGTAGAAGAAGAACAAGATCTGTTTTGAATCGAACCGGATTTCGTTTTGAATCGAACCCGATTTCGTCTTCATCTTCCATATCTGGTTCGTTCTTGTTCTTGGGTTTCGTTTTGCTGGGTTCCGTTTATCGTCTTTCCAGATCTGTTCATGTTGTTGTTGTTTTGCTGGGTTTCGTTCATTGTTTTGCTGGATTTCGTTCACCGTTCATCGATTTGCTGGTGGTTTGATTTTTGGGTTCATGTTGTTGTTGTCTTTCCAGATCTGTTCATGTTGTTGTTGTTGTTGTCGTCGTCGTCGTCTTTCCAGATCTGTTCATGTTGTTGTTGTTGTTGTTGTTGTTGTTGTTGTTGTTGTTGTTGTTGTTGTTGTTGTTGTTGTTGTTGTTGTTGTTGTTGTTGTTGTTGTTGTTGTTGTTGTTGTTGTTGTTGTTGTTGTTGTTGTTGTTGTTGTTGTTGTTGTTGTTGTTGTTGTTGTTGTTGTTGTTGTTGTTGTTGTTGTTGTTGTTGTTGTTGTTGTTGTTGTTGTTGTTGTTGTTGTTGTTGTTGTTGTTGTTGTTGTTGTTGTTGTTGTTGTTGTTGTTGTTGTTGTTGTTGTTGTTGTTGTTGTTGTTGTTGTTGTTGTTGTTGTTGTTGTTGTTGTTGTTGTTGTTGTTGTTGTTGTTGTTGTTGTTGTTGTTGTTGTTGTTGTTGTTGTTGTTGTTGTTGTTGTTGTTGTTGTTGTTGTTGTTGTTGTTGTTGTTGTTGTTGTTGTTGTTGTTGTTGTTGTTGTTGTTGTTGTTGTTGTTGTTGTTGTTGTTGTTGTTGTTGTTGTTGTTGTTGTTGTTGTTGTTGTTGTTGTTGTTGTTGTTGTTGTTGTTGTTGTTGTTGTTGTTGTTGTTAGTTTTTACTACTCTAGACCTATTTATAAAAAAACATAAACGAACATTTAAAAAAAATAAAGGACATAAATAAACATTTTAAAAAAGATAAAGGACGAAAATGAAAATATAGGAAACATAATTAACAACCACTTACTAGAAGAACCATGTTAATTAACGTGAAACGATAAAGGACGTAAACAAAATTTTTTTGATAGGCAAAGTGATTAGTAATTAGTATGTTAGTTGTTATAGGGGAGGGGGAACGAGGTTCGAACCATAGACATCTACGCAAACGAATATTTTGAAAAGATAAAGAACAAAAATGAAAATGTTTACTGATCTAATTACACTAATGTGGCCAATGTATCTACGTCACTGTTCACGTAAACAATAATTAATAATCACTTAACAAAAGGAATGTTTTAATTAACCTTGAAAAGATAAAAGACGTAAGCGAACATTTTAAAAGATAAAAGACATAAAAAAAAGAGTTTTTTTTTACAATAAAAAAAAAGAGTTAAAGATCAAAAACTAAAAGAGTATTTTAACCTAATTGAATTCTAGTAGATAAATAAGCAGGACCCAATGAACATCAACAAATAAATAATAATAGTTTTAAACAAAATGAGATTGAATAGCGTATTCTATCATATTTTTTGAATTTATTTTCTTAAATTCTTAAATAAAAAAAGACACGCATACTTCTCGCAAGCAAAAAATACACGCATATTTTCTTGGAGTATATTGATATATATTATTTTTGAAATAACAGTTAATTTCCTCTTTTTTTTGGTGAAACATTTAATTTCCTCTTTTCTTGGAGTACACAAATTAGCATTAAATTAGTTTTTCTTATCAAACAGATTGCCTTATTCAAAAAAGATAAAATTAATGATATTAAATATTTTACATCGTTATTAATTGTAATTGGATGACAGCTAATCATCAACAATACTAATTATATATCGTTGCATTGGTCAATATCCATATGAATATTTTCTTCCCCAAAAAAATATATAAATATTTTAAAGTCGCCATCTTCACATTTATTAGGAAAATTAATTTTCCTCCAAATTCACTAAAACAATAGTAACTTTGTTTCTCAAATTTACTCTTTCTTGGAACTAAACAACTTCTAGAAGTAGTAAAATAATTTTGAAAAAAACAAACTCAATAAATACTACTATAAAAATATTTTAGAAACAACGTAATTAAATAGGAAAAAACTTGTTAACTTTTAATTTTTTTATATCCGTTAACTTTTGCTTATGTTTTTTGAAAAAAAAGTGAATTTTTTTTCTTATAATTTGTGACCCAGGGAGTGAAACTGAAACTGAACATCCACACTAAGCGCGTTCTATAATTTACGGTCAAGAAAAAAAAAGCGTGTTCTATCATTTATTTTCTTAAATCAAATGAAGAAATTACGCAAAAATAAATAAATAATAGATTTCCTTTTTCAAAAACGATAAAAATAATGATTTTAAATATACTACTAATTTCAGAAATGTGACCATTCAAATCCGATGTACTACTAATTAGCTGTCAAAAAATAAATAATTTAATGACATTAATTACTATAATTGAATGACATTAGCTGTAAAAAATAAATAATTTAATGACATTAATTATCAACAATATTTGAATTCTATATATAGCTGCATCTGGTTGATACTAGTATTCATATGAAAAATTTGATTTCGCCATGAATATCAAGAAAATGAATTCCCAAACACTTTCATCCCTATTGTTCATCTTTTGCTTGTTCCTCATTTTTCATGCTCCTAAGCCAGCACTATGCGATAGGTTGTATGAAAGCATATGCAATGAGTTCTATGATGCCAAAGATGTCAATAGCTGTTTGGCACTTTTGAAAACCAACTCAAGAATCACCTCAGCAGACAACTATTTTCATCTCTCCAAGTTCATCTTAAAGATGGGAATCCATAAGGGGAAACGAGGAAGAAAATATTTTATCAAATTGATGAATGAACATCCTACTCCTGCCATCAAACAATGTGCAACTGGATTCTATTTTCAGGCGATTTCATCATTCAAAAATTCTTTGTTTCAGTTGGTTGAGGATCCTGAATTTGCAAGTTATCTTGCCAAGATTGCAGGTGATGGACCTACAAATTGTGAGAGTGCTATTGAAGATGAGAACATCATAAACGATCCCTTAATTCATTCTCTAAATAATGAGATGGTGTTACTTAGTCAAATTGCTTTTGTTGTCACAGATCATAGGTATTTTGAGTGGTTGAAAACTAGGAATTCAACCATCGGAAATTATTAGGTTATTTATTTAAATTTTCCCTGAATTACTTATTAGTAATATTTGTGGACTCCGATATTCATGAGTCTTATTGGGTATCAACTATCAATATTATCTTTTATCTAAGTGAGAGCAATTATTTCTTAGTATCTTTTTTTTCCATTCTCACACTTTATTTCCCTTGTCTTTTCTAGAAATGTTTAAACTCCTCTCTTCCCTCCTTGTAGCTGCCACCCCTCCCCTTTTCGATTCCTAACCTAAATGTCCAAGATTAGTTGTGAATTTAGCACCCAAAGTCACGGAGTAAAATTTTTTAAAGCACACATCGCTAAAAATATAATTAAAATTAAGGATTCTAGTGCAAAATTTTGGATTTTAGTGCAAACGTGGGTGCAATATTGAGTGCAAAATTATATAGTGCAAAATTGAGTAGTAGAAAATTAGGCAGGACCCAATGAACATCCACAAATAATAATTTTAAAGAATGAGATTGAATAGCGTATTCTATCATATTTTTTCAATTTATATTTTAAATTCTTAAATAAAAAAGACACGCATATTTCTCACAAGCAAAAAAGACACGCATATTTTCTTAAAATTATTTTCTTGGAGTACATTAATATATATTATTTTTGAAATAACAGTTAATTTCCTCTTTTTTTGGTGAAACATTTAAATTCCTCTTTTCTTGAAAATACATATAATATTATTTACTTAAAAATACATATAATAATATTAATTTACCCCAAATAAATAGACCCAGCAAGATTTTTTAAAAATAAATGTGAAAACATACAATAGATAAATAAACAATAGAATAATTTTATATTAATTTTACATTTTAAGCTTTGTAATTTGTAAATATTTAGGTATTCAAGGATTTTTTTTATCATGAACTATCTATTTTCTAAACTTATATATATTTTTTAAAATATTATAGACTATTAATTTTGCTCCAACTAATAAGAATTTATGTATTCATCATTGATGATAATCATTTTATAGTACAGTGGCGGAAACATGTGGAAGATGGTGTGGGCGTAATTGCCCTCATGAGATAATATTTTGGCTAAAGTGCTCCCGGGGTCCCTTATCTTTATTTAAAGTAACGATTTAGTCTTTTATCTTTTTTTGTCCCAAATAAGTCCTTTATGTTTCAAATTTTAAGCAAAATTATCTTTTTTCGGTCAAACTCTATTAAAAAATGAGTATGTGATAATTAAAGTGCTGATGTGTCACAATTTATGCTTAGCCGGTGGCTTATATAGTGTTAATCCTAGTCATTTTTCATTTTAATTTTAATTAAAAAAATCTTAAAATTTATCATCTTCAACCTCACTCACTCATTTACAGTACCCATCAACAATAACCCAAAAACCCATTCATTGCACCATTAGGTTTTTACCCATTCATTCATCATCTTCTTGAAACCTGTAAACAAGACAATCTTCAAACCCAAATCTGGAAAAAAACAGAGATAAAACTTAAAATGAAACTGAGAAAAAAAGGAAGATTAAGATGAAGATGATAAAAAACAGATCTGAAAATAACAGATTGGAAGAAGAATATTTGAAATAAGAACAGATTTGAAACATGAAGATTTGAGTGAGAGAGATCGTGATAAGAGAGAGACCACAAAACCCAAAACCCAGGTCTGTATCATCATCAACGAAACCCAAATCTGTATCAGTTCAAAAACCCAACCCTAAAACGAAACCCAAAAACCCACGTCTGTACTAGTTCAATTCACAACGAAATCGAAATCTAACTCTAAAATCCCAAACGAAATCGAAGAACCGAACCCTAAAACTCAAAACGAAGTCGAAATTTATCCCTAAAACCCAAAACGAATCGAAACCTAACCAACCCAAAATGAAATCGAATTCTAGCCATTAAACGCAAAACAAAATCGAAGATGAAGGGAGAAGAGAATAGATAACAAAATCGAAAAATATGAATCGCAGAGAGAAGAATATGAAACGCTGTTGATGAGAGAAGGAAGAGAGAAAACGTGTTTGGAAGAAAAAAAATGGTTTTTTGGAATTAAATAAAATAAAAAATAAAAATAATCACCTGATGAAATGGATAATATTTTAGACAGCCAAATCAGCACCGTAATTGCCACATCAGCCTCGTAGTTGCCATATACTCATTTTTTAACAGAGTTTGATTGAGGCTGACGGAAAAGGATAATTTTGCTTAAAATTTGAAACATAAAGGACTTATTTGGGACAAAAAAAAGATAAATGACTAAATCGTTACTTTAAATAAAGATAAGGGACCCCATGAGCACTTTAGCCTAACATTTTAGTTAAGGGTCTTTAATAAATTGTAGTTTTCCTCCATAAAAAAAGAGTTTGCCCTATGAGTCATTTATTTTTTAAATGAACATACAAAATTATAAGAGACGCATAATTGACACTAAATCCACATGAAAAGCTTCAATATTTTGATATTTTAAGTGTAAAGACCCAAAATTATTTTACTAAAAAACACGGACTTATTTGCTCTTTAATTAAGAAAGGAAAAATACTAATTTGACCATTAAAAAAATTCAACTATTAGTCGAACTAGTCTTTAAAGGAGATTAAATTGTCCCTAAAACTATTTTAAAAGGACTAATTTGACCAATATGTGAATACTAAATTAATATTTTTATTTTTGAAAGACTAAATAAGTTTTTTTTCTCAGGTACAAGTTTGGATCTTTACTTTTTTAACGTGAAATTAAGTATTTTGCAAATTTTTATATTATTTTGTTTTAAGAAAATATTAAACTAATGCCTCCCACCATAAAAAAATTCTGGAGCTGCTGCTATTATCAAACAAGTTTATTTTCCCTTCCAAAGTAGTAACTCAAAGTTAACTTGGGTATGTTGCACTTGCACCTAACCCCCCTTCCACACTGTAATGAGCAAAAAAAAATAACCTGATGCGAAGTACTCCCTCCGTCTCATATTATATGAATTTTTAGCCAAAAAAATTTGTCCCATAATACATGACTTTTTAGAATCCCAATAAAACATTACTGTTTTTTTTTCCTATCATACAATTCATTATCTCTTTCATAACTCTATTAATTTATCTTCCCAATGTCATTAATGAAGAAGGTTAATTTGTTAAACTAACTCTCAATTCCTCTTTCCCATACAAAATTAACTATTTTTCTTAATAGGTGTGAAATGACCCAAAACGACATATAATATGGGACGGAGGGAGTAATTCTATAAACGGGGGGAGTTGACGTCATGCTTATGACCATATTGACTTAGAAAGAGTCAACAAGGACCCACCAAGCTTGCGCGCGTGCATTAGGCACGTGGGACCTTCTCATGCCACCTAGTCAAAGAAGCTAAATGGGTTGACTCTTTAATCTTCATCACACTTGCCCATTTCATCGTCAATTTTACTTGCATTTGCCTTCAATTTTGTACTCTTGCTTGTACTTTAGTGTTCTTTACCCGTGCATTCGCACAATAAACACTGTATTTATTATAATTTGCTATGAAACTATAAATACTTTGAAAATTGTAAAATTTAATAAAAGAAAAAGGAAAAACTAAATAAAATACTATATTTCAACCTGCTTAAAAATCTCGTGTTGCAAAAAGTTAAAAAAAAATCAGTATATTCTTCTAATCTTAATAATGGAGTAAAAATCAGAAAAAAGAAAATGAGATCTAATACAAGATATGCACCCCCGTTGCCGTCTGTTGCCACTCTCGTTGCAGCTCCCTGTTGCCACTCCTCGTTACCGCTCCCTGTGCCGCTATGCATCTCCCGTTGCCTCTCTCGTTGCTATATTCTCTAATCCCATCCCTCACAAGATTCAACATGAATCATAAGTAAATGTGTTGAATAATTCTTGTTTCATCCCTATTAGTCAATTGCTTTAGACCATGTCAAACAGAGGATGAAATTGCATTTAAAATTCTGGAAGATGAATACAAGGTAGGATTTGAGGGCTGCTGATAACTGTATTTTATATAGAGTTATTTATGCATCTAAACATAACTAATTGCTTGAAATCAAGTGTAATATGTGCTAAATAGAGTAGTATGAATAAAATAACAACATTTATGGTTTTAAGATTAATGCCATTCATAACTTAGCATTTTGTATATATATATATATATATATATATATATATATATATATATATATATATATTGGTATGTTGATGTGTTTTGTTCAGTGCACCTGCAGTTGATGCACCTACACCAGGAAAACAACAGTGCATCTGCACAAAATACATCTACATGGCAACTGCACTAGGTGCATCTGCACCATCCTGCACTAAAGACAGATTACTCAACATTGGAAGCACATCAATCCATACCAATGCATAAACACTTCTATGACATCATGCTTAGTCACAAGTCACATGGAGGCACATGCCAACTTGCAAAAGGCAGCGCCTACAATAGAAAAGGATCATTCATAAGGGACACATGGTCGTCCTTGATTGGACCTTTCTTTGAGGTTGAGTGTTGGACTCAATTTCCATCATCAAGTTCTGAAATGTAACCATGGTTAACCTCTTTAGGTTAACTTGATCTCCAAGTAAACCCTCACTTGAAGGAAACCTCTAAGGCTATATAAAGGCTTCCACCTCTCACTTGAAGAAGAATCAAAAATTTTATCCATTGAACATCCACTCTCATTTCCTTTCTTGTATTTTATTTCACTCTCTTTTCATAGTTTTAAGTTAGTAGTTAGTTTGCAAGAAGGTAAGGAAGGAATTGACGACTTCTTCCTTCACTTCTTCATCGAGTTAGTTAGGTGCAGGAAATCAGTGCATCTGCACTGCTGGGCAAACTTATGCAAGAGTACTTCAATCAGTGTAATCTCTACCCTATTGATATCTCTTGTACTTTCCATTATATCAACATGTTTTATTTCATCTATTTTTGACTTGCAATGCATATTATGAGCTAAACCTCTCTGGTTGAGATGTTCTAACTTTATAATGAGCTTTTGAGTAAGTTATTATGCTTTTAAGTGTCGTATGCATTTTGGTTCTTGTGTTACACTACATACATATTATTTTAAGGTTGATCGCTTAGAATAAGTAGAGTTATATTCACAGACATGGTTTATAACTAAAAATCAAGAACTAATAAGGGTGGGTGTTTTAATGAAGGCTTTGTTAACTTGTGTAATAAAGAAAGCTTTGTTAAAACCATGTTAAGTCCAAGACCTAGGATAACATAGTCCTTAGGGTGATACAGTGGGTACTTTAAAGGCAGGAGTGAACTTATTTAGCAAGCCTAGACATAGGAATTTTGTACCGAAACTCTGAAGAAAGTAGCTGAAAGACACATACTCATGCAGCTGCACACAATGCATCTGCACCATATAAAAGCACAAAACTCTCAAAAGTGAATTATTTAGTGAAGACATCTCAACTATCATTCTCAACTGATTTCCTTCATATTCTCTTACATATTTACATTCTGTTTTTCCTAAGCATTAATATCCAAAATTGTGAGTAGTGTAGCTGCACTAATTTATATCTTCTTAAACATACAAGAGTTAATCCAATCCCTGTGGGTTTGATCTTTTATACTACTTGTTTGTGACTCTGTATACTTGCACACTTTTTCGCACACCAAGTTTTTGGCGCCGTTGCCGAGGATTGCCAATAATTTTTGTTGTTTAGATTTATAAATTAGTATTTTATTACTCTGGTTGTTTGTTTCTTAGTGCAGGGTGCACAGGATGCACTAACTTATGCACAAGACCAAATCACCAAAATTTGAATTAGATCCAGAGATAGAGAGAAGGTTTAGAAAGTTGCTGAGACTCCAGAAACAAAGACTTCAAAGCTGTAGAATCACAATGTCTCAACAAAGTGAAGAAGAGAGATCTAGACCAGGTTCCATTGGAGGATCAGTTAGAGGTGGTCCAGGCTCACATCATGAACTTGAGGATGATCACAGAAATCAATTCATCAACATGGGACCAATAGGTATGATTAATGATAGAAATAGACCCATGAGGGATTATGCTATGGTTGATCATCAGAATATGCAAACAAGTATAGAAAGACCTCAGATTGATGCTGTACCTTTTGAATCTAAACCCATGATGTTCCAAATGCTACAAACAATTGGTCAATTTGGTGGATCTCTCCATGAGGATCCCCATGAGCATTTAAAACAGTTTTTAGAAATATGTAGTAACTTTATCATTCCTGTAACATCCTCAAAATAACTAAATCGAATTATTTGGAGGAAGACCCAAATGAATTATTTTAGTCCTGGATCGGTGTAATTATCGAGAGCTAAAGTTAATTATTTGGTTGTCTCGGGATCGTTAAACCGATAAAACGATATAAGGGTGATTTGGAGAAGAAATAAAAGATTAAGGGCAATATGGTCATTTGACCATATTACCACCTAATAAAAATAAAAGAAAGGAAAGAAGAGGAAAAGAGAAAGAAGGAATCGAAGGACAGAAGAGCAGAGAAGAAAGACGAAAGAAAGAAGAAGAGAAAGTGGAGAAGAAGAGGGATCACTCACCCCCAAGCTCCAAAAATCCATCAACATCATCATCTCCCCTCCATCTTCAAAACCCAAGAACAAGGTGAGCTTCTCCTCCATTTTCCCCCCTTTAATGGAACTACGAATTCCTAGGGTTTTAGTGAGGAATTGGTTGAAATTCTGGGTTGTGTGATGAAATTGATGATGAAATCATGTTTAGGATCGAAGCCAAGGGAGCTGGAACGCGTTTGAAAACTCGAATCGAAGTTGAAAGTGGATTGGTGATTTTCGGTTCGCGTTTGAGGATTTTGAAGTCTCGGCGATTTCGGCTCGTTATCGGCTCTCGCGTCAAGGGCAAGTTTTACTCACGTTTAGGTTTATTCCGTTTTGGTATAATTTGTGCGTCGATTGGTTCCGAGAAATTTTGAGTCAAAAACCGTTATTTCGAAAAATAGTGCTTTTGGATAAAATTCGTTTAGATTGAGTTTTGATTGGATTGATTGATTGTGTGGCTTTGATTGGGTCTGTTTTGTTGATTGTTTGATCTGTTTTCGATCGGAACGAGAATCGGAATTGAGCGGAATAGCGGATTTCGCGAAAATCGCAAAATCTGCACTAGACAGGTCCCCATCGCGTCGCGACCCGCAGAGCATCGCGTCGCGACCAAGTGTGTTTTTACAATGCAAATGTTTCTGACGCTTTTCGCGTCGCGACGACAGCAGTTCGTGTCGCGACGGTTTGCAGATTTTCAGCATCGATACACAGATTTTGTTTTCGCGATAACTTTTGATTCGGGAACCCGATTGAGGTGTTCTAAGATGCGTTTGAAAGCTTATTCAGAGGCCTAACTGAATATTCTATTTTTAAGGCAAAATGAACTGTTTTTGGAGACGTAAAATGTGTTGAAAAGTGTCGAACTAGTGTACGAGAGCGAACTTCGACTTTTGTTATTTGAAACTAAATGTTCAACTATGGGTGTGATGTGAATGAACTATGAGTTCATGTGAGTGTAGATATATTTATATATATATATATATATATATATATATATATATATATATATATATATATATATATCGAGTTGGGTGACGACCCATGTAGACATACTAGGCGGGGTAGTCATGCACCCTTACCCTAGGCCTCTTGCAATAGGGAAAGTACTATTGGTAAGATGGTTCACCGGGTATGTAGCGTTCGCGCAGTCGGTGGTGTGTTGAATTGTTTGTTGTGCGAATACCGGGTATGTAGCGTTCGCGCAGTCGGTGTCGTACTTGGTTGTAACAGGTTCATCGGGTATGTAGCGTTCGCGCAGTCGATGATCTGTCAAAGGTTAAATAACGCGGTTCACCGGGTATGTAGCGTTCGCGCAGTCGGTGCCGTGTAAAGTTAAAACGATTTCATAATTGGACCGAGAGTGTTAGTAGAGGTCTCGGTAGAACTCACTGAGATTGTATCTCATTGTTTATATGTTTTTGTTTTACAGAGAAACATGGACAGAAGAAACCACAGAGGCACGAGTAGGTGGCCCCGGGAAATGGATGATGACTTAGCCTTATGTTTAAGTTTATTTTCCTTCTGTTGTCTATGTATCACAACACCATGACATTAGTGTTATGTTTATCTTTCATTCCGCTTTCTTGTATGACTCTGACTACCATAGTTGCTGACAGTTTATGGTCTGAGCACCGTATGGTCTTATTTGTGTATAAGACAGTTATGTTATATTTCAGCAAAAGTTTTATAGTGGTATTTAGTGTCTGAGCAGGAAATATTATCTCTGATGTGTTTTTAATGTGCACTTGGGTATTTTTAATAAATAAAAATACCGGGGTGTTACAGTTGGTATTAGAGCGGTTCGACCTAGTCGGACTTAGCTTTTAGGGTCTTTGCTTTCTTCAGTCGCGATTTTCTTAGTATGCTATTAGACATTGAGCTTGATCAACTTGATACTTTGTGCATATTTCACAGAATCATGGCCAGAAGAGGTAGAGGCGTTCCTCCTCCTGCTGATCCACATTTCGAATGGATGCAGAATGTGATTGAGAATCAGCAGAAGATGATGCAGGATATGTTACAAATGCAGCATGATCATATGGGTCTGCAGCAGCCCAATGTTCAACCTCATCAAGAAGATCCTAACCGGACATATTTTCAATTTCAAAAGATGAAGTCCCCCGGCTTACAAGGGTGGACCAGATCCAATGACTGCTTATTATTGGATAGATGCAATGGAGAAAATTTTTCAAACCTTGCAATGCGGGGAGGAAGAAAAGGTAATATGTGCGGCAAATGTGCTTAATGAAGATGCCCACACCTGGTGGTGTAAGGCAAGACAAATGATGGAACTCCAAGGTACTCCCCTCACTTGGGACAACTTCAAGGAATTTTTTTTGAAGCAATATTTCCCTTCAGTGAAGAAGCTAAGCAAGCAGACAGAGTTTGTGAACCTCAAACAAGGTGATTTGTCAGTTGGGGAATATGTTGCGAAATTCGAAAGGCTGTCACGGTTCTATGAGTTGGGGAGGTATGCCCTAGATGATATGTGGAAGATGCAAATGTTCAAAGAAGGTCTCCGAGCTGATGTGAGCCAAGGCCTCAGTTCTTACACTCTGGTTAATTATCCTGCCTTAGTGCAACAAGCATTTGTTGCTGAGGAGGATCTGAGGAAAATGTATGCTGAAAGGAAAGATTATTGGAAGGGTAAGAAGAAGGTGGCTGAATCTTCTACTCCAAACAGGCAATTCAAGGGAAGCAATTATAAAGGGAAGCAGGTGCAATCGTTCGATTCATCAAATAGCAGAAATTGTACAAAGTGTGGAAGGTATCACATTGGGGATTGTCAGCAAAGATCCAATCGATGCTATGTCTGTAATGAAAAGGGTCACTATGCGAATCAATGCCCAGCAAAGAAGAGTTTTCAAGGAGCACCAAATGCTCCTAGGCTGGGGCGAATCAACACTTTGGATGCTCAGACCATCACACATAATGACAACTTATTGAGGGGTACGGGATCTCTTTTTAATAACTCAGTCAATATTTTATATGATTCAGGTGCAACTCACTGTTTTATATCACAAGCGTGTGTGGATCGGTTGGGACTGGCATTGTCTGAGCTATCCAAACCGATAACTATTTTAACTGCTGCCAAGGGTCGTGTCCAGACCCAATCATTGTGTGAAAATTGCCTTCTTGTCATAGGGGACAGACATTTTGTTGTGAAATTTATTTGCTTGCCTATGAGAAGTATGGACATTGTTCTGGGTATGAATTGGATGGCTGAAAATCATGTAACAATCAACTGTGCCGATCGAACCATTAGCTTCGCCTCCGAATCCGTAGGATTAACACAGGCAGATTCTGAAGCAACGATCTCTTACACCGAAGCAAGCCAGTCATTATTCCAAGGTGCGGAAGCTATTCTTATTATGTTGTCTGCATCTACTGAAATGGGTTTAGATCTGTCATCTGTACAAGTGGTAAATGAATTTCTGGAAGTTTTTCCGGATGAAGTTTCTTCGGTACCTCCTGACCGAGAGGTAGAGTTTTCTATAGAGTTGATTCCTGGCACAGGATCAATATCTATTGCTCCTTATAGAATGTCTCCATTAGAATTAAAGGAATTGAAGTCTCAACTTGAAGAGTTGATCTCAAATAGGTTCATTCGACCGAGCACTTCTCCATGGGGTGCTCCGGTGTTGTTAGTTAAGAAAAAGGACGGAAGCATGAGGTTGTGTATTGATTACCGACAACTGAATAAGGTGACGATCAAGAACAAATATCCCTTGCCAAGGATAGATGATTTGCTTGATCAACTTAGAGAAGCATTGGGGTTTTCTAAAATTGACCTGAGGTCGAGCTATCATCAAATCAAAGTTAGAGCCTTAGATATTCCAAAAACTGCTTTCCGTACGAGATATGGACATTACGAGTTCGTAGTGATGCCCTTCGGTTTGACTAATGCTCCAGCCGTATTCATGGATTACATGAATCGAGTGTTCCACACTTATCTGGATCAGTTTGTTGTGGTTTTATTGATGATATCTTGGTGTACTCTAAGACCATTGAGGAGCATGTCCAACATCTCCGCATTGTTTTGAAAGTACTCCGAGAGAAGAAATTGTATGCCAAGCCGTCGAAGTGTGACTTCTGGATGCCGGAAGTGAAGTTTTTGGGACACGTGATTTCCCAATCGGGAGTTGCGGTGGATCCCAGTAAGGTGGAAGCTGTATTGAACTGGGAAAGACCAACATCTGTCACTGAAATAAGAAGTTTCTTGGGTCTAGCTATTTACTACAGGAGGTTTATTCAAGGATTTTCACAATTGGTTCTTCCACTTACTCGGTTAACACGTAAGGCCCAACCATTTATATGGGGTGCCGATTGTGAGGAATGTTTTCAAGAGTTGAAGGTTAGGTTGACTTCTCCTCCAATCCTAATTCTTCCAGATCCGTCTTTGGAATTCCAAATTTACAGCGATGCTTCTGGAAAGGGTTTGGGATGTGTTCTCATGAAGAACCAACAAGTTGTAGCTTATGCGTCCAGACAATTGAAGATTCATGAGGAGAACTACCCAACTCATGATTTGGAGTTGGCAGCTATAGTGTATGCGCTGAAGACTTGGAGACATTACCTTTATGGGTCTCGTTTCGAGGTCTTTAGCGATCACAAGAGTTTGAAATATTTGTTTGATTAGAAGGAGTTGAATAACAGACAGAGAAGATGGGTGGAGTTTCTGAAGGATTATGACTTCGAATTGAAGTAACATCCGGGAAAGGCTAATGTTGTAGCCGACGCACTATGTAGGAAATCCATTCACATGGCAGGGTTCATGATACATGAAATGAAATTGTTAGAGTCTTTTAGAGACTTAAATCTGAATGCAAAGCTAAGGAGGAACCGGTTAGTATTGAGCCATATGAGGATCTCTAGTTCCTTAAGAGAATCTATTCGAGTAGCACAGGAAGTTGATGTGAAGCTATAATCACAAAAAGTGTTGCCAGATTTTACAGAGGTTAGTGATGGAATTATTTGTTTCAACGGTAGGATCTGTGTGCCCGAAGATGAAGGTATTAAAAAGCAAGTGCTAGAGGAAGCACACCGAAGTCTATTTTCTGTACATCTTGGGTCCACCAAGATGTATAGAGATTTAAAACAGATGTACTGGTGGCCGGGAATAAAGTTGGAAATTGCTGAATTCGTATCGCAATGCTTAACTTGTCAAAGAGTTAAGATAGAGCATCAGAAGCCGGCTGGTCTGTTACGGCCACTAGACGTGCCAGTGTGGAAATGGGAAGACATTTCTATGGATTTTGTAATGGCGTTGCCAAGGTCTCAAGCCGGTAACGACTCCATATGGGTAGTTGTGGATCGGTTAACCAAATCAGCTCATTTTATTCCAGTTCGTTCGAGTAGTAAAGTATCCAAGTTAGCCGAGGTGTATCTGAAGAACATAGTAAGGTTACATGGGGTTCCTACGAGTATTGTGTCGGATCGAGATCCGAAGTTCACTTCTAGATTTTGGAAGGCTTTGAATGAAGCATTGAGGACTAAAGTGCTCCTTAATACCGCTTACCATCTGCAGACAGATGGCCAGACAGAGAGGACTATCCAGACATTAGAGGATATGCTTAGGGCTTCTGTGCTCGATAACGGAAAGAAGTGGGAGGATCACCTTCCATTGGTAGAATTCGCTTACAACAACAGCTATCATTCCAGCATAGGAATGGCACCATTTGAAGCGTTGTATGGGAGGAAATGTAGAACTCCACTGTGTTGGTGGGAAGTCGGCGAGAACCGATTGTTAGGACCAGAGATGATTCACGAAACTACTGAGAAGATCCGCCAGATCAGGGAAAGAATGAAAGCTGCTCAAAGTAGGCAAAAGAGTTATGCCGACAAAAGAAGAAGGCCATTGGAATTTGAGTCGGGTGATCATGTGTTTTTGAGGTTATCCCCGACAATTGGTACAGGTAGGGCATTACGGGTGAAGAAACTCAGTCCTCGGTATATGGACCTTTCCAAATTATCGAGCGTGTTGGGACACTAGCATACCGTATTGCTATGCCTCCACCATTGTCAAATCTACATGATGTATTCCATGTGTCTCAGTTGCGGAAGTACATTCCCGATCCAAGTCAACCGTTAGATTTTGAGACGATTGACCTTCGACCGGACTTGTCTTTCCAACCTCATCCAAATTACATCATGGAACTTGGCGAGAGGACGCTGCGGACGAAGACAATTCCCATTGTCAAAGTGGTTTGGGATGGTTTTTCCGCCGAGGAAGCTACTTGGGAGTTGGAGGATGATATGCGGACTCGCTATCCGTATTTGTTTCATTAGGTACGTTGTGTTAAATTTTGAGGACAAAATTCTTTCAAGTTGGGGAGAATGTAACATCCTCAAAATAACTAAATCGAATTATTTAGAGGAAGACCCAAATGAATTATTTTAGTCTTGGATCGGTGTAATTATCGAGAGCTAAAGTTAATTATTTGGTTGTCTTAGGATCGTTAAACCGATAAAACGATATAATGGTGATTTGGAGAAGAAATAAAAGATTAAGGGCAATATGGTCATTTGACCATATTACCACTTAATAAAAATAAAAGAAAGGAAAGAAGAGGAAAAGAGAAAGAAGGAATCGAAGGAAAGAAGAGAAGAGAAGAAAGACGAAAGAAAGAAGAAGAGAAAGTGGAGAAGAAGAGGGATCACTCACCCCCAAGCTCCAAAAATCCATCAACATCATCATCTCCCCTCCATCTTCCAAACCCAAGAACAAGGTGAGCTTCTCCTCCATTTCCCCCCTTTAATGGACCTACGAATTCCTAGGGTTTTAGTGAGGAATTGGTTGAAATTCTGGGTTGTGTGATGAAATTGATGATGAAATCATGTTTAGGATCGAAGCCAAGGGAGGTGGAATGCGTTTGGAAACTCGAATCGAAGTTGAAAGCGGATTGGTGATTTTCGGTTCGCGTTTGAGGATTTTGAAGTCTCGGGGATTTAGGCTCGGTATCGGCTCTCGCGTCAAGGGTGAGTTTTACTCACGTTTAGGTTTATTCCGTTTTGGTATAATTTGTGCGTCGATTGGTTCCGAGAAATTTTGAGTCAAAAACCGTTATTTCGAAAAATAGCGTTTTTGGATAAAATTCGTTTAGATTGAGTTTTGATTGGATTGATTGATTGATTGATTGAGTGGCTTTGATTGGGTCTGTTTTGTTGATTGTTTGATCTGTTTTCGATCGGAACGATAATCGGAATTGAGCGGAATAGCGGATTTCGCGAAAATCGCAAAATCTGCACTAGACAGGTCCCCATCGCGTCGCGACCCGCAGGGCATCGCGTCGCGACCAAGTGTGTTTTTGCAACGCAAATGTTTCTGACGCTTTTCGCGTCGCGGCGGCAGCAGTTCGTGTCGCGACGGTTTGCAGATTTTCAACATCGATACACTGATTTTGTTTTCGCGATAACTTTTGATCTGGGAACCCAATTGAGGTGTTCTAAGATGAGTTTGAAAGCTTATTCAGAGTCCTAACTGAATATTCTATTTTTAAGGCAAAATGAACTGTTTTTGGAGACGTAAAATGTGTTGAAAAGTTTCGAACTAGTGTACGAGAGCGAACTTCAACTTTTGTTATTTGAAACTAAATGTTCAACTATGGCTGTGATGTGAATGAACTATGAGTTCATGTGAGTGTAGATATATATATATATATATATATATATATATATATATATATATATATATATATCGAGTTGGGTGACGAGTGACGACCCATGTAGACATACTAGGCGGGGTAGTCATGCACCCTTACCCTAGGCCTCTTGCAATAGGGAAAGTACTACTGGTAAGGTGGTTCACCGGGTATGTAGCGTTCGCGCAGTCGGTGGTGTGTTGAATTGTTTGTTGTGCGAATACCGGGTATGTCGCGTTCGCGCAGTCGGTGTCGTACTTGGTTGTAACAGGTTCACCGGGAATGTAGCGTTCGCGCAGTCGATGATCTGTCAAAGGTTAAATAACGCGGTTCACTGGGTATGTAGCGTTCGCGCAGTCGGTGCCGTGTAAAGTTAAAACGACTTCATAATTGGACCGAGAGTGTTAGTAGGGGTCTCGGTAGAACTCGCTGAGATTGTATCTCATTGTTTATATGTTGTTGTTTTACAGAGAAACGGGGACAGAAGAAACCACAAAGGCACGAGTAGGTGGCCCCGGGAGATGGATGATGACTTAGCCTTATGTTTAAGTTTATTTTCCTTCTGTTGTCTATGTATCACAACACCATGACATTAGTGTTATGTTTATCTTTCATTCCGCTTTCTTGTATGACTCTGACTACCATAGTTGCTGACAGTTTATGGTCTGAGCACCGTATGGTCTTATTTGTGTATAAGACGGTTATGTTATATTTCAGCAAAAATTTTATAGTGGTATTCAGTGTCTGAGCAGGAAATATTATCTCTGATGTGTTTTTAATGTGCACTTGGGTATTTTTAATAAATAAAAATACCGGGGTGTTACAATTCCCGGTGTTGGTGAAGATGCATTTAGACTTAAGCTATTTCCATATTCTTTGAAAGATAAGGCTGAATCTTGGTTGAATTCATTAAAGCCTATTTCTATTCATTCATGGAATTGAATGGCTGAAAAGTTTTTAGCAAAATATTTTCCACCCATAAAAAATGCTATAATGAGAAATGATATTACATCTTTTAGACAAAAAGACTTTGAATCATTGTTTGAAGCATGGGAAAGATGGAAAGAGCTTTTTAGAAAATGTCCACATCATGGTCTGCCTTCTATTATTCAAATGGAAACTTTTTATAATGGTTTAGAACCCCAAACCAGAATAATGCTTGATGCATCATCTGGGGGTGTGTTATTAAACTTGTCTTATAATGAAGCATGTGAGTTGATTGATAGAATTGCAACAAATAGTTCTAGTTGGCCTACTGAGAGGGTGAGTGCCCAAAAGAGACCATCAGGGGTACATGAAATTAGTGAAGTATTAGCCCTATCTGCTCAAGTAGCCTCGCTAGCAAACATGTTTAAAAACTTCACTTCAACCAGTGCACCCTGCACTAATAGAAAACACTGCAGCAGCCATAGAACAAGCCCCTCCAAGATCTACAAGTTGTGTGTATTGTGGAGGAGGTCACTTGTAAGAGGAATGTCCTAGCAACCCTGTCTCTGTCAATTTTGTAGGATACAATGAGAATAACAACCCTTACTCTAACACCTATAACCCTGGCTGGGGAAACCACCCAAATTTTAGATGGAACAATACTAGTGCACCTGCACCTAATGCATCTGCACCAGTCACACCACCGGGATTCCAATCTCAGAACTACCAAAGACAACAACCACCTGCCAATGATAAATCCATAGAAGCCTTGCTCAAATCCTTCATTAGTGAAACTAGAACAGCTAGGCAAGCACAAGATGCATCTATAAAGAATTTGGAGAATTAAGTGGGACAATTAGCAACACCTCTGTATCAAAGACCAACAAGTACACTACCATCAAATACAGAAGCAACCACATTCCACAGGCCAGGTAAGGAAATGATGAACACCACTTCTCTTAGAAATGGAAAGGATCTTGCAGAACCTTATGAGATTGAAGGTGAAGGTAAGGTAGAAAATGAAAAAAATAAAAACAGAAAAGAAAAAAGTTTGCAAGATGCAGAAGCACCTTATGCGCCTACTTCTCAAGAAGTTCAAATGCCAAGGTTAGTTCCTGAATACCCTCCTCCTCCTTATCCTCAAAGATTTAAAAAGGCACATGAGGAGGAGCAATTCAGTAAGTTTCTTGAAATTTTAAAATAATTACACATCAATGTTCCCTTAGTTGAAGCACTTCAACAAATGCCTAATTATGCTAAATTCATGAAAGATGTGCTTTCAAAAAGAAAAAGATTAGGGGATTTTGAAACACTTGCTATGTCTAAAGAATGTACTTTAATTTTGCAAAAAAAAATTCCAAGGAAATTGAAGGATCCTGGCAGTTTTACAATTCCATTCTCAATTGGAAAATTTTATACAGGTCGTGCATTGTGTGATTTAGGTGCAAGTATCAACTTGATGCCTAAATCCATATTTACACAACTTGGAATTGGAAATGCTAGGCCTACTACAGTAACACTTCAACTTGCTGATAGATCAATAGCCTACTCAGAGGAAATTATTGAAGATATTTTTGTTAAGGTTGACAAATTTGTGTATCCTGCAGATTTTGTTATTCTTGATTTTGATGCAGATAAATAAGTACCAGTCATTCTTGGAAGACCAATCTTGGCAATTGGGAAAGCATTGATTGACGTGCAAAGGGAGAACTAACCATGAGAGTAAATGACCAGGAATGCTTTGAAGTATCCTGCAGAGGATAATGAAGAATGCTCAGCCATCATCTCTCTTGATCAAATAGTGCAGAAGCAGTTCCAAAAGCAGTATGATCATCTCACCAATGCTCTTGCATCTGATGCTCCTGCACTGCTAGGTGAAGACGTGGTGGAAAAGGAGAGTGTGGGAAGAAGAAATGAATCAGAAGAAGAAGGAAGTGTTAAAGAGATTGAGCCTGAACTAGACCCTAAAGAAGCATTCAAAAAACAACCAACTCTCCCAACTCAATGCCCACCTCACAAAAATCCAACTCCACAAACTTTGGTGAAAGTGTATCCTAATGGGGAAGTGGAATTGTTTAATGAAGCCACTGGTTTCACATTCAAAATCAATGACAAAATGGTGAAGCAGTATTATGGAGCACATGTGGTGAGGGACAAAAGCACCACTCATTTCCAAAATCTCTAAATCAATGAGATAGTCAGGCTGAAAGACTCTTAAATCAAGCGCTTGTGGGAGGCAACCCGTGATTTTGAATTATTAATCATGTTCTTTTTTCAGTTTTATGTTTTAAAGTATTTTGTAGGAAAACAGAGGTGGTTGGTGCAACTGCATCTAGTGCAGATGCACCAAAAGCTAAGGAGCCCAAGAAGAACCAAAAGGTCAAACACATTCCTGTGAGATCAAGCTCAAGGCGCAACAGTGGAGCCAAAAAGTAAACTTTAATGTTTTTCACTTATTTTGCTTAAAGTACTTTGTTTAATATGTTTGGTTTGTCCCACATGTACTAACCCCTCTCCCCATTTTGAACAAAATTCCTTTTTGAACTCAACTTAGAGCAGTGAGGACACTGCTCAGCTTTAAGTTGGGGGGAGCACTTTATGCATGTGTGTTTTTAAAATAGTTATGTGTGTTTGTTTTTAAGTACTTATATATGTTTGTGTTAGTATCTGTTATAGATATGTGTTTGTTTGTCCATGTGAAATAGTTTTAATTAAATTTCAGTATTAGATGTACTTAACAAAGTAGTTTGAAATGCATTAAACTGTTTTCAAAAAAGTATAGCAATTCCTTCTCAAAAATAGTAGGTGCATAAATTCTTTTGTTAGGTGCATCAAAATTGTTTTTATGTTCAAAGTAGGATTTGATAGTTTGGAAGCATGATCAGCTTAGATTCTTTTTCACAAACTTAGCCAAATGCATTCTTTGAACTGAATTTTAAAATGATGAAAGAAGCCCTTTTTCCCCCAAATAACCAATTTTATTATTATACATCAAAACTGAGTTTTGAAAAGAACCTTGCTATTTGAAAAAACTATCTGATGCAAGAGGAATTTTTAGAAAGCCAAGGTCAAAATCAAATTTTTACTAAAAATATAGAAGAGCATAAGGAATTAAGTTTGGGGGAGTTTCCATGAATACTAAGGCAAAATATAAGGAACTTAGAGTAGTCAATGCCAAAGGTTCAACGTGTTGTAATTAGCTATATTTGCCTGAGTCATTAAACTGTACCCGTTCGAAGAGTGCATTTGATTTGAAAAGAAAAATTCAAAAAGAAAAGAAAGAAAAAGAAGAAATGAAAAGAAAATCAAAGAAAAAACTATGCATAAGGGGGTCAGTGAGGAGGGCAGTATATGCTACAAAGTCTTGAAAGTAGTCTCAGTGCAACTGCACTCAAAGCTCCTGCACCATCAAAATATAGTGCACCTTCACTACAAAAGTTCAGTGCACCGGCACTTCAGAAATGTGATGCACCTGCACCCACTGCATCTGCATCAAGAAAAAGCCACCAAAAATAAGAATAGTGCATTGACTCAACAGTTTTGAAATACTCAATCAAAGTCCTTTGTTGTGCTTAAAGCCCCCCAAGTCTTGAAGATGTTGTTAGTCTAGTCTATATTTTGAAACACCTTTGCTTTGACCAAACGTGATCTAAAATTTTCAAAAGGCTAAGAGAAACTGTTTACTTAGTTTTGGAACTGATTGATTCTCAGGGCGACACACACTCACACAAATGAGTTTTAATAACTTTGGATGTTTGGAAAATCAAAGGCACAAAAGACAAAATTTTCTAAGAAAATGAAGTTCATAAAATGCAAGATCATTCTTTGAAAAGATATGAGTTGATCTGTTCTTCTTGATTATAAAAATCTTAATAATGTTTTCTTTTTATCATTACTTGAGGACAAGCAATGGTTTAAGTTTGGGGGTGTGATAAATCTATTTTATATAGAGTTATTTATGCATCTAAACATAACTAATTGCTTGAAATCAAGTGTAATATGTGCTAAATATAGTAGTATGAATTAAATAACAACATTTATGGTTTTAAGATTAATGTCATTCATAACTTAGCATTTTGTATATATATTGGTATGTTTGATGTGTTTTGTTCAGTGCACCTGCAGGTGATATATGCACCTGCACCAGGAAAACAACAGTGCATCTGCACAAAATGCATCTACAACAGGGCAACTGCACTAGGTGCATATGCACCATCCTGCACTAAAGACAGATTACTCAACATTGGAAGCACCTCAATCCATACCAATGCATAAACACCTCTATGACATCATGCTTAGTCACAAGTCACATGGAGGCACATGCCAACTTGGAAAAAGCAGCGCCTACAATAGAAAAGGATCATTCATAAGGGACACATGGTCGTCCATGATTGGACCATTCTTTGAGGTTGAGTGTTGGACTCAATTTCCATCATCAAGTTCTGAAAAGTAAGCATGGTTAACCTCTTTAGGTTAACTTGATCTCCAAGCAATCCCTCACTTGAAGGAAACCTCTAACGCTATATAAAGGCTTCCACCTCTCACTTGAAGAAGAATAAAAAAGTTTATCCATTGAACATCCACTCTCATTTCCTTTCTCGTATTTTATTTCACTCTCTTTTCATAGTTTTAAGTTAGTAGTTAGTTTGCAAGAAGGTAAGGAAGGAATTGACGACTTCTTCCTTCACTTCTTCATCGAGTTAGTTAGGTGCAGGAAATCAGGGCATCTACACTGCTGGGAAAACTTATGCAAGAGTACTTCAATTAGTGTAATCTCTACCCTATTGATATCTCTTGTACTTTCCATGATATCAACATGTTTTATTTCATCTATTTTTGCCTTGCAATGCATATTATGAGCTAAACCTCTTTGGTTGAGATGTTCTAACTTTATAATGAGCTTTTGAGTAAGTTATCGTGCTTTTAAGTGTCGTATGCATTTTGGTTCTTGTGTTACACTACATCCATCTTATTTTAAGGTTGATCGCTTAGAATAAGTAGAGTTATATTCACAGACATGGTTTATAACTAGAAATCAAGAACTAATAAGGGTGAGTGTTTTAATGAAGGCTTTGTTAACTTGTGTGTAGCGACCGAAAAATCCGGGTGAGGATTCCTCGAAGGTTCAAAGATGAAGCCGCCACCAAAGTTTAATTTAAGGGCAAATATTGGAAAATCCCTTTTGGAATGGATAAGGGTCCTTGAGACCAGATAAGGGTTCGGGAGTCGGTTATGCGTGGGGAAGGTATTAGCACCCCACGACATCCTTCCTAATGAAGGTTACCTGCTAACTAGTTGTAGAAGCGAAAGTTAATTTTGAAAACATTTATTTTTACCCTTTTATTGTGAATTAAAAAGAAAGAAGAAAATTGATATTTTATTTAAGAAAATGATTATTTAGGAGAGGACTGAAAAAGGTTTTTTATTAGCGCAATTGACAGAGGTCGACCGCCCTCTGCTCCTACGTATCTCTTGGTAGAGAATCAAATCACACGTAGTTCTTGGTAGAAAAAGTTTGTTTGTTGGTGTATTTTATTTAGGGATTTTAGGACTCCTGAGTGATCAGTTCATTTATCCTAAAATGATGACTAACCCGTCCGTACGGTCGACTTAGTCCCCTACTTTGTAAAAATGGGGTTTTTGGAGTTTGGAAAATGATTTGAAGTGTGGTGTTTGATTTTGTTTGAACAATGGTTTAGGACTCTTGATCTGTACGGTTCATTCGTCCTAGAACACTGACTAACCCGACTGTACAGTCGACTTAATCCCCTATTTTGAAAATCTGATTTGTGGAAAGAAATGTGTTTGGGTTTATTTTAATTTAGAAATTGCTTGTTTTAAATAGGGATTTTAGGACATGATCCGTAACGGTTCATTAGTGACCTAAAAAGCAGACTAACCCGACTATAAAGTCGACTTAGTCCCCTATTTATATTTTCTGGGTAGAAATATTTACTTATTTATTTTTATAGAAAAATGTAAGTTTGTGCAAGAAATTGTTCTTTTGTAGCGAAAAATGAAAAGGAAACGAAAAGGGGTGCAGTAGTAAAGTGGGGGTGTAATTAACTGCAGGAGGTTGTATTATTAAAAAGGGAGGTGTGAAAAACAGAAGCCCAGTTCGTCTTTGGTGAACTGGCCTGCGAGAACGTGGGCTTCCAGTGGGGGTTACAGTAATTAAACGAGGGGGTGTGTTTAGTAAACTGAAATAAAAAAAAATAAAAAGTAAAATAAGATAAAATGGGAGGGGGTATAAAAGGGAAAATTAGGTTTTTGTGTAACCTGATTCTTTCTCTTCACCCACAGCGCCGCAGCTGCGAAACTTTAGGGAGAGAGGGATTTGCGGAGGGCGAGATTTGCAGAGAGTGGGAGAGAGGGCAGAGCGCTTCGTAGAGAGGGAGAGAGAGGGAGGGTTCCGACGAGAGATGACTTCGGAGAGACAGAGAGCATCCACGAAGACTGAGAGAGGGAAAGAAGAAGAACGGAGATGGAGAGGAAGAAGGAGGACGACGCGAAGGGGAAGAACGAAAATAGGAGGGAGAGAAGAGACGGTGGCGACTGCGGCGTCCCATCGCTTGGTGACGGTGGAGGGATGAAGATGGTGGCGGTGGCTACTGTTGACTCTCAATCATATGATGTAAGTTATGCATTTTTAGGACCAATTGTGCAGGTTTTTCATTGTATCACAGTCATTATCTGGGGATTTAGTCTAGTTTTAGATAATTGTAGTAGGAAGTTCATTTGTAAGTAATTCCTTCACTTTTGGAGCTAAATTGGACTTGAAGACCTCTAATTGGTTGTGGCATCATTCGGCGAACCAGACACTTGCCCGGAAATGCAGCAAAATGGAGGGATTTGATTTCTGTTCAATATCGCGTCGCGACCAGGAGGGTTCGCGACGCGACCAGGAGGAATTTTGCAAAGCCAGATGTTTCTGTCCTATTTCGCGTCGCGACCAAGAGGGTTTGCGACGCGACCCTGAGCAATTTTGCGAAGCCATATGCTTCTGTCTTATTTCGCGACGCGACAGGCACGGGCCGCGTCGCGATGGTGCGTGAAAATTAGGGCTTTTAAAGCAGTTTCAGCGTTTTTCCTGGGGACTTCGTCTGGGGAGCGCAGCGAGGGTTTGGAGCAGCAGCTGGGGGCGTTTTTGGGAGCTTCTAATCACTTGGGAACAAGGTTTTGACAACTTCTCATGGATTCCTCTATGTGTAACTTCTCCTTATTTCTATCTTCCCTTTCCTTGATGTTGTCCATGTAGTTTGTTTTGATTAAGGAGAGATGACTCTCCCCAAACCTATCTATTGATTACTTTGTTATGGTTGATTCAGTTGTTTGGTTAATTTATCATAAGTCTATGCCTCTTTGTGTAATGCTTTACTTCTACATATGCTAGTTGTAATGAATTAGGATTTGTGATCACATAGGGATATGGGTTACATTCTTGATATGGGGTAGTAGATCACATACTTGTGATCACCATAGGAATATGGGATTGGATATGTGAATTCTCTATTTCTTGCGTTTATTGCTTTACCTGTTGGCATGAATCACCTAAGGGATTAAGGTTTCTCAATTAGGTAAAAGGGGTTTTGAGGCAAGGGATTGTCCTTAACCTAATTTTGTGAATTGAATCTGGTAATTTAAACAAACAATTTGAGATTAGCTGAAGGATCATAGGATAGGTGAGGGGAGAAGATTCGACCCCTAATCGCTTTTATTTTATTGTTTACAAACGTTTGCTTTATTTTACCGTTACTTCACTTTTCGTCCAACTGTTACGTCTAAGGATTAATAAACTTGCCTAATTGATAATAATACGCAATCCCTGTGGAATCGACCGGTTACTTACCGTATTTTATTACTTGCAACGACATTTGGTACACTTGCCAAAGTCTTAACAAGTTTTTGGCGCCGTTGCCGGGGATTGTTGATTTCATTGTCAACAAGGCATTTGAGTTAATTCTTAGTTGTTTTATTTTATTTTATTTATTTCAGTATTTTATTTTTGTTTTATTTGTTTAGATACTTTGTATAGTGTTAGACTTGTTAACGGTTTGTTGAAGTGTTTCAGTGAACTGTGTAGCAGGGGCAAAGTTCGAAAGAATTGCTGTTTGTCCCGAGAAAAAAAAAATTATGGAATCCACTTCTCGGATGGAAGATGCTTTGGACCAGTTTAGGCAAATGACTGAGACTATCTTCCAGCCTAAAGAGCAAGCTTCTCGGTTGGAAGATGCTTTGTCCGAGTTTATACGAATGTCCGAGACCCTCTTCCAACCCCAAGAGCAAGTGATGATAGAGTCCGCGCCACCCTCACTTAGCGGTAATTTTTGTGAAGAACCCCACTTGAATGGAAAATGTGTGACACGCACCTTTTGCGATTCTTGTGGGGAGTATCTTGTGGAGTGCAACTGTGAGGATGAGTGGGTAACTATATCAGAAAATTACCCATGGCTATGCACTACCAATGAGGAACAAGAAGAACAAGCCCCAACAAAAGAAGAATCTGGGGAGGATAAGGAAGATGAGGAAGAAGAAAAGATTGAAATGGAGGAGCATGTAGTTTGGAGGGAAGATCAAAGCTCCCAATGTGGGGAAGGGGTGAAAACCCAACAAGAAAAAACCCAACAAATCATGGTTCCTATTATTCTTCCAAGTAGCAAGGAGGATAGAAGTGAGGAGATTGACATATACTTAGACTCCTTCTATGCCTTATTCATCACCTTTCACCTAAAAAGGGTATGGAAGCATCTACAACTATGTTTCAAATTCATGATGTTCCTGCCCCAGAAGCGAAAGAAGAAGGATGATGTGTTCTTTGTGTCATATCAGCCACCTTAATAGTGGGATGACAAACGTCAAGCTAGTGACGTTAAAGAAGCGCTTGGTGGGAGGCAACCCATTGGTTCATTATTTACTGTTTTGAGTCTTTATTTTTCATTCCCTTTTTGACTTATTTTGCACTTTGGTCTGTACTTATTATAACTTACTCTGTGATATTGAGGCACCACTACCCTATTCTTTTTTTTTGTTAAAGCAGCTTCACTGATGATGATGTGTGTCATTTGGCTTCGCATGTGTACATTTTACCTGTTGAGCACTCGCACGTCAAGTTTTATCATCAAGTACTAGCAGTGGTCATGACAAAAGTTGCGGAAGTTCTTTATCATCTGTGAGCAGCATCTCTCAAGTTCTATCTCTACGATCCCAACCGTGAGGTTTGAGCCTAAACACGTTCTTATATATATATATATATATTGTGTGTATTCCTTGCCTGCATTAGTCTGCAGAACTTGACATTGTGCTTAATTGTTTTTGCATTTGATTTTCATACACACTGAGGCATTTCTTTTGGCACCCCTGAGCCTTTCAAACCGCACCTAACTAATGTTTATCCTCTGCTAGCCCCTCTGAGCCTATTGTTGAAAATTGTATGCTGTTTCTCTGAAAATCATAGCCTAGTTAATTCTTAACTTGGAGTTAGGTAACAAAAGCTGTGAGAGTGGGAAAAATTCTAAGTTTGGGGTTGCTCGTGGAATAGCAACATTCTAAGTTTGGGGTGATATACAAGAGAAGGAACAAAGAAAAGAAAAAACTTATATATATATATCAAAAAAAAAGAGAAAAAGAAAAAATAAATAAAATCCTTCTCTTGTTTGTTGAATGCTTTGGGAAAATGGGTGAGTAAGTGAATTGTGCGAAATTGACTGAGTGAGAGGTAGGCCTAACTCCAAGTGCAACCTACTTATCCAAATTGTCCACTGATAACCTTATTTTATATAGGTTATTTATGCTCCTAATACCTAAGTCAAAGCTCATTTCTCAAGTAATTCTAGTGCTTAAATATGTGAATATATGAATGCTAGGATAAATATAGGTTATAAGTCAATTCCTTAAAACTTGGGCATAGTTAATGTCTTTGTGAATATTTTTGATGTTTTGCTTTAGCGCTGCAGCGTGTGCTATCAAGGAAACGCTATAGCGTTATATGTCGGCTGACCATTGAGATATTTGTGTGGCCACTTGAGGACATGATGAGTCACCACCCTTATCTCTTCCTTTCAGCTGGAATTGTTGACTTTCAAATGGATGCTAAATTACACTTGGCGCCTCCTAAATGGAACCCATGTGATAGTTGTTGTATTTCATCATTACCACTTTTTGTAAAGTGCTTTAAGGATAATATCTAAGTTTAATAATCATCATGTAATATTAATATACTATTAAGACTTAGATATTATTTAGATTAATTATGATTACTTCACCAAGAGGTAACACACGTAGAAAAGTTTTGTAACTTTGAGGAGAGGACTTACACTTGACACCGTAGCCACTCTCCATTGACATTCCACTCTTAAGATTTTATTTTTAGTATAGTTTTCAAGTCTTCATTCAAGGTTTTGCTCACGCCTCAACTTCATCTCTTGTATGCTACTAGGGATCATTGGAGTGCATCTTTTGCAACCATTCTTCTCTTGTCTTCCTACGGTAATACATACTCACAAGTTGTATTATGTTGATGGAACTTGTGATGAGCTAACTTTGTTGTAGTTGGATTGTTCTTGGTATGTAATGAACCTTGAGTAACTTTCGTATAATATTATGATGTTTGTGTTTTATTCCTTGTGTCATAATGCTTTCAATCTTGGTTTGGGAATGATCAACTAAAACAAGGTAACTTTGTGGGTACAGACATGGTTCACAAAGAGAACTCAAGGAATGATATGAATGAAAACCCTTTAAAGACATTTAAAGGAAGCACCACTTAACTCTAGACATAGGGAAGTAGTAGTTCATAAGGCAAATGCTGTAAGAGCTTAATATACAGGGGTAAAACTTATTTAGAGCCTAGACATAGGAGTCTTGTAACATAGCCCTGACGAAAGTGACTGAAAGGCACGCCACCAAAGCGCTACAGCGTCTAAGGATTCTGAAGCGCTACAGCGCTTAACGCTACAGCGTCTAATATTATCTGAACAGTACTCTCTTGGGGACTTACATAACTATTGAGCTATCCAACTCACTTTTAATTACTGCAAATTTAATCCTGTTTTATCACAACTTATAATGTTTACAACTCTTCACTTTCACTTGTTACTTAATTCTTTTCACTAAGATTCTAATCACTTAAACTTCTTAGATTAATTCCAATCCCTGTGGGAACGAACTTTACTTATCAATATATTACTTGTTGCGATTGTGTATACTTGCACATCACCTTTTCGCACAACATCCACCCTTACCTAAGCCCCGCTATAACCCTTAAAGTCCTCAAAATGTGTGTATGCATTTCATTTGTATAGAATGATATAGAACTCTGGCAAGCCTATGAAACGATGATGCAGGTACTGTGAATTGAGTGAATACCCGAAACACCTCAATAGTGAAACACTGGTGAGATGTGCGTACAGAGAAAACTTGAGAATGCTGCCTGGTTATGATTAGGTATTTCCAATTCAGTTGTCCTGCCACTGTATTAGGTTGATGATGATAGTTGATGTGCTGATGTGTTTAAGGTTGATGTATTATATGTAACAGCTAAATAGAAAAAAACAGCCGCAGTCTGAATTGATTGTTTGCTTGAGGACAAGCAAAAGTTTAAGTTTGGGGTTGTGTTGACTCTCAATCATATGATGTAAGTTATGCATTTTTAGGACCAATTGTGCAGGTTTTTCATTGTATCACAGTCATTATCTGGGGATTTAGTCTAGTTTTAGATAATTGTAGTAGGAAGTTCATTTGTAAGTAATTCCTTCACTTTTGGAGCTAAATTGGACTTGAAGACCTCTAATTGGTTGTGGCATCATTCGGCGAACCAGACACTTGCCCAGAAATGCAGCAAAATGGAGGGATTTGATTTCTGTTCAATATCGCGTCGCGACCAGGAGGGTTCGCGACGCGACCAGGAGGAATTTTGCAAAGCCAGATGTTTCTGTCCTATTTCGCGTCGCGACCAGGAGGGTTCGCGACGCGGCCCGGAGCAATTTTGCGAAGCCAGATGCTTCTGTCTTATTTCGCGACGCGACGGGCACGGGCCGCGTCGCGATGGTGCGTGAAAATTAGGGCTTTTAAAGCAGTTTCAGCGTTTTTCCTGGGGACTTCGTCTGGGGAGCGCAGCGAGGGTTTGGAGCAGCAGCTGGGGGCGTTTTTGGGAGCTTCTAATCACTTGGGAACAAGGTTTTGACAACTTCTCATGGATTCCTCTATGTGTAACTTCTCCTTATTTCTATCTTCCCTTTCCTTGATGTTGTCCATGTAGTTTGTTTTGATTAAGGAGAGATGACTCTCCCCAAACCTATCTATTGATTACTTTGTTATGGTTGATTCAGTTGTTTGGTTAATTTATCATAAGTCTATGCCTCTTTGTGTAATGCTTTACTTCTACATATGCTAGTTGTAATGAATTAGGATTTGTGATCACATAGGGATATGGGTTACATTCTTGATATGGGGTAGTAGATCACATACTTGTGATCACCATAGGAATATGGGATTGGATATGTGAATTCTCTATTTCTTGCGTTTATTGCTTTACCTGTTGGCATGAATCACCTAAGGGATTAAGGTTTCTCAATTAGGTAAAAGGGGTTTTGAGGCAAGGGATTGTCCTTAACCTAATTTTGTGAATTGAATCTGGTAATTTAAACAAACAATTTGAGATTAGCTGAAGGATCATAGGATAGGTGAGGGGAGAAGATTCGACCCCTAATCGCTTTTATTTTATTGTTTACAAACGTTTGCTTTATTTTACCGTTACTTCACTTTTCGTCCAACTGTTACGTCTAAGGATTAATAAACTTGCCTAATTGATAATAATACGCAATCCCTGTGGAATCGACCGGTTACTTACCGTATTTTATTACTTGCAACGACATTTGGTACACTTGCCAAAGTCTTAACAGCTACGTTGTTGTCCGATTTGAAAGACCGCAAGGGAAGAGGAACGGTGACGGCTCAGTTGGGGAGGGCTGATGGCGGTGTTTTAGAGCGGACGGCCACCGTCTACGGTGGCCGGAACTAGTGGGTGAGGCTTCGGTTCCTCTTGTTTTTTCGTTAATAATTTCCCCTTTCTCTTCTAATCTGATTCCTTTTCTTTATAGTTTTTATGTTTGTTTTTTGGTTCCTTTAGGTGGTTCGTGCGGTGGTGGTGACCGTAGGCTACGATGGTGTTGGACGAAGGACGGTTCCGATGAGATGATCGGTGGCAGCGATGGCTTGGTGGCAGTGACGGCTCGGTGGCAGTGACGGCTTGGGCTGACCGTGGTGTTTCGACAACGGCGACCGTCGCCGGTGAAGATTCACGGTGGGGGTTCACAAGACAGGTTCGGTTTTGCCCCTTTTTCCTATTCTACCTCTAATCGTAACTTTAATTTTGCTGCTGATTCTCTTGCTAAATTTTGAAAACCTTAAGTTCTCTAAAAAATAACTGAACCTACTCCAAACTACTCTATAATTTCGTTTTCCATGACGGCTAAATTCTAAACCTTATTATTGTTTGTTCTTAATACCTATTATCAACCAAATTCATTTGTGACTATTTCTGACCTAGTGTTGTTACTGTAATAACAAAAAAAAACATGCTTAAAATTACAACTAGGGATATTCTCAGAACTACATTTGTTCTAACACTTGTTCGAACTAAAAGACAAGAAAAGACTCAGGGCATGTTTATAGGAATCTAAAAATGTGACCAACCTTTTTTCCAGCCTCTGATATTCACCTGTTATATGTAGGGGTGTCAAAACGGGCGGCCCGGCCCGGCCCGGCCCGGCCCGTTAAGCGACATGCCCGCGAAAAAACGGGCGGCCCGGCCCGGCCCGTTAACCGAACGCGGGCCGAAAATTCATACCCTGCCCGCGAAGTGGCGGGCTGGCGGGCTGGCGGGCTAGCGGGCTGCCCCGTCAATTTACACTGAATTTTTTAAAAAAAAAAAAAAAAAGCTAAACGGGCGGTTTGGCCCGCCACAGTATTTAGCCCGCGGGCTAGCGGGCGAAGCGGGCCGGGCAACGCGGGCCGGCGGGCATCAATTCCTTAGCCCTGCCCGCCTTATTTTGGTGGGCCAACGGGCCGGCCCGGCGGGCCAAGCCCGTTTTGACATCCCTAGTTATATGCTCTACTGCTGCTTCTCGTTTGACTGACTGCTACTGCTTCTGCTACCTCTGTTTCTGGATTCTTAGTGTTTTGCGATTAGGGTTTCGATGTGCAAACCCTAATCGCTTGGCTCTGAAACTGTGTATTCTTCTGTCTCTCGTATCCGCCTCCTGTGTGTCTCAATTATTTTGTTTATATAGGCCAATTGTTGGGGGTTTGGCAATTAATTTCCGATTCTCCTTGATTTTGTTTTCCTATTTCAGGTTTGGGCCTAGAGTTGAAAACTTGCTCACCAAGTTGCTGAATTAGGGTAAGGGAGGTGAAGCCTTGGTGAAGAAGGTTTGGGAGTGGAGGCGCAGCTGCTACTACTAGCTCCTCTGTAAAAAAAATTTCTAATTTTTGTAATTGTTTTTCTCTTTTTTAGCAGTTTTTTTGTAATATTGTAAATTATCTTTTTTTTTGTAATTTTATTTTTTATTTAATTTTTAGTTTTTGGATTTTGTATTTTTTGTAAATTAATTTTTATTTATTTTTAAATATATTTGTTTTTTTGGATTCTGGACAGATTTATTGTTTTTTAGTCAAAGATGGAAGAGAATGATTAAATTGGGCCAAGCCCAATCAAAAAACTAAACATAGGCCCAATTAGACAAATGACTAAAGTAAGGCCCAATTAGAATAATTTTTCTAAGATCAGGTCCAATTACTATCATAGGTCCAATAGCCACATAGGCCCATTTAGGTAAATGACTAAAGTATTAGACATAAGCCCAATTATTAAAAAAAACTGGTTTGAAACGCTAAGCATAAGCCCAATTAGGCAAGCTAACGAAATCAGACCCAAAAGGTTGGGCATAGGCCCCATTTGACAAACCGGTCCGAATTAAAAGCAAAACAGCGCTCGAAATGCCATGGGCTTGTGATACGAGGCTAAAACAAATACGATAAAAAGATCGGGCAAAATTAGGGTATAACATTGTGTAATAAATAAAACTTTGTTAAAACCATGCTAAGTCCTAGACATAGGATAACATAGTCCTTAGGGTGATACAGTGGGTACTTTAAAGGCAGGAGTGAACTTATTTAGCAAGCCTAGACATAGGAAGCTTGTAACGAAACTCTGAAGAAAGTAGCTGAAAGGCACATACTCATGCAGCTGCACTCAATGCATCTGCACCATATAAAAGCACAAAACTCTCAAAAGTGAATTATTTAGTGAAAACATCTCAACTATATTTCTCAGCTGATTTCCTTCATATTTTCTTACATATTTAAATTTTGTTTTCCCTAAGCATTAATATCCAAAATTGTGAGTAGTGTAGCTGCACTAATTTATATCTTCTTAAACATACAAGAGTTTATCCAATCCCTGTGGTTCGATCTTTTATACTACTTGTTTGTGACTGTGTATACTTGCACATTACGTACCTTTTCGCACACCAGCTGCCAAAATAATCACTACAACATTTAGACCCTATGGCAACGGTCGAAAACCGTCTCCTAAAGCCAAAAAACCGTTGCCATAACCTTTGGCAACGGTTTTGAAACCGTTGCCATAACCTTTGGCAACGGTTTTGAAACCGTTGTTGTTGCGGCCGTTGCCTAAACTAAAGGCAACGGTTTTTTGTCCCCTAAGGCAACGCAAACGCAAAACCGTTGCCATTGACAGCTGAAACGCAACGGTTTTGGTTTACACGCTATGGCAACGGTTGTAAAGCGTTCCAGTTATGGCAACGCTTCAAAACCGTTGCCAAATATGGCAACACTTCAAAACCGTTGCCAGCTATGGCAACACTGGATAACCATTGCCTTATATATTCAAATAAAAACCGTTGCCACTTATGCCAACACTTAAAAACCGTTGCAAAATATGGCAACCCGCAAAAACCGTTGCCTACACCAACAAAATACAACACTTCAAAAACGTTGCCATAGATAATTAGAATTGAAAAAAAAAATAATAGAAAAAAGTTTAGAGAGGTCCATTCCTTCCCAACATAATAAAACTGATTTCATTCATTGGCATGAGAAAAAACTTTTGATTACAATTCACAATAAATTGGAAAACAATTACCAATAAAACTCTAAAAATCTCTAAATTTACTTAAATGTATCCAACAATTACTTCCTTGCCTACAATATCCTATGTTGATATAATGACAAGTCTTGACACTTGATATAATGACAAGTCTTGCACTGTAAATGTTCCTTCTTCTTCTACAAATTCAGTCACAATTTCTCCCACCATTCCTTGGGTTGACATAATGGAAAGTCAAGCGGACTAGCTGTACTTTCTGTTTCACTAGAAGGTTCCTGGATGTCAAGCGCTAGTAAGTACATAACCACATAACCATATACAGATCAATCATCAGTAAAAGTAAATTAGAATAGATCTGAATAAACAAGCATAAGCAGCGTGTTCCTTCTAGCGACAAAAAAAGTCAAATATAATGGTGTGGCCTTTATGTAACATATACAAGCATTCCTTAAATTCAAATTTTACTCTATCACAAACTGAATGCTTACTAAATGTTGAAACCTTTAAATACCAACCTTTTGACATGAAGACATATCTGTTGTGCGTGACTGCTCTTTTTCCCCATTACCAACACTTTCTACTGCACAAACTGAACTAAATGGGCAGGCAGACATTTTCTTGTTGAAGTAGTCCATCACAGCCATATTTTGAGAATCAACAGGTTTTGGGAACTGAAGGATCGAGCAAGCCTTTCTAACTGAATTCAAAAAACTTCCATTGTTATTTGATGCTTTCTTCCCCTTTATCTTTGCTTATGATGGGATCGAGCAAGCCTTTCTAACTGAATTCAAAAAACTTCCATTGTTAACTGATGCTTTCTTCCCTTTCTAACTGAAGGATCGAGCAAGCCTTTCTAACTGAATTCAATATTTCTTAGGAGTGAATTCCCAAAGTGTATCTTTGTCGAGTGCAGGAACGGAGACACCACGAGGAATATAGACATCACCAGATCTTTTAGCAATAGTTTTCAAAGGCCTCTGTTAGGATAGAAATAGAAAATATTTACATAAGAAATAACAGGCAGGGAAGGAGAAACTTATTAATCTGAATTAGCCGATGAATGAAGTTAGATATAAGTTATAAGTGAATGTTCATTGACTAAAGACGAACCTGAATTCCATCAAAAATATTTCCCAATATTCCAGGTCCCGACTCCACGGACAAAGGCTGTTACAAGACATATTGCATATCAACCAAAGCACACAACAGAGAGTCCATACAAAATAAGAGAAAGGGATCATGTAAAATCTAACCTTGTGTGTCCTTAACACCGAATCATTAACCATTAAACCAGCAGTTTCCTCATAAACTAAAATTACAGACAACCAACAAGTTTTCGATTGTTTCCTTGCTCTAGCTTTTTACTGTGAACAAAGTAGGTCAATTCGCACATGCATCCACCTAAGGAATCTCATTCTAGTACAAAAGCATAATATAGAAGATTGGAAGTCATCACAGCATAACCGGTTTGGCTGAAATCATTCCTCACTGAACTATACAGTAAGAAGTAATTTGTGTTGCCTTGCTATATTCAAATTAAAAATAGTGCTACTGGTAGTTACCTTAATCAATCGAATGTAGAATTCTTTCTCAAGTAGCAGCTTGTGCTTCCTTTCTATATTCAACACTGAGTCAAGTGGGTTTCAATGTTTATTAAGAAAGATCCTGCAAAGCAATGAAAGCATACAAAATAGAGATGTCTTAAGAGGAAGATATACCCATAAATGAGTTCTTAATTCTCTTAGGCTTATAAATCGCAGAACAAAATACTCATAAGAAGTAGAATATTTACAGTGTATCAAGTTCAGAAAAGGACTGGATTGCTGAAGACAGCTGACCCTCCAAATTCAAGCCTGGTAGTTTCCTGAAAAACAAATTAAAGCACTCTTTTCAGATTCATTTTTTTTTTACAAAATATAAAGTGGAAATGGAAGTGAAGTGATACAAATGGAAGTGAATTTGTGTCAGCTATATTAAAACAAATGGAAGTGAAGTGATACAAATGGAATCCATAACAATAACAAATTTCACATATCATCCATGACTAATAATCCATTGCAATAGTGGGACAAGTAGAAGTTTCATTTGGATCTCGAAAAGTAACGAAGACAATAAAGTGAAGAAAAGAAAATGAATGGCTACACATTTACACTATAATACAATCCTCAAAATAAATAACCAAGTAAGTGATAATATGCTCAAATTTCATCAAGAACCCATAAACAAAAATGGCAAGAACTCCATACCCAGATGTTTTGTGGTGTTATTTTCTTCATCGGTGACAGCCTGAGCACAAAACAAAATATGTACAGAACAGAAAAATTTGAGACAAATTAGAAGATATTTAACAAAAGAACTCATGATTAGCAGAAAAAACTACAATAATAGTAATAGTAATATAGAACAAACAGATTCACAAGCAAAGTAACTCTAAACATGCAACATAATTGTGAGACCAATTTAGGTCTTTGATTTATATTTGACTTGAGTAAATGGAGGTCTGGAACAGATGGTTGCTTTGCACTACTACCTAATTTCTCTTGAAATCAACAAATGATCAATCAATGCATAAAAATGTAATGCTACTATATATATGTATTCATATCTTGATATTCTCTGGACCAGGAAACAGTAAACAGAATAGCATTAAAATATTAAATATAAAAGTTTGAAGTGTAGATGTTCCACACTAACCCTGCAAATGCTAAACCTTCATGGTTCCAACAAATAATAGAAAAAAATCAGTACCAAGAATCAAAAATAAAGAAGAAAACCTCCAATAAAGTCAAAGTGAGAGCCATCTATGAAAGGGAGAGAATATTAACAACTAATTAGGGTTGTTTTGAATCTCCAACAATTGAGATAATAGATACAGATATAAACTACAAAGGTAATCTCTAACAATTGATCTCAATAAGTTCATTTTTCATCATGGAAATAGAAAATTGGGCTAAAAAGGGGAGGAAGAATACCAAACATGTTGCAAAATCTGCAAAATAGAGAAGGCACTAAGCAAAAGAGAAAGCAGCATACCATAACAGATGTGAACAAGCATTATTTTCATTCCATAACATTCCGAGGCTTTTCAACTACCCAAAATCAATAAAATCACTAGATATACTTATGACTTTCCTATTCTGAGAAATCTACTCCTATATTCCTGACTGCCACTGCCAGGATTCTCAAAAAGTAAAGCAAGCAAAACAAGCATCGTGTGGTGGAAACATGCTTGACAAGGTGTTTTCAAATTTCAACAGTGTTAGAGTTAAATAAAATTAAAAATCACAAAGTGAGAGAGAGAAGAAAAAGAAGAGTCGCCAGTATCAAAGCATTTCTTCTCAGCAGATTCAAGATCAACCTGAAGCTTTTCTTTTCATGGATGTATCCCTCTTCAACTCTCTTAAACCATCTAACACAAAGTTTAAGTCGCTTAACGAGATCTGCCATCTGCTCCACTTTTTTCTACAGAAAAACAAATCAACCCCAAATTAGCTTTACCAACAACAAAAATCAACTATCAATTATCAAATTAAGAACCACCCCAAAAAAAAGCCAGACCTTAGTGTCCCACAGATAGGTAGAGCAGCGCACTGAGAGAGAAGCTTCTTGCGAAGAGGAACCACTGCGAGAAAGAACCACACCAAGAGAGAAGAAGGCTTCGGACTTCGACATCTCGAGGAAGAAGAGCTTGCTACCGATTCATCACGGTGAACAACATTTCGAGACACAGAGACTTCGGCTTCTTCGTGGCACAAGCGATCTTGCTGATGCTGGGCCTTGCCGGCGAGGAGGACGGCGTGTGATTGAAGATGGCAGAGGAAGAGAGAGATAGTAAAAATGTGTGTTGCTGAAGGGAAAAACATTATTCCATTTAGTTAAGATTATTCATAGGCAACACGAAACCCTAAATTGAAAGAGCGACCCAATCTATTAGTGCTTCGATAGATCCGAAAGACTTACGAGGTGAAGGTGGACCGCTGTCGTGCACTGCCTCCGTGGCCGTAGCAGAGAGAGAGCCTCTGGTTTGCTGAGCGATTCACGATCTTGAGAGTGTTTTTGTATTTCTGAGAAGAAGTGAGGGTTTTCACACGATCTTGAGAGCTTACATACACAGATATTCAGACGCGTAAGGATGCACGAAGAAGAGTGGACCGCCGCCGTGCACTGCCTCCGTGGGGAAAAGGCGGACCGCCGTCGTGCACTGCCTCCGTGGCTGTAGCAGAGAGAGGAGCCTCTGGTTTGCTGGTTTGATGGTTTCTGAGCGAAGAGCGTTTTGATGGTTTCAGAGAAGACGAGGGTTTGATGGTTTGTGAGCGTTTGATGGTTTCAGAAGACGAGGGTTTTCATTTTCAGAGAAGACGACGATTTGATTTCAGAGAAGGCTGAGTGTTTTTGTGAAAAACTTAGTGTTTTAAATTTTTTTTGTTTAAGTTTTTTTTTTAATAATGGTCTCTATGGCAACGTTTTGTAACCGTTGACTAAAGCTTAAACAAATAACCGTTGCCGTAGACCTTATGGGAACGCTTTTTAACCGTTGCCTCAACTTAAACAAATAACCGTTGCCGTAGACTTTATGGGAACGGTTTTCAGCCGTTGCCATTTAAAAAAAAATGATGCAGCAACGGGTTAAAAAAACCGTTGCCATTGTTGGCTAAGGCAACAGGTTTTTTTGGTGTTGCAATTTTAGGCGTTGTCATAGGGTCCAAATGTTGTAGTGAATCTTCAAGCCCAATTAATATTAACGAAAGGAGAATCTCCATGGAGAGTTGTTAATTTACGAAAGAAGCTCTTGACATTGTGATAGTCGCTAGTTTCTTGGATTGTTGTCTCTTTGGGATTTGGAGGAGAAAAAATTCCGGGTTTTCAGGATTGAGGAAGAGGATGATGAAGATTATGGGGTTTCTGAGTAGAGGTTGGGGAAGATGATGAAAATTTTGGGTTTAATTTGGAGAAGATGATGAGAAATTAAAAAAAAAACCTAATTGAAATCATAAGATATAGATAAATGACCTAATTGAAATTGAAACATTAACATTCATCATGTATACAAGCCGATTAACCATGTCGCATAATTAGTTAACAATCACGTCATTCTCCAATTTTTTGAAAGGCAAATGTATATAATATATAAAGCAGAGCACAAAGGGTACTCAACCCATATACAATAAAGAGATATCAGCCACCAATATGGTGAAAGAACCGGCTACCTTCTAGATATACAATCGATAGGATCAACAAACCATTCACAAAATAAACATGTGGTAGAATTTCCCCTAGCGAGGAACCACCGCCAAGATAAAGATAAAACTCTATCAAAAGATCTCCCAAAATCAACTACACCTCCAGAGAAAATACACGAATTCCTCAATTCCCAGATAACTCAGAACTGTGTGCCAGATGAGTAACAATCCGCGCCTGCATCTGGCTGGACCACCCACATGGATAAACGGAACAAACAGAGATAGGATATCTCGTGGCATCACAAAATCAAAACCCAACTAGCTGAAAGTCGCATACCAAATCAAGGAAGCAAATCTACAGGTAGAAAAGAGATTAAGAGACGACTCTTGCACATTCCCAAACAAAATACAAATAGTAGCGGCAACATCCATAATGACCCCTCTTCTAAACAATTTTGCACGAGTGGGTACTCTATCCAAGGTAAGCTGTCAGGAAAAGGGCACTACCATGGAAAGAGCAAAACTTTTCCAAACCTTGTTCAGAATCCCAATCCCCTGGTCAGAGAGCCTCAGAACACGGGACGCTGGCAGAGAGAGAAAGTTGTAAGCTGATGGCGGAACTAGCAAGTGTACCAATTCCTTAGGAAACTATTCCTTTATTGATAACTAAAACCCTAATTCCTTAGGTGATTATAGTTAACAACAAGAATTAGAATCAAGGGTTTGCAAGATACAACAACTCAAAGATTATTCCTAAGCCAAGAGTTGACAGTATTTAATCTTAAGCATTCAGGTATAAAACTTCTGTTCCATAAATGAACCATAAATCATTCCATGAGTAATCAAATCATAAAAAGCATTAAGAACAGAGATTCAACACACAAAGTAAGAGAGAATGTGACATTAAGATGAATTTAAACCAACTACAATAGTGTTTTCTCACTATTCATTCATCCCTAACAATATGGGGTTTAGCTACACATAGTAAAAGAAGAGGGAAAACATAAACTACAACTTAATGGAGAAGATGAACTCATTTGAAGCTCCAAATCTTGTTCCCAAGCCGTACATCTTCAATAGAGATGAAATGGAGAGAGTGCTTTTGAGTTCTAGGGTTTCTCAGAGTGTAAAAGTTCCCTTTTCAGATTTTCTAATGCATTTATATAGCCCAACAATTAGGGAAACTTTCTCTTGTAAAAAGACAAAACGACCCTCTGAAAATGTGGTTTATCCATTTCAGAATAAAGAAAATCATTGTGGGTCCCGTCCTTTACTCTACTGCACAACTCTGCTGATAGAAAAACTGATAGTTTTTAAAAGGCAACTTCCACTGGTGGAAAACCAGTGCAAAACGCAAATGCTGCGATTTTAAGTGCAACTTCCACCAGTGGAAGTTTAGTGCAAAATGAGACCGTCTGGTGTTGCCATAATTTTTGGTACAGTGTAGCCTGCCTTAATTCGCTCTAAACTTCACCTCTAGCACCTCTAGCCTGCACAACTTGTTCTACAACTCAATCTAGTTCCTGTGCACATAAATACAAGAAAAACCGACATAATCTAGTTCCATGTATTCCAAAGAGAAACAACAGAAATTTGGCACCTTATCTGATCAAAAGCATAAGCTTAAGTTGTACCTTATGAGAAACACCAACTAGCTGATAATACTTTTTAACAACATCAAAAGATCTGGCATCTTTTTCACAGGCAACTAAACGACTTGATTCTGGTAGGACTAATGCTATGGCTAGTGAAGAGTAACCCTGAGTTAAATTAACAACATAATACTTCAATAGTTAAAAGAAGAGAACTTGGTTAAAAAATCCAGGCATGACAATGGAAACAAACCGATTGCATACTTCAATACTCAAAATTAAGCCCCACCACCCCTTCCCCCCACCACCCCCGGCACAACACACACGCAAAGCATTTTGTCTTTACATTCAAATGTTAATGCTAGAATAAAAGTAAATCCAAAGGGTATTGCATACACATTAAGATTTGGATTTCATCCAAAACTTAAGATTATAGAAAATTTGAGTCTACCAATGGAATGCCATGTAGGTTACATGAATGCTTCGATCAAACATCCATTTTTAAGGAGATATAACCTTGGATTGTGATAGCACTGAAAAATGCAAACATCAAGAGTGACATCATATTTGTCCAAAAACCATCCATTTTCATCTCTTGAATGAAATCATCTATCTAGAAACCAAGTGATAGTGAACTAAACAACAACTAGAAACCACATAGAGAAATCAAAGATAAAACTACCATCAGAAGTGTTGCTCAATCAGCGCCAGCACTTATAAAGCTTGGAAAGTCAAATTTCTTTATTGTCTGAAAAATAAGTATTTGAAGACACTCACCCATAAGCATTTTAATTTGAATTACACACTTTGTCACACAATTACCGGAATACACAGCAAGTTTGTTGAAAAGGCAAACTAAATCTTTTGGATTTATAACAAAAACTTTTATCACAGTAAGTGCCAAAATCTCATATGAATACATTCAACAATAGTACTCAAACATGAGCACCCCAAATCAATACCCAAAATCCAGCAATTGCAAGAGTAAACACACACATGGTAGTTAGTAAATAAGAAATACTCACTCCTCTGCACATTAGTTCATTCTTTAGACGATTCTTTGAAATCTGAAGGCAGAGAGTCCCCTGCAAAACCAAATTCCAAAACAGATTTCTTCAAGTCAGCCTTTATCATCCATATACAAAAGTTTCCTTACAACATTATTCAAAATCACAATATCTACACTTACCTGTAAGTCCATGAATACTACCTTTTTGCGCAATCCACTTTTCCTAGCAGCCTCTCGATTAAGAGAAAGGCATCTAAACACCTACACATATGTCAGAGACAAATAAAGAACTCAAAATCACTCATGTTTGATCCTACATCCATAAAATCATTAATGGTCATAGTGCATTTTTGTTTTTATCAACATTAAATCATAACACTTCAAAGTCAATTAGACAATGTTTCAAATACCTTACTAACATCTTTATGTCTAGTTTCTTGAATAGCTCTAGAAGGCTCCCTTGGTTCATGAGGAACATATTCAGCCTGCAAAATTCAAAATCAAGAAACTGTTATAATCATGTTTCTAAAGAAACAAAAACAAAAAACAATCATAGTTTCTCACCTTGTTAAGTTGTTCTTCATGTCAATATTCACCAGAAACATTGAGGAAGCAACTGAATTCAAGCCACCTTCAACTTTAAAGTTGTCACTTGTCACTCCACATGCCAACTTGTTGTAATGGCTCGTATATGTCCATTAATTTTCTTTTATCTCTCACAGAGTCCAAATGAAAAAACTAGGTTCTTCTTCCTAATAATAATATTGAAACACAAAAACATTAATTTGATGTTACCACCCAACAAAAGACTTGTGGCATGATGTTAAATTAATCACGCTATAAAAAGGCTCAAAGCTCGAATCTGAAAAAGAGTTAGCTAATAGTTATCTCCTAATACTAATTTAGTGTCTTACTAGGATTTACTCCAATAAGAAAGGGGTCAACTTCAATTAGTGAAAAGAAACTCAATTCTGCAATATACATCTACTAGCTCTATGTGTTCCTCATTGGATAGCCTCAGTTCTGCAATCAAACTTTCTTTCACCTGAAGAAACTATATGTCAATGTCGTAGTCAAAAAATGATTTAGTATAAGGAACTAGATTCACCGAATCACCATTATAAGGAGCTTACTCTAATGCTGCCAAAACAGTTATATAACTGCTATACGGTAAAAATCAGAGGAAATCTAAAAAAAGGCTTTAAAAACAAGAACATCAGATACAATACCCGTCAAGCATCATCTTGTATGCCAATGGAAATAAATTGCATATTATGATCTTGATGCACAATGGCTCTTTCAAAATTATCTAATACATTTTTAGTACATTATTCCTTTTGATTTTTAAAATCAAATAACTGTCATCAACAATCAACAATCAATTTTGTGAAGAAAAAAAAATCCATAATCAACAATCATTTAAGGTTTGTCCTTCACCATTATGATATTTTATCAAACAGAACATGTGCAGAATCCTCAATGTTTTTACTGTCAAATACCTGTAGAAGCAAATCACAAAAAAAAAGTAAGAGACGAAGAAACCCTTATTTTTATTTCTATAAAATCAACTGTAATTTTTCTATGGACAACAACCCACTTCAATAATGCAAAATCAAATGTACAAATCAGTAATCCACACTCAAGCACTTTATCACAAATCAGCAAGAACAACACGAAATTAACTCAATCAGCAAGAACAACACAATCAGCAAGAACTCATGTTGTTTCACACAATCAGCAAGAACTCACGCTTCAAAGAAAACCCTAGCAAGTAGAAAGAGGCAAACCTAATGAAATTCAAATCAAGAACGGTTGCTAATTTAAGGGTGACACTGACGCTGAGTTGAGAAGAACGACGACAATATTGAGTTCGTTGACGGCGAGACGCTACGACGAGCAAGGCAACAGCGACAACGAGCAAGGCGACGGCGAGCAAGTGATGACATCGAGCAAACAACGGTGACGACGACGATGTCGATCTTCAGCGTTCTTCTCCTTTCTTTCTCTTCAACGTTTTTGATTTAATTTCTGGGTTTCGCGAGGAAGAGGGCTGAGAACGAGAGAGTTGAGAACGATGAACGAGGGAGTTTGCGTTTTTGATTTGTGAGGCTAGGGTTTCAGTATTGAGAATGAGAGAGTTGAGAACGACGAACGATGAACGATAAACGAGAGAGTTGAGAACGATGAACGACGAATGGCGACGAAAATGCGAGGGATCTTCAGAGAGTGAGAGTTCAGAGAGTGAGAGAGTGAAGAGAAGGAGAGAGTTCAGAGAGTGAGAGAGTGAAGATAACGAACGCGAGATATGCGATGGAAAAATTGGGAAAAAAATAAAAGGGGACATTCACTACAAGAAAATCGCTCATTTGCGACGACAATTTCCGTCGCAAATGGGCCTTTTTCCGTGGCAAATTCGCTTTTGCGACGGCATTTGCGACGGACAAAAAGTCGTCGCAAAATAGCTCGTCGCAAATGCTTTCTCCCCGTCGCAAATTGTCCATCGCAAACCCGTCGCAAATCCGTCACAAATTGCCGTGGCAAACTCGTCGCAAACTCTAACAAATTTTCGTCGCAAAACCGTCGCAAATCCGTCGAAAATTTTAAAAAAAAAATTAAAAAAAAATTAAATTTTACCCCCAAAATACTATTAAATATATTCAAAGAAGACTTGCATTAAAATAATCAAAGCACATAACAGTTGCCAATGTGCAAATAATAACTTGATCAAGCACCAAGCACAAACATTAAACCACTAAAGTCAAAGTACACCTATTAACAAAATTAGAATAAATCAAAGTCTTAGAGTCAAATTAGAAACATAACCCAAAGTGACTAGAACTCATATCAAAACAATATTCCAATCCCAATTTCAACAATTTCCCGGGTGAATCAAATTGTAATTAGGCTAAAGTGCTCCCGGGGTCCCTTATCTTTATTTAAAGTAACGAATTAGTCCTTTATGTTTTTTTTGTCCCAAATAAGTCCTTTATCTTTCAAATTTTTGACACATAAATCCTTTTACGTTAACAGTGCTGATTTATGTGTCAAAAAAAGGATTTATGTGTTAAAAATTTGAAACATAAAGGACTGATTTGGGACAGAAAAGGATTTATGTGTCAAAAATTTAAAACATAAAGGACTATTTTGGGACAAAAAAAGATAAAGGACCAAATCGTTACTTTAAATAAAGATAAGGGACCCCGGGAGCACTTTAGCCTTGTAATTAACAGTAAACTATCTAGAGGGATGCAAAACAAAGTTCCATGTGCAAAACATACAAACAACACTGCTGCTATACATCTAGGAAGATATCATTTGATCTGAACATCTTCAAGAATGACCTCACCAGCTTTGAATGATTCCAAAAATTGATTTGTATTTTGAGATTTACCAAGCTTCATTCCAAGACCCTTTGGTGGAGCAGTGGCAGATGAAGTTGGACAACCTAAGGAAGACAATAGGAAGACAATTTGAGGAGGAAGATATGCCATACCTGGGACAAGCAAAAGAAGACAACAGAAAATCAAACAAATTAACCTTCATAATATAACAAAGTTATGGCCTCACAATAACCAAAGTTCAAAATTAAAATTAAACAAACCAAAACAGAAATGAGAAGTTGAACAAACAGACAGCAAAGAAACATAACGTTATTCCTAATGTTTCATGTTGAAGGTGGAGGTCAAAGCCACATCTCACTAGGAATAACTCTGTCTTAACTCGTTATGATTCGTTATGATTCGTTATGATGAGCTGATTAGGAATAACTCTGTCTTAATGGGAAAAAAGTGCCTAAACCATTTCGTGCTGCTACATACAGCCTAACCAAAAAGCCATCATCAAGAATGCTTGGGAGTATCTGGTGGAGATTCTTCTTCTAAAACAAAGGAAAACATAAATAGGTACCCAACAATCTGAGATTGTGTTTTAGATGACATGACATGCAGTTATTATGTAATAGGCACATAACTGTGGCAGAAACAGAAATGTAATATTTTAACAAGTTGAGGGGAAAAACATAAATAGGCACATAATTGTGGGAGAATCTACTTCTAAATCTAAGGAAATCACAAATAGGTATCCAACAATTATTGAGGTTGAATTTCAATGGCAGTTTGACGCATAACTACACATTAATGGAAGCTGCTTATGTCATTCATTTTGAGAAGAAAATTGCAAAATGAAAATGCTATGATATTGGAATCTGACAAAAATAAAATAGCCCTTTTCCTCAAAGGGATAAAAAATGAAAGAAAACCATGGGAGACAAAAACATACATTTACATTCTGCGAGCTGAACTTCCATTTGGTGCTAGGTGCTTTTTTTGCACTTTGGGGCTTTGAAGGGCTTGGTTTTGACCCATATAATATCTCCTGTTCAGCCATCAGCTGCCCCTGAAGTTTTGTCCCATATAATATCTCCTGAACTTGGATATAATGGCGTGTGTAAGTCCTACATCAAGTAGTACAGATGCTCAGTGCAGTACTTGAGTGAGTTGGCTCTTCCCCTTTGATTCAAGAACATAAACAACCTGAGTTGTCATAGCAAAAGAAGTTCAGTTTCATGTATTATCCTACAAAATTCTGAACCAATTGCAAATGGAACCATACCAGTAAGACAAGACAAAACCACATATATAAATAATTAACACACATGAATCATATACAGGAAAATAAAATAAAATTTACAACAGGTAATTAAAACAAATACCAACGCCAGGCACCACCTTGAACATACCATAGATACTTGTTGTGTACACTCGGGCTCGACCACCAGCACCCTCAAGTTGCTTCCGCCGCCTTACAAGATCCAAGGGAAATGTTGCTGCATATAGGAAAATAGATTAATTGAACCATACACATTCTATTCAAAACAGATTTGATATTACATGGGATTGTATTATGCACCCGATCAGTTAGTGTTCCTGTGTCATGGGATTGAAATAAATAAGCTATCGACAAAAGATAATTTGTTAGTGTTCCTGTGTCTTGGACATAGTTGCAAGCCAGCACTACAAAATTACAGGTCATGCTTGAAAATTACACCAGTGAACAAGTTATTGAAACCATGGGCCTCTCTTATACATTTGTTGTCAAATTGACGACAATTTTTTTTATAGATGAGTTGGTTACACAAGAACCAAACTGCACTAGTGCTCGTATGAATAAAAGTTAACAGAAGAATAAGGCAAGCAATGTGCAATTGTAACCAGATTCCCTTTCCATAAAGCTCTAAAACCCTCTTCATGGATAATTCTTGAAGCCTCATTCCATATGCTGGCTTTTCTCAAAGTTGCAACATTGGAATGCATACCCTGAACCTAAAAAAGAAAAAGAAAAACATTTTCAGAATTCTAGAAAACTAACCTTATCACCCAATAACTGTTCTTTAAAATCTTAGATGTCCAATACTAATAGACATAACTCAAACATTTACAATCTACCAATTACTAATTCAATTTAAGAACCTCAATATCAAAACCAAGAAAAATGCATTTTTTAATTAAAAATTAAAAAATAGAATAAATTGGAAACCTGAAAAAGGATGGTGGGTCTTGCAAGTGGAGCCGTTGGTATCAGGTTTTCCTGCAACTCCAGTTGATTCAATAATCTCCAAATTCTTTTTGTGTACCCAACCGACGAGCTGCATCCTGAAGTAAACAGAGATGAGGAGATTTCTATATCAGCGTCACATACATTAAAATCCCTTCAGACTTATACTGAAAATAGCAGCATAAAGACAGGATTTGTAAGTATGTAGGAGTAGAACACTTACAGCTGCAGATGCATCTCATCCAAGTTGTGCAAACTGAAGACCCGGGCCACCTTGATTGGCCAAGAAATGACCGGGTGGATAGCGGCTATTTGAAACCGCAAGCCATTTTGGAGTGGATCTCCACATGCTTTGTTTGGTCAATTTGAAGCCCTGTCAATAAAAGGATACCACTGCATCTGTGTAAACAATATGCGGGAAAGAAACAACTATGGCTAAAAACCCAGAACATGTGCATAATACAAGATTTTGTATAATATATGGCCCAAAACCTAGAACAGTTGCATAATACAGCAAAACATTTGAAAAGGCTATCCAAGGATATCCATGCAGCTGTAGTTTAACATGATTCACAATATGAAGAGACTTACTAAGTCTTGTACTCCAGGTTGACATACCTAGTTTATAAATCAATAGCAATGATATAATCATTTTACAAGAAAATCTCAGTAAATAAACATATAAATTGTCCAAATACAAATAACTAATATCGCACCATACTCAGGAATTCGCGTCTATAAAGGCCAACATTAGTAATTCATTTAGAATTTATACATGTTTTCAAGGTCAATCTCAAGAGCTTTCTTGATAAAGTTCAGCTTCAGCCAAATCCAAGTCAGCCAACTGAATATGTGCTTGAGCCCTTCTATACAGGGCCTTCACGTTTGTGCTCTCAAGCTCCAGCACCTACTTGTCCGTGTAAACAATCAGTCGTTGTTGTTAGATGAACAGTAGAATTGATTTTCTATAAGGTGGGAGGCAGCAACCATACCTTTGTACATAACTTCTCTGCTTGTTTAAAATCTTTCAACTTCAACTTGCATGCTGCATCATTGAGATTGCAGGCAACCTTCAAGGCCTTGCCATTCTTCTTCTCCTCATCGCTAAAGGAAGTATCATAGTCTATGAACTTAACAGCCTGCAAAATGGTTTCAATAACCCAAAAAAAAATGTCACAAAAAGTGCCATTGAAATGGATGAGGATGAGAGATAACAATGTGACTTAGATACCTTCTCATATCTTTTACCAACTTTAAAAAATGCATTCCCTTCTTCTTTCTTCTTACCGGAAGCTTTTATCTTCTCTTGAGTGTTCATGTCCCATGTTTCCTTTGCCTAAAAGCAAGTAAAGAACCAATGCATAAATGCAGAAAGAAAGCAAAGAACCAGAAAGAAAATAAAATTAAAAATCATTCTTATATGGATCCTGCTAACCACAGTCCTAAAAACACTGATTAAGGAATTTGAAATTTACACAAAAATGCAAATAAAAAACATCAAATTTGAAAGTTTGAGTGAGATTAGCTTAACTTACCATTTGACCTCACATTGAAGATGCTCCAAGGACTTCAGAATTGACTTCATTTCATCAACCTTAATATCAAGTTCTAATTGCTGCAACCTGTAGAGGAGGACACATTAATTTAGATTTACAAGAAGCCAGATTATATAAATCTCAACTGCACATGTCTGAACTTTTTGAAAAATCAAAAGGGGGTTAAGGTTTCGATTCACAAAACAACTACTGATTCCAAAATCCACAACAACTAATCAAACGTAAATGATTAAATCAAAGCCTAATTGCTACTGATTCTATCCAAAAATGGGGACAGCGGGCTAATTCTTTTATGCCAAGATATCAACATTCTGAGTAACCAAGATAGACATCATGTTCACAAATTCTTCTAAGCCACCCACTATATATAATGATTAAAGACTATACAATGCCTCACGCCTCACAATTATCTTGATAATTTTGTCAAACTACATATAAAAGTCAAGGACAAAAAAAGAAAAAACCATGCATATGCTGCACTCCTGGAGGGATTTGAAGTATCCAATACCTTTTTGGGATCTTGAATAGAGCAAAGAAGAAGATGAGTGATCATCTCTTGGTAGGAACACTCACCCCTTTCTGTGAGCTGAATGACTCCATCCAAAATAAGAACCTTGCCATATGTTGATGACTGCAAAAAGAAATCACCACATATATTGTTAATAGACATACAGTGAGATTCTGTACAAATGACAAAGAAAATCCAACAATCAAATAAAAAAAGAACCTTGAGCCAATAAACATCAAAACAATAATTAAACCTAAATTCCATCACAAAGGGATTTCCCCAATAGTCACCAACTATTTTTCCAGCAGCATGAAAACTAATTAGGGTTACCAAATTTTCCCAAATCAGAAATTAAACACCCAAAATCAGAAATTAAACAATTAGGGATTCCAAATTTTCCCAAATCAGAAATTAAACAATTAGGGTTTTCAATTTTCCAAATCAGAAATCAAACAATCATCAAAGAAGAGAAGAAGAAATCTAACCTGAGAAGAAGAACTGAAGAACAAAGCTTCTCACGTTCACTGTTTTGGCGACTGAGAGAGCCAGAGAGGGAAGCTCGCGAGAGAGAGGGAACCTGAAGCTCGCGACTGAGAGAGGGAAGCTCGCGACTGAGAGAGTCAGAGAGGGAAGCTCGCGAGAGAGAGGGAACCTGAAGCTCGCGACTGAGAGAGGGAAGCTCGCAACTGAGAGGGAAGCTGAAGCTCGCGACTGAGAGAGGGAAGCTCGCGAGAGAGAGGGAAGCTGAAGCTCGCGCGCGAGAGAGAGAGAGCGCCTGAGAGAGAGAGGGAGAGCACAGGGAGGTTTGGTGACTGAGTGAGGGAAGCGTACGAAGGAGAAAACGAGAGTGAGAATGAAAGGGAGAGAACGAGAGTGTGCTAGCTTAATCAATTGGGATTGTCAATTTGCGACGGGCTTGCGACTAAGCCTCCGTCGCAAATTAGCGACCAACATCCTTTTTCGTCGCAAATTAGTGACCAACATGCCTTTCCATCGCAAATTATGAGCGAGATTTTTAGCGCCAATGCCTAATTTCACTCTCCGTCGCAAATTAGCGACGGATAGTTCTCCGTGGGAAACGTCTGTGGCAATATAGGCTTATTCTTGTAGTGATTTAGCATCGGGTGTTTAAACACCCGATGCTAAATGTGTGTCTCTAACACATTTAGCATCGGTTGTTTAAACACCCGATGCTAAATGTAGGCGCGAAAACTAAAAACTTCCGTTTAATTGCAAAATTGCCACCGCGCCTACCTTTAGCGTCGGCTGTTCAAACAACCGATGCTAAATGGTGCTTTTTAATGTCAAATTTCTACTAGTGAAATGGACCTATTATATTGGTCAAGCGAAGCCATGACTATACAAGCTTACTCATTTTTAAATGACATTATATAATTGATTAGCATAAGAAAAAATGGAGATTTTGATGATGATTTTTTTAGGGATATTTATTTAGGAATGAAAAATCTAAAATGATTAATAAAATTATAACACTTTTTTTACGGGATAAAACACTTTTTATGATTGATAAAATTATTTTTAACCAAATTATATACTTTTTATGATACATTTGGGAAATACATGCAATGCAGTCAAGAGTAATAACCACATTATTATGTCAGATGTCGTATAAAATGTATATATTAGTCCATGTATAATACGTGTTACGAATATACACACACATGGAGTGTATATGTTGATGTCATGCTCATGTAACATTGAGGTGGGCAATGTGGCAAAATGGAGCCGGGAGATGGAAAGAAAATAAGAAACTATACAGGGATCACGTGTTAAGCTGGATGGGATCAACTATAAATAACATGTTTCTATATAATCAAAACATATGCTAGCACATTTACATTTTTAGACATCACAAATTTTGACATTTGTCACAATTTAGGGGCAAATATGAATGATGTACTGCCAATTTCATGATAATGGCATAAAAGAAATCAGGAAAAAAATCATTAAAAAGCGATAGAAATAAAAGGAAAAAAACGACAAATAAATGGCTTAATAATTAAGATAAAAAGAAAAAAGAAAATGGATGCGGTTTTTGGGCCACAAGTTTGAGCTTGTGTGCATGAGTACAAAATCTATCTACTTCTACTATCTATTTATACCATTTACCTATTACCAAAATACCAATCTTATCCTTTTTTCAACTAAATAATTAGAGAATATTTAGGTAAATTCACTTTTTCAAACTTTTTCACTCTCACACTTTTCAAGCTTTTTTCACTTTTTTACTCTCTCTTCTCCTCTTTCTTCTTCTAATTCTCTTATTTATCTATTTTTCATACTTTTTCAAACTTTTTCACTCTTTCTTCCTCTAATTCTTTTATTTCTCTATTTTTCACAATATACCTACTTTAATTTCATCTACATGCCGTCTTCATTTTTCCCCTTTACTATTTTAAAAAAATTCAAATTTTGACAAAATTTTAATATCCGTTTTTTTACACGGGGTAATATTTAGTCTAAATAAATCCGTCAACTTTAAAATTGTCTTGATTTTCACAGGATAATGTTTGAACTAATTAAATTTTCTCCGAGTACATTCATTACCCACTACCAAAATACCAATCTTATCATTTTCCCAGCTAAGCAATTAGAGTTTATTTAGGTAATTTTATTTTTTCACTTTTTCAAATTTTTTCACTCTCACACACTTTTTCAAACTTTTTCACTATTTTCTCGTCTTTGTTCCGCTAACTCTCTCAATTCTCTATTTTTCACGATATATCTACTTTAATTTCATCTACATGTCTCCTTCATTTTTTCTTTTTACTATTTTAAAAATTATCGAAATTTTGATAAAATTTTAATATTCTGTTTTTTACAGGGTGTAATATTCGGACTAATTAAGTTTTTCTATTTTAAATTTGTCAAGATTTTGGTAGTAGATAATGTTCGAACTGATTAAATTTTATCTGAGATCATACATAAAAATAAAACGACAGCATCCGTGCGTAGGCACGGGTATACTGCGAGTAGAATTGGTGCGGGGCCTTTTCTTTTTCTCCCATTATAACTATCGTTTTTTATTAGCACATGTTTTCTACCCTTTGCTTTGTTTGTTTATTAATCAAAGTCGGCTTGCTGTGTTGTTGGTAAGCTTGGTGAGTCAACCCCATAGGATCTTCTTAGAAGAGCCGCCCACTAATTATACTACTAGCACGTCAAAAAAAAAATTATACTACTAGAGACGGAGCTATCCTATCTTTTTTGTTTTTTTTTTTAAATTGAGACAGAGCTATCCTATCTTAATTTGTCTTGCTAGTAGTACTGGTTAGTCATTCAAAACATGAGTGAAAATTGGGAAATTTACCCCCATAATATAATATAATTTGACTCCAAATTGAGGTGGGCCACAAAGTCAAGACCCTAATTTTACCTTAAGGATTATTTGTAAGATTTGATTTGTACACAAATCTATAGATAATCCTTACCATCCAATATCCACAATGTAAATAGTTGAAGTTCTCTCATTTTTTTATGTTGATGTCGGTCAATTTCATAACTCTGAAACCGTCTCGATTGAGGACATTTATTTGGCCTCTGATTTAGGAGGGAGGGTCCTAATAAAATGATTTTGAAGATATGCATACATTTTATATTGATATTATTTTTTTGTCTACTTAAATGAAATGACAAATAAACACCACACACATACACTACCACTGCTCACACCAGGGTTCGAACCCGGAAGTCGTTCCCATGTCGCTGAAACTATCAAGGCAACCAACAGTTAGGGACATTTTATATCGATCAATATTATGGTAACAACTCACTAGAAATTAGAAGATTATTGTAGTAAATAATTGTGATAGAGAGAAGATAGTAAATAATTGTTTTAAGTAATTTTTCTTAATTTAAATTTGGGGTGCTTCTAGGGTGAGAGGGCAAATCAAATTCATCACTAGTGAACCATTAAATATGACTGTAGGATGTAGTATAAAAATTCATCAATGGTTGAGATTTAATACTAGTTGATTCAATCTTAACTATTCATAGTATTTTACACAATATCCTACAGTCAATTTTAGTGGATTACCGGTAAAGAATTTGATTTGCTCCATCAATCTAGAAGCACCCTTTAAATTTGAATGAGTGAAAATAAAAACAAGAAGTAATTGGAGAAAAAGAGAGTCCTCCTATGACCTCTCTTCACTCTCCACACGCAGCTATCCCTATCAGAATTGACTAGCTAGCAAGTTATAAAGTCAGTCACGGGTTCACATTTCACACACACACACACCATGATCTTGCATTCTTCAAAAGAGGTTTGGTGACTTCGTCAATCATTGGTTTTGTGGACAAAAACGAAATCCCTCAAAATAATCTTCGTCTTGGTGTGGTTGACATGGGTGGTTGACTCGTGTTGATCCTTTATGCGTAAACATTCTTCTTGTCAACATTGGTCCCACAATATTATGTATTAAAAAAATATATTTCTCGGAATTTTATACTAGCAACTAGCAATCTTTCAATAACTTTCAACCATTCATCGCAAATTGTTACTTTTTAATTATTTGAGTTGGAACAAAATTAGCTGTTTTGTGAATTACTCTTGCTAGCCGCCACAATTAGGCAAATCCGCGTTTACATTGATAAGAGAAAAAGAGTAAAGACAAATTGATACTTGACAAAAAAATAGAGATTTAGTTTCTGAAAAATAAAAAGTATCAACTTGATTTTCAAATATCAATGAAATTTAGTCCTTAATTTAAAAACAATTTTATGAATATTTTAGTCCACTAGACTAGAGACAAATTTGATTATTATTTAAACTTTTAATATGTAGTTATATTAACACTTTTCATTTATTAGAGAGTTAAATAGGTCTTCGTATTTTTTTATATAAAATCTCTTTGGGTCTTTGCTGCTAAACAACTCAAAATATCATGAGTTTTTATTGTATGTATTTAGTGTTATATTAAAGAGGCCATCTAAATTCTAAAGGCCTGTGCAGGCCGGGCTGCTACACTAAGCCTCGGCCGAATACTATTTTTAGAGTTAAAAAAATTAGTATATCCATTTGATAAAAGTATACTTAGTTTGAAGTTGTATTGAGATGTTACTTATAATTTAGATAAAATAGTTTGAGTTTTTGGTGATTCAGATTTGTTAAAAAGTATAATTAGGAACCCAATTTTTTATGATTCATTTTCTAAGAGTATATTTAGGGGCCAAATTTTTAAGATTTAAACAAAACCTCTAATTGTTCGAAAGAACCCTGAGACCGAGATAACAGAAATTAGAAGAATTAAAGAATAAAATTAGTACAAATGATTCCCTCTTGTATTTCTTATAATTTTGTACATTTGTTTAAAAAATAATTAGCTTATATGGGTAAGGGCGTAAGGCCCCCGGGCAACTTTTTTTATTAAGTACAGTTAAGTAAAATATTTTTACATTGTGGAAGTAATTGCAAGTGGATTCGTCCTGCCCCACCTAAGCCCGCCCTGCTAGTAAAAAATATTTTTTTTTATTTTTTTTATATACTTATATTCCTTTATTTTATTTAATACCTTTTTACATATTTTTTCATAGAAAATATACTTTTGATATTTTAGATATTTTGTATGATTGAGAGATCAAGAATGAAAAGATGGTCCTCTTTTTATCTTGTTGAGGAGGGAAGGGAGAGATCATATTAGAGAAAAAGAGTAAATCTTGTATATTTAATACTTTATACTTCGTAATTATTAATTTTACTCTTATGTAAGGAAAATTTGATCAATATGTTTTAAATATTATTTCAACACCCATTGTCAAGCTGTCAAAAAAGCACCCATATTGTCTTAGTAAAAAAAAAAGCACCCATTGCCAACCCTAAATACCCTAATATTGAATGTGAGTAAAAATTGAGCTAAGAGATATCTAAAACAAATTCCCTTTAATAGTTGAGACTAACTTTTTTAGTCAAAAAGAAGCTGAGACTAATTTTATGAGATCAATATTGTATCACAGTGTGACTTTTTTCTTACTTAAATATTCACTTTTCACTTTCTGTGTAGGGTCAATTGGCACTAATGGATAAAATTTTGAAAATTGAAATACGAGTGGTAAAATGGAGTAGAGCAATGTGTTATGCCCATCAAAGAATGATGAATATAAATGAATGGAACCTTTATTTAAAAAAAAAACATTTGTGTTGTTTATTTAACTTCCTCCATCTCTTAACTAATTAGTAACAACTAACATTTGCCTATAAAAAAACAAACTTATATACCGCCACATGTCTCCACTTTATTTAATTTCTATAAATTGAACTTCATTTTAATTGAAATTATTAAAATAGCAATACCCACCTAATGTATCCATTTATACTCTTTTTTAATATATTTTCTTCTGTGTTAAAAAGTAGCAATACCCACCTAAGGTTGACTCAATTAAACCATCGTAAGTCAATATTAGAATTTTACTTCCAATTATAGCCTTCTAGAAAATAAAATTGTTCTCTCTAATATTTGTATAAAAGACTCCTGAAGTCATTTTCACCTTTTTAATTGTATTCATGCTCAGGCTTGTTGGTGTGAAGTTGGCCTTTGGCAAAATCGATATGCAAAATTCTTTTGGCCTCACTTTTCCCACATCCCCTCCTACTCACCCCACACCCCCAAACTTTGCGAAATGACCAATATATCATTAATGAGGCATATGCTCTGTGTTTTTTCTTCGAAATTTTCACCGGTTCGATTAGGGTCAGCCGAATACTTACGGTTAGGCCCACCCGAACGTGTATTTTTTGACACACACCCCTCTTTAACAAGTTCGGGGCACCCCTACCGAACACCCCCTTTAACCAAGGTCACTTAATTTAACCAATCTTCTAACTGATTAACTAACAATAATGAATGTACTTAACCAATCTTCTAACTGATTGACTAACAATAATAAATGTACATTGGACTAGTTTCAGCTTAGTTAATACCGGTTGAAAAATGAAAATGTTCCCTTGTACTCCATCCTTGATTGAATAATTACATTTTTCACTTTTGCTCTGCAAATTCTGAAATGTTAATACATGGCGTGACTTTGTTTTTGATTTTAATGTTGTTGATGAGTTCGTGACTTTGAAGCATGGGTATAAGTTTGGTGTAGTTCATGACATTTTGGATGGGGACAATTTGGTTGGCCTCAACCGAATCACGCGTAAACACGTCCTCTACTTAAGGGTATTCACTACAAAAAAAACTAGTCATTAGCGAGGGACAGTTCCCTCGCAAAATGACCTAATTCCCTCACTAATGGTCATTTGCGAGGGACTTAGCGAGGGACTGGTTCCCTCGCTAATTCCCTCCTCGCAAATGGGATTAGCGAGGGAAGTTGGATCCCTCGCTAATTAGCGAGGGACTATGCCGTCGCTAGTTCCCTCGCTAATGACTGCAGCTTTTCAGGTGATGGGACTCAGTTGCAGGGGTTGGTAAATGCACAGGAATTAGCGACGGCTTTTGCCCTCGCTAATTCCCTCGCTAATGACTGCAGTTTTCAAAAAAAAAATGACACGTGTCCAGTGCTGAATGGCTTGTTTTTTTTTATATATATTAATTAATGAATATTATATTATATTATTAATTTTGTGGTGATGTGTGGTGGTGGTGGTGGCGTGGTGGTGGTGTGGTGGTGGTGGTGGCGTGGTGGTGGTGATGGGTGGTTTAGAGTAGAGAGAAGGAGAAGAGTAAGGGAGAAAGAGAGAGAGAGGAGTGAGAGTGGTGGTGGTGGCGTGGTGGTGGTGTGGTGGTGGCGTGGTGGTGGTGGTGATGGGTGGTTTAGAGTAGAGAGAGAAGGAGAAGAGTAAGAGAGAGAGAGAGAGAGAGAGAGAGAGAGAGAGAGAGAAAGAGAGAAGAGTGAGAGTGGTGGTGGTGGGGTGGTGGGTTGGTGGTGGCTGAAGAGTAAGAGAGAGTGAGTGAGAGTGGTAGGAGGTATGTGGTGGTGGTGGTGGTGGTGGAAGAGTGAAGAGAGAAGAAGAGTGTGAGAGGAGGTGGTGATGATGGTGGTGGTGGTGGTGTTGGAAGAGTGAAGAGAGAAGAAGGGTGTGAGAGGAAGTGAAAGGGGGAAAAGGAAGGGAAGAGGAATGGTGAAGAGTGAGTGAGTGAGAAAGAAGAGTGAGGGTGTAAACGGATATAAAGGAAAAAAGAAAAAAATTTGCGAGGGAATTAGCGAGAGAACTGTCTCATCATCTGAAAAGTTAACGTTAGCGAGGGAATTAGCGAGGGAACTGTCCCTCGCTAATTTCTGCACCTTTACCAACCCCTTGCTGAGTCCCATCATCTGAAAAAGCAAAATTTAGCGAGGGAATTAGCGAGGGCAGCCATTAGCAAGGGACAGTTCCCTCGCTAATTCCCTCGCTAATGACAAAAAAATTGACAGCTCTATGCCCTCGCTAATTCCCTCGCTAATGACTGTTTTTGCGAGGGACTACAAGTCCCTCGCTAATGTCCGTCACTAATTAGTGTTTTTTTTGTAGTGATTCTTGGCACGCATTTTTTACCCCCACCTCGATACACAATATCCCCACAAATTTTTTTTCCCCGAATGCCCCTCAGTAAAAGGACCTAACGGATTTATCTTTTAGTTAGATAAATCCGTTTTAATAAAAAATGCATAACAGATTTAATTCAAGAATAGATAAATCTGGTATTAAAAAATAACACAACGGATTTACCTCAGCAAGACATAAATCCGTTTTTGTAATTTTTTAATAACAGATTTTTCTATTCATTAGATAAATCCGTTTTGAATTTTTTGAAAACGGATTTATCTTATAGATAGATAAATCTGTTTTGTAAAATAATTAATAAATAAAATTGATAAATCTGTTAAAAAATAAAAAATTAATTTTTTTTAAAAAATAAAATAGATAAGGATATCAGTGATCTTTTGGTTCCGTTTAGTGGGTAGATATTCGTTAACACGTGACGGTGTTGTACGCCGGGTGAATAATTTAGGCTAAAAAATCGGTTTTCGGACAACGTACTCCGATTGTAATGAAACCACGGCCATTAAATCTGAAAAAAATTAGGGATCATAACTCCCCAAGAAGAAACTTCTATTGGGAATGTGGGGCTCAAAATCCCAAATTCCATCGTATACTATTTTTTATTAATTTTTTAAATTTTTCATAATCTCCAAAAAATCTAAAAAAAATTGTATAACCTTATTTTGGTTTTATTAGATTTTTAGTTGTGTTATTATATTTTTAGATTAGTGTTGACTCTTTAATGGATTTTTAGTAGTTTTTTTATAACATTTTTTAAAAAAATTAAATAAAAAAAATTCTTTTTTAGTACACAACGGATTTACCTATTTATTAGATAAATTCGTTTTGAATATTTTCAAAACGGATTTATCTAATAAATAGATAAATCCGTTATTAAAAATTTACAAAACGGAATTATGTGTTGCTTAGGTAAATTCGTTTTGCAAAAATATAAAAATGGAATTATGTGTTGTGGGGGTAAAATCCGTTTTGGAAAATATACTAAAACGGATTTATCTTTAAATTAGATAAATCCGTGTGAAAAAATTTAGTAGGGATAATTTGGAAATAATAAAAGTTGTGGGGGTATGAGGTATCGGTGTGGGGGTACAAAAAACGTGTGCCATTTTAATTTGGGTGTTTTTTTTCCGCTTTTCCTACTTTGAGGCCATTGTAATTAGTTTGCTCCTAGTTCAATTAATTTTAGGGTCCCATTTTTGGTACCCCACACTTATACACTATACCCCCACCAATTATGTTATTCCCAAATTACCCCTACTAAATTTATAAAAATTGGATTTATCTAATTTAAAGATAATTCCGTTTTGAAAAAAAATCCAAAACGGATTTATCTTTACCTAAAATAAATCCGTTTTGAAGAAAAATGTACAATGAATTTATAAATCAATAGATAAATCCATTGTTATATTTTTGCAAAACGGATTTACATCAGCAACACATAAATCCATTGTGTAAATTTATAACAACGGATTTATTTATTTATTAAATAAATTTGTAGTTAAATATCTAACTATGGATTTATCTAATAAATAGATAAATCCATTTTTTAAAACAATTATTAAATTAAATTACAATTTGAAGGCAAATATATCTAATATATAAGAAATATTATATACAAAAAAATGGTAAAATATTAGTGTAAAAAGGTTATAAAAACACCACTACAAATCCGTTGAAGAGCCAAAACTAATCTAAAAACTATAAAAACACCACTAAAAATCTAATAAAACCAAAATAAGGTTATGAAACTTTTTTTAGATTTTTTGGAGATTATGAAAAACTTAAAAAATTAATAAAAAATAGTAAACGATGGAATTTGAGATTTTGAGCCCCACAGTCCCAGTAAAAATCCCTTTTTCGGGAGTAATGATCCCTGATTTTTTTTGGATTTAATGGTCGTGGTTTCGGGACAATCGGAGTAGGTTGCCCGAAAAACGATTTTTTAGCCTAAATTATCTAGTCGGCGTACAACATCGTCACGTGTAACGAATATCTACACACTGAACAGAACCAAAACATCACCGATACCCATATCTATTTTATTTTTTTTTAAAAAAAAATCAATTATAATTTTTGAACATTAATTATAATTTGTTAACAGATTTATCTAATATATTTTGCAAAACAGATTTATCTATTTAATAGATAAATCCGTTGTGCAATTTTTCAAAATGGATTTATCTATTAAATAGATAAATCCGATTTTGAAAAACTGCAAAACGGATTTACCTATTTAATAGATAAATCCATTGTGCAATTTTTCAATACAGATTTATCTATTAAATAGGTAAATCCGTTTTGAAAAATTGCACAACGGATTTATCTAAAAATCCGTTTTAATTTTTTTTTGCAAAACGGATTTATCCTAAAAATAGATAAATCCATTTTACAATTTTAAGGGGTAAAATGGGAAGAAAAATTCGTTGTGGGGGTATGATGCATAGTGGTGGGGTATCAAAGAATATAAATCCTGAGGGTGTCTCCAAGTCAGCACTTCAGCTGTGCACTCCCGCCAAAAACCCCCCATTTCCCTCCAATTTTTTGGCCACTTGATTGCCACCATGTGGTCCACCACGTGTCTTGCCCTTCTCCTTTCTTTTCTTGCATGCCCGTCTTCCATACCTATCCACCAAACTCCTCTCTCTTCATCTCTCTGTCATTCTCACCGAAGCCCCCATACACCAGCAACCCAACCTCCATCGATCTATGCCCATTGCATCTCCTTCACCTCTCTATGCAGCCATCTTCATGAACAACCACCACCATCATAACCCTCAACCCGCTCTTCCGACGACGACGACGACGTTTCATCCTCCAATTCAATCCAATCCACCAACAAACGCCTTGACTGTATGTTCCAATTCCTCGACCGTAAACTCTCCGCCGTCGACCACAACGACCGTCCCCGCAACCCTCTCTCCGATCCGTCTTCTCTGCCCGAGTTCATCGCCAAAGGAGGCGGCACCTGAATCTTCAAGGGAGAAAGAGGAAAGAGCGATGGACTAGCTCCATGGGTTGTCTTCACCGGTTGATTTTGTATGGGCTTGTCAGTGTAGAGATGCAGCAAAAAAACTCAGTATCATTTGGTCAGTCAGAGAAGATATCAAAGAGATTTCTTCTCCCCAGCGAAGATGGCAACGAAGATATTAGGGTTAGTTCCTCAACTTAGTTCTTGCTCTCTCTGTTTGTTTGCATTATTTTTTCCCTCTAATTATTTCCTTCCTTTTCCTTTTAGTTACAACATTTGCTATTCTGTGGTTCCTTATGCTTGCAATCCAAGAGGTAATGGTATCCTTCTATTTTTTCCTTTGTTTGTTATCTACTTATCTTCTTGCTTTTTCCTTTAGGTAGTTGTCTGCAGAAATTTGGCTTGCCTTTTCTTTTGATGTTTTAGTGATAGTTTTGCCTTTTCTTTTGATGTTTTAGTGATAGTTTTGCCATTAGCAATGTTCATTTAATCCTAGATGTGGTTTTTCCCCTCATCTTTTTTGGGCATCATTCTGTGTAGCTGTGTCTCTCCGTAGGGTTGTTGCAACTGGCCATAAGAATGGTCTTCTTTAAGGTATATTATTTCGTCTACTCATGGAAGTGGTTTGATGTCGTGAGTTTATTTTTTAGTTAGCCTTTCTGATTATCATTACTGTTGTCTCTGTTGAATAGAGATTACTAGGTCTGATATTATACATTTATGATAGTGTACTTTAATTTTGTGATTAATGGAACAACATTACATGTCAACAGAAGTACAAGATGAGAGAACAACAGAAGTACAAGATGTGCTCAAAAGCAATGCACCATTTTTTAGTGTATGACAAATTGAGAATGCTTGAGAATTATGTTAAGTGATATAAATAGTGGGAAGGGAATTAGGTGATGTATGTTGATTGTGTTATAATTATCCATGAATTTTTGGTTGGTATATTATCTGGTTAATATTTTTCTTTGGTTTGGTTTGTTTCATAATTATCCTCTATATATGAGCATCCTTGCAATTTTAATTGCTATCTATTATTGCAACCAACTTATTACAAGATTGGTAAAGTATATTAAGCACGTTTCCAAAGATTAAGCACATTTCCAGATATGAAGTAGCTGTCAATGAAGCTTGAAACATCCCTCATCCATGTACTCTGGATTTTGAACTCTATGTTTACTTTTGGGTTTTTATCTAGGAACCACAAGGAAGATTGAAATGACATGGTTTTCTTAGCATACTAGCTGATTATATGTTTGCCATCAAATCTATAAGTCCCCATTTTCTTTTCATTTTCGATACCCTTGCTTTTGCTTGAAACATGTAAGTCGTTATGCATGTACAAAAAATAGATTTCATTATGTATGTACAACAATAGATATGGGTTCCATTACTTAATAGACTTTGTAAATTTTGAAATGTGTATATAGTTACATGCTAAGTCTTTGTACATATATGTGTTGTTGTTATGCTTTTTTTTCCTATGGCTTAACCTACTGAAACAGCTTGATAGATGTTGGAGAAGAGTAGTTATAAAATACAAAGTGAAGCCAATTATTAACTGTTATTGCTGAGCAAGAAAATATTGACAAGAACAGAAACCAAAGCTCCGCACATATTGAACACAACAATTGCAATGAACATTATGAGGCTGAGATGATCAAAGCTCTTTAGTTTCATTGTTTTCTATACTCTATTTACAAATGTTAATATACTACTTCTTGTGTTTAATAGAAAGTCTTTCAATGTTTAGGAGTAAACAGCCTCTCCTAAGACAATACTGCTTCATATCTGTCAATGTGGTTTTTTCTACTTTTCTTTGGAATTTGCATCTTCTTTGCATATGTTGACTAAACTCTTTAATGAAATTTTGTGCTATCTTGGTCAGTATATGGTTGTGGTTTTGGAGTGCATGTGTAAAATGTTAGTTTAGTTAATGAGAGTACATTGTTTTGATTTGCAGTTCATTGATGTTGGAACAATGGTTTCTCCAACGGTCTATGCAAGGCGGAGTTTGTGTTATCTGATAAGTGACATGGTTCAGGAAGCACCGAACGATGCAATGCAAGCACAAGTTATATTCCCAGTATGGCACATTGCATCTTATCTTCAGTCTGCTGCACTTTCAGCAGTTGGGATGAAGAATGAAGCACAAGCAGCACTGAAAGAAGGTACAACACAGGAATCTAAGAGGAATGCAACTTCTAAACAAAAGTGAAGACTTTGTACAGTCACAACATTAATTGCTGATTGTGTCTTGCTTGATGATTACATCCACATTTGATATAAATTTCTTCTAATAGTTCTACCCTCAATGAAGTTGCATGTTTTGTTCTGAAGACTTAAGAAACAATGATTGGATGAAAGTGCTACTATTAAATTATAGTTACTCAGTATCATTTGGTCAGTCAGAGAAGATATCAAAGAGATTTCTTCTCCCCAGCGAAGATGGCAACGAAGATATTAGGGTTAGTTCCTCAACTTAGTTCTTGCTCTCTCTGTTTGTTTGCATTATTTTTTCCCTCTAATTATTTCCTTCCTTTTCCTTTTAGTTACAACATTTGCTATTCTGTGGTTCCTTATGCTTGCAATCCAAGAGGTAATGGTATCCTTCTATTTTTTCCTTTGTTTGTTATCTACTTATCTTCTTGCTTTTTTCTTTAGGTAGTTGTCTGCAGAAATTTGGCTTGCCTTTTCTTTTGATGTTTTAGTGATAGTTTTGCCATTAGCAATGTCCAGTAGCGGTTCAGCAATGGTTAGTCAATATTGTGATGGATTCTTAATTGTTGAAAATGTTGGTATTTCCTTTTGTCATGTGTCTAATCTAGGATTCATTGGTATCTTGATGGTTTTTAGACCTTATTTTTGAACAAATCATGGTTCTTATGGTTGGCCCAGAACATGATCTGGAGATTGCATTTTGTGCCTGTGTCCTAAAACTTCATTATTTTTTGTGTTGCTCTGTTAGGTACATTATCATTAATTATTCATGATCCATACCATCATTTCATGACTGTGATATTGTTGCAGTTAAGATTGATCCTTTGCCATTGTGGACAAAGATGAAAGGACAAAATGTGGCTGACAACAATGCTGCATTACTGGAAGGTTGTAACCTTGTGAAAGATGATGAAGTGAGTAACAACAATTGTAATGGTAAAGGAAAAATGGATGCTGATAATGAGTCTGCCAATTGCAGAAGCTTCACTGGTGAAAACAAGGCGGATTCTGGTAAGGGTTTATCTGAGTACATTTGGAGTCAAGTAAGTCATACGGTTTTGTATCTCTGTAGGAGGAAAAAAATTGCATTCTCTCTTACGGGTTGTTTGGAGTAGCTATAATTTGTTCATGTCTTATATTGGTTGGCTTGCCAAAGATCAAAGGATTAGCACTTTATGATAACATCTATTTACTTATTTCCATAAGTTTCTTAAAAACTCTTTAATGGTAGAATAAATATTGTGTCACGGATGCTAAATATGAAAAACCTGTATAAATAATGTGTAGTTTGTTCCATGCATCTCCTTCATTGCTATTTTAACTATATTTACAATGTGTTTTACTAATAGGATTTTATTTTTAAATAACTCTAGAAAGTTGACTTCCTTGCACAGGTAAATGCATCTCTTTGTTTTCTCAATCTTTTTAACTGAATGGTGAGTATATGTATATGGTGAAGATGATGGTTAAAAATAGTTCTACGGGTTTTGGAAACTAGAGTCCAGATTAGCTTATCAATTTTTGTTAAATTGGAGCTTTAATTAATTGAAACTGCAGGTCAGCTTGCAAGCAGTTTTAGGTACAAGAGAATCTACCACGGAACCAACTTGCGCTGCTTGTGCCATGGAACTCTCTATCCATCTCATGGTGAAACACAGAAATATGAGGATTCTGCACGTGTTATATTTGATGAAATGTCTTAATGATATTAGACTAACACATTTTAGTTAGAGATTTGTGTAGTTTAAATGCTTGCAAACAGCTTTTGATTTTTCTCTTTTGATTTTAAATGCTTGCAAACAGCTTTTGATTTTTCTCTTTCTCATGTTTATAAATCTTTTCAATGAAACTAAAAGACTAACACATTTTAGTTAGAGATTTGTGTAGTTTAAGTTTGTGTTATCTAGAATTGTTGTTGTTCTTTTGATTTATTGATTTGCAACTGTATGTAAATTGATTTGAAACCAAATCATATAATTTTATACTATTTTTTTTGTAGATTCAAAACCAAATCATATAATTTTATACTATTTTTTTGTAGATTCAAACCCCTTTGTCTTTTCATTTTGTAGATAGGGCAAGAAGGAAGAAGGGAAAGCAGAGGAGGCAGCTAAGAATTGGTCTCTCCTATGTTTTTGTTTGCTGGGTTTGTCTCTTAGAATTGGATTTTCTTTTTTTTTTTCCTTCTATACTTCTTTTGCAATCTGAAAGGAAAAATGTTCTATACTTTTTATAATTCTTGATGGAGCACAACACTAATCTAATGGTAAAGAATTTACAGTGAGGTGTTGATCCTTTTGTTGTTTCGTTGTTGTAAAACAGATAATGTTAGTGGCTATCTAATACTTGGTAGCTAACAATTTTATAGTCAACTTTTACTCTGTTGAGCATTTAGTTATCACTATTTCAATGAAAATTTTTCTTTTGATATTGAATTGATAATTATTATCATGGATCAGTGATTGTTTGCAAGGTACAACCAAACCTTTCATATTCCTTATACCTACACTTCATGTGTTCTTTATAAAGCATCACAATTTTCTTCAACTTTTTGGTATTTTGCATATTAGTTGGTTTGTGGTCTCTATTCCATAGAGCTTGCTGTGTGGGCTCCTTGCTTTCACTCTTGGTGTGAAGAAAATGATCTGTTATTACAAGGTATTTCAATTTTTTAGTCACTCAACCTCCTTTGAAAGCACATTTGATTGTTTTTCAATTGATTTATTGAATAACTCATTTTTTCCTGTCTTTATGAATGCAGAGCTCTATAAGACTATTTTAAATTTAGAGATGAACTTGGCTGTTGCAAGATTTGCTTACGTAGTTACTGTTCATATGTGTTTGTGAAGGTAGTCTCGTGCTTGAGTTATTTCATTAAGTATAGTAAACTATGATGTATTGAATGTAAATCATAAAAGTCTATACTCTCTTTTTTATGCAACTAACATGTTATCAGTAACACATTTTAGTTAGAGATTTGTGTAGTTTAAATGCTTGCAAACAGCTTTTGATTTTTCTCTTTTGATTTTAAATGCTTGCAAACAGCTTTTGATTTTTCTCTTTTGATTTTAAATGCTTGCAAACAGCTTTTGATTTTTCTCTTTCTCATGTTTATAAATCTTTTCAATGAAACTAAAAGACTAACACATTTTAGTTAGAGATTTGTGTAGTTTAAGTTTGTGTTATCTAGAATTGTTGTTGTTCTTTTGATTTATTGATTTGCAACTGTATGTAAATTGATTTTGAAACCAAATCATATAATTTTATACTATTTTTTGTAGATTCAAACCCCTTTGTCTTTTCATTTTGTAGATAGGGCAAGAAGGAAGAAGGGAAAGCAGAGGAGGCAGCTAAGAATTGGTCTCTCCTATGTTTTTATTTGCTGGGTTTGTCTCTTAGAATTGGATTTTCTTTTTTTTTCCTTCTATACTTCTTTTGCAATCTGAAAGGAAAAATGTTCTATACTTTTTATAATTCTTGATGGAGCACAACACAAATCTAATGGTAAAGAATTTACAGTGAGGTGTTGATCCTTTTGTTGTTTCATTGTTATAAAACAGATAATGTGAGTGGCTATCTAATACTTGGTAGCTAACAATTTTATAGTCAATTTTTACTCTGTTGAGCATTTAGTTATCACTATTTCAATGAAAATTTTTCTTTTGATATTGAATTGATAATTATTATCATGGATCAGTGATTGTTTGCAAGGTACAACCAAACCTTTCATATTCCTTATACCTACACTTCATGTGTTCCTTATAAAGCATCACAATTTTCTTCAACTTTTTGGTATTTTGCATATTGGTTGGTTTGTGGTCTCTATTTCATAGAGCTTGCTGTGTGGGTTCCTTGCTTTCACTCTTGGTGTGAAGAAAATGATCTGTCATTACAAGGTATTTCAATTTTTTAGTCACTCAACCTCCTTTGAAAGCACATTTGATTGTTTTTCAATTGATTTATTGAATAACTCATTTTTTCTGTCTTTATGAATGCAGACAGGAAACTGTACCCAGAAGACAGAGAAGCAACTCATTGTTGGTATATCTTTCAAATTACAATGCGGTGAAATTCTTGACTTTTGTTTACTTTTTTGCAGGTTAGTCATTAAGTCAGTGTATTGTGGTTAGGTATATTTTGGAATCCAAATTCTGATTTGAATTATTTTTGTTGCTATATTGACTGGGGTTTTGGTTAGTTGCTTTCATATGTGCTGTGACAATTTTTATTGGTTTCCTGTTTGTGTATGGTGGATCCATCTTTGGTTCCCAGAATAGTGGTTAATCTGCTCTCAAATATGTCAGAAAATCATTCAAAGGACTTGGATCATCAAATTTTGGTGCAGACGATGACAACGATGGCAAGCCAGATGAGTCTTCACATATCCTCTCTTTTTTCTCTTGCTCCCCACCTACATAGATTATACACTATGCTCAATGATTGAACTATATTTTGCACTTGCAGTACATTTTTATCAATGGCCAATTTCCAGACCTTGAAACCTAATCTGTTACCAATGAAAGTCTCTGTTTGGTGATTATCTTTTGATCATATCGCATGCTTGATGGTTTTTTTTCAACAGGTACCAATGTGGCTGTAGAAAAGCTATGCCATCAAACATTTTAGAGGTATTTTTTTGTTTTGCTTTTATTTCTGTTTTTTTGGTTGAACTGGTTGTTGTATGAGGTTATTTGTTACCGTGTGTGGGAATAATTTTTGGAATGGTGTTTGGTTGGTTTTGATGTTTGGGAATGGAAAATTTAATTTTTTTTTATGTCTTAAGGAGTTCAATTTCATGTTGGTGAGGCTTCGCAAATTGGTGTTTCGCTGCTTTACTTTAGTTATTTTGAGGGCTTGTGAAAATGATTTTTTGGTATGAATAAGCATTAATCAATTGTGAAGGGAATGTTCTACCTGTGTCTAGAAAAATTTAGAGATGGTAGGTTGTTTCTTAGAATTCCAAGGAATTTGTGTCTAGGAAACCTCAAATGTTCACATACATAAAGTTTTGATGTTAATTTATACTTGCTTTTCTCATGAATCTAAACAACCATTTATCGATAATGTGTACTGTTTTTTAACCTTATTTTTGAAAATGCTTATTTTCTTTTGTTATTAGAAGGGAGGGTGTTAACTTATAATTTTTTAACCTGTTAATATTAATTCATGGTTATTTGCTTTTCTCCTAAACCTAAACTAGGATTCATTGGTAATGTACAATGTTTTTTTGTTATTAGAAGAGAGCCTCTTAACTTATATCTCTCTTTAGGAAACTCATGGTTTTTTAGGTTGGAGTAGAAATTGATTCAAATAATACAATGTGATCAATACATTTTATATAATTTAGATGTCAAATAGTCTCATGAACTTGCTGATATTGGTATGTTATTCTTCCTTTTACCCCTTTGTTCATTGCATTTGTATTTCTTGCTTTGCTAAGATGCTTCCAGAATTTTTCTTCTTTTTTGATTTTCTATTTTCAGGTTGAATACCCTAACAATGAAGATATTCAACAAGCTATTCTCAATAACTCTTCTAATAGTGAGGTTGTCGAAGATGGGCTAACTCCTAATAACCCAATTATGTAATAATGAACGTTTTTAGAATTTTTTGTCCCTTTTCTTTTGTTTCTAGCCTTTTTAATCTACTAAACACATTTTAATTTCTAGACTTTCCCTTCAATTTTTACTAAGCTGATTGTAATATTACAATGATTATTTTTAGTCCCTAAAGCTTTGACCCCGTGCATCGCACGGGTCACGGCACTAGTAAAAAATAGAACCCCTAATGTTATGTTGTTTGCTTGAGCCCACATTTGCTGTGTGGTGCCACAGTTGTGCCCAATCTTTGGATTGGTGTGGTTTGGGCCTTGCCCACTTAATGGAAAATCACTCAATTTTGACCAAAAAAAAAATAGTTGTCCTAGCTAGTCATAGTCTCATAGAGTGTTATAGAATCTATATTCCCATTTTTATTTTGTTTTTCATTTGTAAGAATCTCAGCAGATATTGCTGAGTCATTAGTATGGTACAAAAATACAGCTGTTAGGGTACTATTCAAGTTGTGCCAGCTAGCACAGTTGCTATTTAAGTAGTAATGAATCAAGGGAATGGATCATCAAAAAATTAATCAAGAACTTTTTCCTTTTTTAGCTTTGTTGACTCTAGTCATTATTCTGTTTTTCGTGCTTTCTTGCTCTCTAACACCCAGCACCCTTCAATTGGTGCTTTCATTGCTCTTTACTCACCCTCGCATAATTTCTCCCTCGTACGAACCCTAACCTTCGCTCCCCTTATACCCTACTGTCCCCATGGTCACTCCACCCCCTACCCTCCACCTGATTACGAGAATTTAATTGAAAACGGCAAAATAAGATGAGGGACCAAAACGCCTATTTCGTTAATGTAGGGACTAAACTTAGAAGGAGCCGATTTTGTAGTGACTAAAAACATATTTAACCCTATTTTATTTTATTTTAAGTTGTAATCATAAATTAATTAGAATTATTTACTTTATGTTGACATTAGAGTATTTTGGTATCCCACGTTGACTAGAGATATGGTCTCATAAGAGTATATAATGAAAGAACAACCCTCACCTTACAAGCCGGTTTTGTGGGGTTGAATTAGGTCTAAACCACATTCTAATAGTATGTGTATGCACCTTTGGCTTAGGCACAACTCTAGGTATTTAAGCAACTTTTGTAATCTCATTTTAGGGAATTTTGATGAAATAGAAGACACATTTGTGTGAGAATAGAGTGCTTCTCTGGGGTTCTTTGATGAACCAAATTTGAGTCTTGTTAAAGCTTGATCTTATCATCCTCTCAGATGTGGTTATTCCTTCATCTTCTTGCCTAAATCTATTTGTATGTTTCTTTCATCTTTATTTTTTAATCCTATTTGCCATTTTCTATTCAAGAAAATACACTTGGTTAGATCCTTCATTTCACATACGATCAATTAGATCCATATATATAATGGAAGGACTAAGTTGTGAACAAAGACCATGTTGTTTGATAGAGTTCCACTACCAAAGGAAGCTGAACCTTATGGTAAAAGTCGTTGATTTTGGGGTTGCTAGAATGAAGCTTCTGAAGCTGATAAACTGAGTCTGTCGGATTTAGTATTACTATTTTCTTAAAATATTTCAAATATAACAATCGTAGAATTTTGTGTAAGAAACTTGTAGAACTTTTAAGATTAAGAACTTGTATTCTAAGATATTAAATTTCAATAGAATTTGAAGTATTTTTATGAGTATATTATGAGTCACTGTCTGGAAATAATTTTGTATATCAGGATTTTATAAATTGGTCAATTGATATCAATTAATAGTGTCAATTAAATTTCTTTTTTTAAAAATAGACATTTAACATCGGTTGTTTAAACAACCGATGCTAAATGTCATTTTTCAGGACATTTAGCATCTGGTGTTTAAACAACCGATGCTAAATGTCATTTTCAAGGACATTTAGCATCAGGGGTTTAAACAACCATACTAAATGTCATTTTTTAGGACATTTAGCATCGGGTGTTTAAACAACCTATGTTAAACGTCAATCGGGTGTTTAAACAACCGATACTAAATGTCATTTTTTAGTACATTTAATATCGGGTGTTTAAACAACCGATGCTAAGTGTCAATTTTCAGACAGCAAAAAGAGTCATGAAACGCCATTTAGCATCGGGTTTTTAAACACCCGATGTTAAAAGTGACATTTAGCATCAGTTATTTAACTGATGTTAAATGTCTTGTTTTTAGCATCGGCAAATAACCGATGCTAAATGTCCAAAATAACCGATGCTAAATGTCTTTTCTAAACTAGTGCCAAACTAAAATTTTGGATAAACATAAAGGAACAAAAATGTATTTTTACCTTTTTCATTTTTATGTTTGAGTTTGTGTAAAGGTTTTTAGTGTCTACATCACTCAAGTTTCTGGTCACTAATCACTAATAAAATAAAAAGGCTTAATTACACTTTTGGTCCCCCTATAATCATACATCCACAATTTTAGTCTCTCGACTTTTTTTTTTTCACGATTTTAATTCCCCTATTTTCCTAATTTCTATATGTATATAACTCAGTCAAAAAAATATGTATATAACTCAACTGTTAATTTTTTTTCCATCCATGCATAAACTCCAATCCACAAAAAGAAGGTCAAACTTTTTTTTTTGACATAAAAACGGTTTAACTGCTCTAGGGAATCTATAGATTTACATCCTGTGGTACTCTCCACGTCATCTTCCAGCTCAGATGCGCGCCAAGGTTCCCGCCAATCAAAAGTTGCCACGTGTTCCAGCTTGTCGCTACATCAACCCTCTGGTGCTTTCTTCCCTTCTTCTGCATTCTTTTATTTCTTTAGCGTGTTTCGGTAAAAATGTCAGACCTGATTAGTATGGGTTATACTCAAAGCTGCAGACATTGACACTTTGAAAAGACTAAAAAGACTGACCACATGTATAATCGTATACCAATATCTCTCTCTCTCTCTCTCTCTCATAAAAAACAAAGAAACTTGCTTTCTTACTTCTTCTCTCACCATGACTCTTCCTTTTTCCCTTTTGACATTCCTCTTCCTCTTTCATCTGCTTCTTCTTCATTCCCTTTCCATTATTCTGCACGCTTCTTCCTCCTTCCACTCCAAAAGGTAGAGAAGCCAAAACTTTTTGGGCAAATACTCCTCATTTTCTGTCTCTACTTATCTTCCCCATTTCCCATCGTCGTCCTCCTTTTATGCCTTATGTTAAATTTTTTGACATAGAAAAGCGTTTAGAAAATGAAAAGGGTTGAGGGTAACCTTAAATAGAAATTTTCTCCTAACTCCTTCAATTCAAGCATACTTCACCACCTCTGCACCATTTCCTCCTCCACTTTGCGTTCGATGCAAATTCGCGGAATATGGTTCAGCGGTTTTGCTTCCACAATGTGGCCCACTTTAACACAGAATTTGGATTTTAGGGAGGAATTTTTCCGGTAAAACCCAACTACCAGCTATGGAATTCCAATGAACTTGAATGGAACTCGGATTCACAGGTAGAGGAAGATGAAATAAGAGAGAGAAATAGAGGGAGAGAATATAAGTTGTTGTGATATCAAAAATGATGTGTATCACTGTATCTTCATTCATCCTTATAGGGAATAATTTCTGTTACAATCGTGCATCAAGGGCATGTGCTCAGCATGCTTACATAGCTATGGTAAAAAGTAAAGTAAAAACCAAGTAATGGAGAAATAACATGAGAAATTACTTAAAAGAGGAAATGAAATGAAAATGTGAAATTGGTAAAGTGTCACTACATCAAGTACCCTGACAATACCCCCCCCCCCCCCCATAAAACAATTCTTGTCCTCAAGGATGGAAGCAAGGAAATTTCTTGAGCAAGTCGTAATAAAATTCCCATGTAGCATCCTCTTTGGGCTCGCCTAGCCAACGAACCAGAACTTTGGTAGCATGAACACGACCTCGTTTAACCATTTTGCGATCAAGGATAGCAAAATGAGTCTTTGTATCAGTGAGAGGGCAGGGAGATCACAGCAGCAGCAGATTGATTTACACAGATTTTGAGCTGAGAAACATGAAAAACATCATGGATACTAGCAGATGGTGGCAGTTCTAGCTTATAGGCAACCTTGCCAATCCTGTCAAGCACCTTAAAAGGACCATAATATTTAGGATTGAGCTTATGGTATGATTGTTGCCGAGCAGTTACCTGCCTATAGGGCTGCAGCTTCAAGAAGACAAAATCTCCAATAGAAAATTCTCTGTCAGTCCGGTTCTTGTTAGCCTGTTGAGCCATCCTATTCTAAGCCCTCAATAGATGGAATTGCAACAGCTTAATCACAGACTCCCTAGCAGTAAGGGTACGGTCTACCTCCTGGTTAGGAGATTCACCAGGAAAATATGGTAAATGAAGGAGAGGACTCTGCCCATACACAACCTCATATGGACTTGTCTGAATGGAGGAATGATGGTGTGTATTGTACGACCATTCAGCAAGAGAGAGCCACTTAGACCAGCTGGAGGGCTTATCAGAGCACATACATCTGAGGTATGTCTCCAAGCACTTATTCACCACCTCAGTTTGGCCGTCACTTTGAGGATGATAAGCTGTGGACTTGTGTAACAGAACACCTTGCAGCTTAAATAGATCATTCGACACAGTACTCAGAAAAATAGGGTCACGGTCACTGACCACAATACTTGGCATACCATGGAGTTTAAAGATGTTATCCAAAAACAATTGAGCTACATCAATGGCAGTATAAGGATGTGATAGAGTGAGGAAGTCAGCATATTTGCTCAATCTATCCACTACAAAAAAAGCTGGACTTTGCGGCGGGCGAAATCCGCCGCAAAAGCCAAATTTGCGGCGGATATTTGGACTTTGCGGTGGAAGTTTTTCGCCGGTAGCCAGCTCGCAGCAAACGCGTTGCGGCGGATTTAGTGGCGCCGCAAAATCCAACGCAAATTTGCGGCGGATAATCCGTCGGAAAAGGGGACAAATTTTTGACGCAATATATCCGCCGGAAAGTACCCAATATCCGCCGCAAATTATCCGCCGCAAAGTACCCCTTATCCGCCGCAAAACACCCGTTTTATTTAAAAAAAAAATGAATATAATTTTTTTAAAAAAACATTTTTTAAAAAATTTTTTTTAATTATTATTATTTTAATTAAAAAAAAATTATTATTATTTTTAAAAAATAAATTTTATTTTTTTATTTTAATAATTATTATTATTTTAATTAAAAAAAAATTAATTATTATTATTTTAATTAAAAAAATTTATTATTATTTTTAAAAAATAAATTTTATTTTTTTAAAAAAATCGTTTTAATTAAAAATATATATTATTTTATTAATTTTTTTAATTATTGATAAAAAATAAAATCCAATAACTAATTAATTTTTAATTTAAAAAAATAAAAATTGGGAAAAGCAGTAAAAATATCCATACAATTAATAAAATATCCAGACAATTAATAAAATATCCAGACAAATAAATAAAATAATCTAAAGCTACTGGGGTGCCTGCCGGTCAATGTCATCAACATTATTATAATATGTATCATCTTGAAGTAAAGCACTGAGCGATGACATTTGGACATTAAGATCAATGTCCAGCGGGGGTGACCGCTGCTGGGGGTACTGCTGGTTTGGCTGGATCAGGGGTGACTGACGTTGGGGCTGCTGGTATGGTTGGCGGGGTGACTGATGTTGCTGCTGGTATGGCTGGAATGGCGGCGCATACTGCGGTGTATACTGCGGGGGATATTGCGATGCATACGGCGGGGGATACTGGGGTGCATACTGCTGCTGGTAGTACTGCTGCTGTGGCGGCGGCGGGTAGGATGCTGATGAGGATGGCCTCGAGCTAGACACCATCTGATCCTGCAAGAACTTAAAGCGCTCCTCCATGCGCTCCTCAGCTACCCTAGTCTGCTCCCGAATCGCCTGAATTTCCCGCTCACTTCGATCCCGAATCGCCTGAATTTCCCGATCGCTTTGCTGCTGCCGCTCGGCAATCTGACGCTGAGCCTCGCTCAGTTGCTGCGTCAATTGCCTAACCTCATTCAACTCACCAGCATTGGGAACATAATTGCGACCAGTCGAGGATCCAGAATGTGACTCTGATAGACTCGGAATAATGCTTGTTCGAAAAGCAGCCGGTCCAATACCACCTGATCCTACCAGACGATTAGTCTTTTGGGGACCAACTGCTCGCTCCCAAACATCACGAGCTACTCTAGCCTCCTCCACTGGATCGACAGCTGCCCCACTGCCCTGTTGTGACTGATGGTACTCAGCCATCCCACCCTCGAAGCTCTCCTGAAAAAATAACCCAACAAATAAATAACTAATTATTAATATAAATAATAAACATTAATTAATATATATAATTGTAAAAGTAGTTTTACCTGAATACGCCTCGCCCGATCTGTAACGTACTCACCAGTCTCCTCCACCATATGCATGTGGCAATGCAACTCAGGCAAAGTGATTTGCCTTTGTTCCCTCTCCACCTATATATATATATATATATACATAAATATATATATTATTAATTAAATACACATATTGAAAATGACTAGTTAATTATTATAAATAATTAATTAATTAATCAAGTAATAAATTAAGTAATAAATTTACCAAACGTATGTAATGCGTTGCAGTATTAACACTCCCCCCGTGTGTGTGCAGCCACCTTTTTCAGAAGCACGGTTCTTCTTGGCTTTCTCACAATAATTCTTAAATCCTTCATCTTTCTCCTAATACTCATTAAACTCAGCCCAAGTTGAGTCTCCCATATAAGATGGCTTCGTACGCGTATTGCGCGCCCTCCGCATCAATTCAGAATAGCGATGAGAACATCTCTTATGGAACACTCTCTCAACTGCGGCTTGCTCCCCTGGATACCATGTACATTTTTCCTATTTAAGAAATTTACAATAATGTTGTTAATTATAAGGCAATAATTAATTAATTAATCAAGTCAATATAAAAGATAATACAGTACCAAATTAATTATTTCGTAGAATCGAATAACTTACCAAAAATGATCTTAACATCTTCTTATTTGCATCCTTATCTTTTCTAACTTCCGTCCAGTTCTTCCAGCTCTTGGTAAAATTCTCCTTGATTGTTTTTGTGATGGCGGTAGCTGAAGCCTTCGAAGGAATAAAACTGCATTAAAAAAAGATGAATTTTGTTACACCAAATATAAGTTATATATATATATATAAATGGCAACAAAAATAAATTAATAAATAATAATATAGATATATATATATATATATATAGACTTACGAATCGCCAACAATCTGCAATATGATACGCCCATCAGGTGTAACCCTAATCACCTCAGTCCCATCAATGAATGTGCGTACCCCATCCGCATCAACATGTGTCGGGGATAAGCCCTCAGTACCAACAGGAATCGATGGGCCCCCTGCAGTACTAGTACTAGCACCATCCTCAGACACAGGTGGTGGCAAATATCCGCCAGTAGTAACAACAACACGCGCAGGCTGAGTACGGCGCCCTAGGCGAGTAGATGTCTTCCGCCTGCTAGTGCTGGCGGCATCGGGAGGTGGAGGAGGAACATATGCGCCGTCATGATCGGATCCCGAGTCATCATGAGATGCCATATCTGTATAGATCTAGCTAAACATATACATTTAAACAAAACAAACATATACTAAACAAGGTTAACATATATAAACATATACAAAACTCATGCATTAAAATAAATAATTTGAATCCCATTCATTCTCAAACAAATAACATCCTTCATTAAAAATAACATCTTCATTAAAAATAGAATTGTTGAAACATAAATTACATTCATTCTAATTTGAATCCCATTCATTCTCAAAATCATCATCATCATCGGAGGAGTGAATTCTTGATACACCAATGTGGTCTGTTGCATCATCACCATCAGCATCTTCGTCATCAACAACTTCATCGCCGGTGTTTGGCTCATCACATAAACGAACAATGGGTTCAACTTGAATCACTTCATTTACATTAGACATCTCTTCCATTTGATATGGCATAATATCTTCCACCGTGTCATCATTTGTGTGATCAATGCGACCTCTTGGTTTTGTTTTAATTGCGACACACCAACCACGCCTATCAGTCCGCATTGATGGATAAGGGACATAATAGACTTGTCTCACATTTTGTGCAATGACGAACGGATCATACGGTCGATATCTACCATTCATTTAAAATGTCCACTGTATTTGACTCTGGATTCACCTTTGTTCCTCGAGCAGACGGATCAAACCAATTACAATAAAAAACAACTACCTTTGGACTAAAATCTAGATGGGGGTACTGAAGTTCATACATGTGTTGAACCACACCATAAAAATCATCTTCACCTCCTCCAGTGACCCCCTTCATGCACACTCCACTATTGACTGTCTCTCTGCCCTGTGTCCATTCATTGGTGTGAAATTTGTATCCATTGACAAAGTATGTGTGCCATTCTTTAACACATCTTCGAGGACCGTCTGATATGTTCCTCAAGTGTTGGTTGGTAGGATTTGGCGGGAGGGAATACACATATTGACTAAACCACATTGGAAAATGCGCATGAATATGAGCAGAAGATTGGTCTTCACGTACTGCCTCTGATGACAAGAACTCCCTAAAAAGAAATAATTTAATTGTTACACTTGTCTACTATATTAACTAATTAAGATCGATTGTTAATGTTGAGGAACATACTCAATAAATGGTTGCACCTCAGTACAGTTTATCAACACATGAACATGTGTTGAACTTAACTCTTCATCTGTTAGCCAGTGAGTTGACTCCTTCCCAGATGGACGACCGGGTAGACAAAAGACAGACAAAGCCAAAGGATGTCGCCATTCAGTATCCACTTCATTTCGACTGCTTCCAGGAGCAAACTGATTCTTGAAATAATGAGAACAAAAATGTGTTGTTTCACGGTGTAGGTAAGAAGAACATATCGATCCTTCAACTCTAGCTTTGTTTTTCACCGATCTTTTTGAATCACCCATGAACCTAGAGAATATGATATTAATATATTAATAGTCATATAATATTTTAATTTAAATTTGTTTCTTATATTATTATAATTAAAAATTAGCTGACCTTTCAAACGGATACATCCATCTGTATTGGACAGGTCCGCCAAGTTTAGCTTCATATGCGAGATGCACCGGTAGATGCTCCATAGAATCAAAGAAACCAGGTGGAAATACTCTCTCCAACTTGCATAAGATAAGTGGGATGTCTTGTTCCATTTTTGAAAGATCATCAGCTTTTAGCGTTGCAGAACACAAATTCTTAAAGTATTGACTTATTTCAATGAGCGGATTCAAAACGTGTGTTGGCAACGAACTAAAAGCGATAGGAAGTAAGCACTCCATGAATACGTGACAATCATGACTCTTCATCCCATGCAACCTCCCATTATCCACATCCGCACATCTAGATAAATTGGAAGAATAACCGTCTGGCATTTTCAACTCTTTTATCCACTGATAAACTGCTTTCGCTTGTTCGGTAGATAAAGTATAATTGGCTTTGGGTTTCAAAATCCTAGTACCTTGCTCAACCAACAACAAATCCTTTCGTCTACAGAAATGATCTATATCCTTCCTAGCTTTCTCATTGTCTTTCGTTTTGCCTTTCACGTTCATGACAGTGTTAAATATGTTGTCAAAAAAATTCTTCTCTATATGCATGACATCGAGATTGTGTCTCAATAGATTATCTTTCCAATAGGGAAGTTCCCAAAAAATACTTTTTTTTGTCCAATTGTGCCTTGTCCATAGCCATCTGGACGAGAAACAACACCGGCTACGACTTCCACAGGAGGGATATCCCTAACATTATTCCAAACTTCCTCTGGTGTCAACTGACGAGGAGGTCCAGCTGTTTCAACATTTCCCTTGATGAACGCATATTTCTGCTTTCTAAATGGGTGATCCATAGGTAAGAACCTACGGTGCGAGTCAAACCATGAAACTTTTCCTCCGTATTTAAGACTAAAAGCCTTTGTGTCAACCATGCAAATCGGACACGCCATCTTACCATGTGTCCCCCATCCAGACAACATTCCATAGGCAGGGAAGTCATTTATGGTCCACATCAAAGCCGCCCTCATCACAAAATTTTGTTTGCGTGCCACATCATAAGTTAAAACACCATTCCACAACCTTTTTAGGTCATCAATCAAAGGTTGCAAATAGATGTCAATACCAGCTGTTGGATTACTTGGCACTGGAATAATAGAATTTAAAAACATGTATGGTTTGGACATACACATTTCTGGAGGAATGTTGTATGGGGTAACAATAACTGGCCAACATGAATACGGTGTTGCCGAGGCTTGAATATATGGTGTGAAACCATCAGAGCACAAACCAAGCCGAACATTGCGCGGATCACTGGCAAAATCTGGATGAACACGATCAAAATGCTTCCAAGCTTCACCATCAGATGGGTGACGTAATTCACCAGAATTATTTCTATTTTGATGGTGCCATGTCATTTTACCTGCGGTCTCCATTGAAGTAAACATCCTCTGTAGCCTTGGAATAAGAGGCAGATAGAACATTGATTTTCGTGGAACCGGTTTGCCTCTGCTCATCCCTGATCTACTGACACGATAGCGTGGTTGTCCACACAACTTGCATTCCGACAACTCTCCATCATTTATGCCAAACTCATTGTTATAATAGAGCATGCAACCAGACACACAACAATCAATCCTTTTAGATTTTAAGCCAAGCTTCGATACCACTCTTTTAGCTTCATAATAACTTTGCGGTAAACTCCCTCTAATGGGGGTTGCATCCAACATCATTTTGGTCATATATTCCATGCACAACTCAGCAACATTAAATTGAGACTTAAGACCCAACAACCGAACACACATTGATAATTTTGAGTCTGTAGATCCTTCAAATATGGGTTTATTTGTCTCACTCAAATACATGTAAAACCTTTGAGCTTCCTCATTTGGAACTTCGTCAGCATCTGGTTCTTCAAAATCCAAATTTACTCCAACAGCGTCAGATATCATTCCCTGATAAACATCTAACGGTTGTATTCCCCATCCTTCAGATGTCGTAGTCACTGGATAACTACTTGATGTGTGATCTACTACTTCAACCGGAACATTAACCGCAGGAACTGCAGCTACCCCTGGCGCTCCTTCCCCGTGACGACTCCATGTCCAATAATTTGGCCTAAACCCATTATTGTACAAATGAAGTCTAACTTCATGTTCATTTTTTATAGCTCGAAATGAACATTTCAAGCACGGACATCTAATACCGCCTTGTCGCCCAAATTCTTCATGATCAATGTACTTAGCACAAAAAATAAACTCTTCTACTCCTTCTACAAAACGTCGTTTTACACCAGTTCTTCCAAGATACAATCGATCATACATCCAACTACGATCCATTTTCAAGAACTAGACGTATACTACACTACAATATAAATAAAATAAACTATCAATTACTTCATATTTTGATATATATATTTATATATTACTCATTTTATTTTGATATTTCAATAAACTACCAATTAATTACAAGCAACAGAATTAATTTTTTAATAATGTTTTATACAAATAATTTAAACATTATAAATAATAATTCCAAATTTAATTTTAAATTTCAATTTTTATAAGACAATATATGTTAATAAAATTTAGGCTAAATTATAGTTTTGGTCCCCCTATTTTCAAAAATTCAGACATTTGGTCCCCCTATTTTAAAACTCAGACATTTGGTCCCCCAATTTTAAAAAATCAAATACATGTAGTCCAAAGAGGGACCAAATGTCTTTGATTTTTTAAAATTGGGGGACCAAATGTCTTTGATTTTTTAAAATTGAGGGACCAAATGTCTTTGATTATTAGCCATAAAAAACTGAAAATTCTTCTTGGGACTAAATGTCTTTGATTTTTTAAAATTGGGGGACCAAATGTCCGAGTTTTAAAATAGGGGGACCAAATGTCTGAATTTTTTAAAATAGGGGGACCAAAACTATAATTTAGCCTAAAATTTATAAGTGAACTTAATAAATAAGTTTTTTCAATATAAATTAATTTGTATTATTATTGCAAACAAAATACTAAACAAAATTTTACTAAAAATAGTGAAGTAAGTAATATTTTATTAATTACTTTAACAACTAACCGTAGTGAAGAGAAGGCTCTGGCTTGAAGCTTATCCTGAACTCAAGCAGAGAGGAAAAAGGAGGAACCCAAACAATACCTAAACAAAAAAAACAACACAATTAGTAACAAATTCATATTATTATAAAATAATTTAAAAATGAATATTAAAAAAAAATTAAAAACTAAAACTATTAACTAATATCAAAAACATACCTTGAAGAAATTTCCCAATAAGAGCAGAAGACAATTCGTAGGGAGGAAGCGCTTCACTTCAAAAACAGATTTAGTAGAAAAGGAGAGAATTTGGGAGAGAGTAAAAGAGAAATTTTAAGAAGAGAATGGGAGGATTGTTAGAAGTGTGAAGAATGAGAAGTGGGGAATGGATATATATAGGAAAAAGCAGCCCAACGGTCAAAAGGGATTTGCGGCGGATTCTGGAGGTTTGCGGCGGATTTTAAAATTCAATATCCGCGGGTTTTTTTTCGGTACTTTGCGGCGGATTCTGGAGTTTTGCGGCGGATTTTGAAATTTAAAATCCGCGGGTTTTTTAATTTTGGAGATTTGCGGCGGATTCGTGGTATTTTGCGGCGGATATTCAAATCAAAATACCGCGCCTTTTTTTTTTAAAAAACACCAAATAATCCGCCGCAAATTTTCAATATCCGCCGCAAATAACACAAATCCGCCGCAAAGTACCATTTTTTTTTTAAAAAAAATTATTCTTTTTTTTAAAAATTTATTATTATTTTTAAAAAAAAATTATTATTTTTTTAAAAAATTATTATTATTTTTTAAAATTTATTATTATTTTTAAAAAATAAATTTTATTTTTTAAAAAAAATCGTTTTAATTAAAAATATATATTATTTTATTAATTTTTTTAATTATTGATAAAAAAATAAAATCCAATAACTAATTAATTTTTAATTTAAAAAAATAAAAATTGGGAAAAGCAGTAAAATATTATCACCAAAAAAATATACATACAATTAATAAAATATATATTTAATGTCTGCTACCCCTAAACGGAGACCTACGCCATTATCTTGATATGACACTCTCTTGAGCATTGTCGGCAGCAGCTCCATTACAGTGGCGTATGTCTCCATTTCTTTGTAAAGAAATTTCCACATTGTCGTGAACACCCCTTCATCTTTTTCGTTAAAAGTAACCCATTTATCAGCAAAAAGCTCCTCCTCATTATTTCACCACAAGTGACATATACGTTAATCAAACGCTCGGTATCATCCTTCAACTTAACAGCTCGTCCTTGCAGTTCCTCAAACTTTCTATTTAGAGATTCAACCATATTTTCAAAATAGAAAGTTTCACAAGAAACCATCTTTTGAAAAGATGATTGAATCTCTAAATAGAAAGTTTGAGGAACTGCAAGGACGGGTTGTTAAGTTGGAGGATGATACCGAGCGTTTGATGAGCGTATATGTCTCTTGTGGTGAAAATAATGAGGATGAACTTTATGCTGATAAAGGGGTTACTTTTAACGAAAAAGATGAAGGGGTCTTCATGACAATGTGGAAATTTTTTTACAAAAAAATGGAGACGTACGCCACTCTATTGGAACCCCGCTGCCGACAATGCTCAAGAGAGTGCCGTATTAAGAGATCGAGTGCCGTATCAAGAGAATGAGAGTATTGGTAAAGGTGTGAAAAAAGAAGAAGGGGAGAAGGGGTTTATATAGGTGAAACGAAGTCAAACGGTCAAAAGGCAAGATCTGCCGGAAACGGAAGTTACCGGCGGATTTAAGGGATTTGCGGCGGACATAAGGGATTTGCGGCGGACGGAGGTGCATTTGCGGCGATTAATTAAAAGCTCGTAAAAAAAAAAAACTGTGAACCCAAATCCGCCGCAAGAACCGTTAAATCCGCCGCAAAATCCAAGACGAATTTTAATCCGCCGCAAATGTCAATTTTTCCGCCGGTAACTTTGAGGCGGATAAATTCCGCCGGAAATTCGTAGATTCCGCCGGTAACTTTGCGGCGGATCTATATCCGCCGGAAACTCCTGGCCGGAAAAACCAATAATTCTTGTAGTGATCCACAACAACGAGGATAACTTGCTTACCATGTGAGGAAGACAAGCCTTCAATGAAATCCATGCTAATTTCATCCCAAACTCTATGAGGAATGGGGAGGGACTGGAGAAGACCAGGTGGACTCACCAATTCTGGTTTACTTCTTTGGCAAACATCACAAGCACGCACATAGCTTTGAATCTCTTTGTTCATTCATTTCCAAAAGAAAAGAGATTTTATCCTAGCAGCTGTAATATCACGACCTGAGTGACCTCCTACAAAGGAATCATGCAGCCATTTGAGGATCAACAGCTTCAAATTAGTGTCAATGCCAACCACTAACTTCCCCTTTCTCCTTAGTTCCTCTCTGAACCAAGAAAACTTAGGATGAGAAGAGCTGTTGTTCTGCAAATCAGAAATTATCTTCTGTACATCAGCATCATTCTGCCATGAATTTTTTATCATAGCTAGGGGGTCTTCATGAGCATTATCAAGCATCAAGGGAAGTAGTTCAGCACTACTCTGTCTAGACAGAGCATCAGCAACAGCATTTGAGGACCATGTTTTATATTGAAGCTCAAAATCGAAACCCATGAGCCATGCCATCCAAGTTTGCTGAAATGGTGTATTAAGTTTCTGATCAAGGAGATACTTGATGCTTTTCTGATCTGATTTGATGATGAAGGGTCTGTGAGAGAGGTAGGCACCCCATTTCTAGTGCTTGCTGCCTAGGCCCCAAAGACTTGATGATTTAGGCAATTGGGTGTTTATCTTGCATCAACACAGCTCCAATTCCTTTGCCAGATGCATTAGTTTCAACCACAAATGTCTTTGAAAAATCTGGTAGAGCTAAAACAGGGGAAGAAATGAGTGAGTTCTTTAATTGATTGAAAGAAACAGTGGCTGCTTCACTCCAGATAAAGTTATCTTTCTTCGAAAGATCTATTAAGGGCTTGGCAATCTTGCCATAGTACAAACCTCCTATAGTAACCAGATAGACCTAGAAATCCCCTTAGTTGCTTGAGATTTTTAGGTATCGGCCAGTCCTTGACAGCTTGGATCTTTGAAGGATCTGTGTAGACTTCCCCTTTAGATATATAGTGCCCCAAATACTCAGCTTTAGTGGTAGCAAAATGACATTTTTGCTTCTTGAGATACAGCTGATGTGCTCTAATAGTAATCAAGACCTGCCTCAGGTGCTCAATATGGCCTCTAGAGATGGACTATAGACCAGTATGTCATCAAAAAAGACAATGACAAACCTTTTAAGAAAAGGTTGATATGTGATTCATTAATGCTTGGAATGAAGCTGGAGCATTTGTAAGACCAAATGGCATTACCAAATATTCAAAATGGCCTCCATGAGTTTTAAATGTTGTTTTAAAATCATCACCTTCATCAAGTCGTAACTGATTGAAACCTGCCCTAAGATCCAGTTTGGAAAACAGAACTGCAGTACCAAGTTCATCCATTAGGTCCTCAATTAAGGGAATTGGATACCTATCCTTGATGGTGTGCTGATTTAGCCTTCTATAGTCAACACAAAGGCGCCATGATCCATCCTTCTTGCGTACTAACACAGTTGGGGAAGCAAAGTGACTGTTGCTGTGTCTGATAACCCCTTGCTGCAGCATGTCAGATACAATATTATCTACCACATCTTTCTGAACAATAGAGTACCTGTAAGGGCGCAAGTTGAAAGGTGTAATGTCCTCCTTTAGAGGAATTTTTTGATCAAATCCAGGTCTCTTGGGAGGCAAGACAGTTGGCTCTCCAAAAACATCATCAAATTCTGATAAAAGCTCCTGCAATGGTACTGGTAGCTCTACAGGATCAGCAGCAAGGGACATTAGCTGCACTTTGGGCTTTGCCAGAGTTGGACTAGGTTGGTCCAGGAACAAGAAAAATATTTTGGCACCATTTTGAACTGAAAGATTGAACTTCTTGTTGTTAATCAGCTTGCTAGAGGGTGTCTTGGCACTCCTGACCAACCACTTCTTGCCATCAACAGTGAATTCCATCTGCAACTTAGCAAAATCCCAGACAATCTGTCCAAGTGATTTTAACCACTGCACACCAAGAATCAAATCACAGCAAACAATTGGAAGTACAATTACATCTTCAGTAAAAGAACATGTTTCAACTGCCAAGTAAAGTTTCTACATGTATAAGGAGCCTGAATTTTGTTTCCACCACCAGCAATGACTGACATGGGTGTTACAGAGTCAAGTACACACCCTAATCTCTTAGCTCAATCAACATCAAGGAAATTATGTGTGCTACCACTATCAATGAGGATCTGTATAGGATTGTTATTATACATTCCAGTGACTCTCATGGTTTGGTGAGTAGGTGTGCCTGTTAAAGCATTCATGGATAATTGAGGTATGTCATGTGTAGGAGGGTCAGTATGAGTGCTAGCATCACTGGATTTATTATCCCCCTCTTCACTATCTTCACTATCATCATCCTTTTCCAACATGAACATTTGGGCTTTTCTATGTTTCAATTGATGACCCAGGGTAAATGGATCCTCACAATACATACACAGGCCCGTAGCCTTTCTTTCTTCCATCTGGGCAAAGGTGTAGGGTCTGGCATTTCTTGGATTGAACTGTTTTGGGTTCTGGTTGGCTATTTGGCTCTGGATTAATGGTGGTTTCTGGGTTTGTGATGGAGTTGGGTTACTATTTAGTGCCTTGGTGAAGTTAAGTGGGTTCTTTTGGTAGTTATTTTATGAGCTAGGACTAGTTGGGAACCTAGGGTTAGTGCGATTTACAGGTACCTTTGAAGATTCATACAATCTAGCTAGATTGGCAGGATGTGCGATATCAGTGGGGTTAAACATTCTGACCTGCATTTGGGTGGTGTGTTCCAGACCAGATAAAAAGATGCTAAGAGCATGTTCAGGGAGAAGAGATACCTGAGTGTGAGCTAGCTCAAATGCATCAATGTATTCTTGCACCTTACCGGTTTGCCTGACCTGAATTAGTGTAGATAACGGGTCCTCGTACACTTCTCCGAAGCGAGCAGTAACATCAGCAACGTAATGAGTCCAGCTATGATCGAACTTACGACGAATGTAATTCAAATGCCATTGCAACGCCAAGCCTTCCAAGTGAATCGAAGCCAGCCTAACCTTCGAATCTTGTGTTGTTTCATCAAGACGGAAAAAGTTCTCGCAACGATACAACCATTCGTGTACATTTCTACCGTCGAATTTTGGGAAATCGACCTTAGAAATCCTCGCCGCATAGTGATTTCCAGTGTTGTTCACCTCCTGATTAGCTCGCGCACCTTGATGGTGAGATCCATTTGCAGCGTTACTGGAAATTTCTTGCGTAACTCGTTCACGCATCATAGTTCGCATTTCGTCCATTCCTGCAAACAACTGAGCCATTTGCGCGCTGAGCTCTGCATGCTTATCTTCATGTTTCTTATCAAGCTCTGCAATCGTTGTAGCCGAACGCGTACCAGAAGCCATCGTAACAGGGGAAGCAGAGCAAAGCACCTGGATCGATGCTTTGATACCACTTAACATAGAATTTGGATTTTAGGGAGGAATTTCTCCGGTAAAACCCAACTACCAGCTATGGAGTTCCAATGAACTTGAATGGAACTCGGATTCACACCTAGAGGAAGATGAAATAAGAGAGAGAAATAGAGGGAGAGAATATAAGTTGTTGTGATAGCAAAAATGATGTCTTCATTCATCCTTATAGGGAATAATTTCTGTTACAATCGTGCATCAAGGGCATGTGCTCAGCATGCTTGCATAGCTATGGTAAAAAGTAAAGTAAAAACCAAGTAATGGAGAAATAACATGAGAAATTACTTAAAAGAGGAAATGAAATGAAAATGTGAAATTGGTAAAGTGTCACTACATCAAGTACCGTGACACACTTGGTTCCCACAGTGAGATTCACTCCCAGGTAAAAGAAAACTGGTGAGGGATTTGTTAATTTATGTTATTTGAAATTTCTCTAATTCTTCTGATGCTTTTATAACACCGTACCCTATTTACCAGCAAATATGAATTAATGTTTCTGCTGCTAACTGAGTGATGCAGGCGATGAAATTAAAGATTTTGTAGAATAGCATCCTTGTGAGTTCTGTTACTGAACAATACATTTTACTAATGACAATATAAGAAAACTGAAGAACCAATCGCCCTGCATTGAAATCTTCTAACCTTTCTTTTCATTGCAGTTAGTTTTAAGCTGCCACATTTCCTTTCATTGCTTTTAGTTTCATGCTACTAAATTTATGTTAGTTACTTTAGCATGTCATTCAAATGTATATCTATTATTCAAAAAAGGTTGATTTTATATTTGGTGTTTATTTTTATGACTTTGGTATGTTTTTAAGACAAGGAAGGATATATGGCCCCAATCTAGGTATTTGGTGCTGAATGCTGATAAAGATGTTCCATTGTAGGCTCTTAATGTATTATATAAAGTAGTAGTATTGGGTATTCATCCAGATGTTTCTAATTTAACTGGTTCCCCTATGCGCCCGCTCAAACTGTCGCTCATTGGTAGAGTTATGTAGATGAACTTACATTTCATTTTTTTTATGGTGGCTTCTTACTTACTATTTAGAAGTGGATCCGCCATTAGTGTGTATTGCTAATGTGCACTGTGACAAGGTCCTTTAATGTTTGTATCCCCTCTATACTGCATCTTGGCTTTTTGGTTTTGGTTTTCTTTTTTGTTAAGTTGAGCAATATTGAATTCTGCTTAAGTTGAAAATGAATTTATAGGGATCAAGGGACCAGAATTGCATCCTCAGTTGTGACAATCATTTTCAATTTGATCCATACACTTCATTTTGTTTAGCTCCGATACATGGTATTATAACATCCACAGATACCAAGAACCAAAATGAAAATATACCAAGAACCAAAATGAAAATAATTGTATGTATGTATATGGAGTAAATAAAAAGTACCTACCTTTAAGCAATTTGAGGCATAAAAAAGGAGAGAGAATGTAGAAAAACATAGAGGGAAAACATGAGAGAGAAAATGAGAGATGAGAGAAATAGAGACAAAAGTAGCTAGCTTTTCCCGCCCTCAAGGTATAGAATCCATACCCTCATCTGACATTTGTTATATGCATTACATGGCTAATATACTAATATTTTCATTTCAGTCCTAAAAAGTGAAATGTCCTAAGTGAACTTTAGGCTTTTTTGATGAGTTGAAGGCTTGATTATTTGGCCAATAGTAACAATTTTCCAATATAGTTATTCATTTTCCTTATGATACTAAAGTTTATGCATTTAGTAGTATATGAGCTCTAATACTAAAGGTTTGAAACCTTTAATTTGTTTCACCTTAGTGCTTATTAATCTAACTACCATTTTCTGCTTTTGCAGATATTTAACGGATTTTGGTAAGACATGTGCTAGCAAGGCAGAGAGTTTTGACTTGAAGTGAGGTAGACCAAGAAAATGGTGTTTTTAATTGCCTCATGGAAGTCTAACTCTCAATGAATTTTTATGACATATGTTGTTTACTTCTTTGACAGTAAAGGTAACAACTTCTTTGACATATAACAATTCTTTGACATATAACAATTTGTAGCTTTGAACTGATTTTGTATGAAAAAAGGGTGTGAAGATATCTGTTCAACTTCCCATCATTCACATTCACGTGTGGATGATTGTGATGATCCTCTGCACTTTGTCTTAGATTGCATGGATTTGTGTATCAAGTAATTTGAATCCAAGCTAGCTGAACTGTCCAATGAGATAGAGAAAGGAAAGGATAGTTGGTCAGAATTGAACATTTCCTATGTTTTTTTGTCTTTTGATTTCTTTTGATGTCTTAAAAGCCTGATGTTATTACTACATCATAGATGAAAAATGATTTAGCTTTTACTTTGTTTATTTCTAACAATATGTTGAATTAGTTACATGCTTCCCCCGCTTGATTTGCTCATGCTTCCCCACTTGACATCCTTAATTTGAATTCCTTATTATAGTTTTGAAGTTTGTTATAAGGGACTGATCAACTTATTATAGTTTGATCAATGCTGGCTATCCTCAGTTCAAGGAAAACTCTCTTCATTGTTTGAGAAAAAATAATCTTCTATTACGTGTCTTAGAAGAAGAGGATAATTCCAAGATATGGCATGTCCCTTCTATGGAATCATCGTATTCCAACTACCTTTTATTGTTTTGATTTTAACCTAAGCTATTCAGGTTCAATATCCACAACAGCCTATTCATCAAGGAAATGCAGAGAATCTAGCTGAAATTCAATTGGATGATTAAGTTAACAATGGTGTCGAAGTCATTGATGTTCATGTACCAGCAATTGCTAATTTAACATTAGATTATATTTTCCTGTTTTAATGTTTATGGATTATGACTTTTTTCTATTTTTATTTCCTCTTTAAGACAATACCTATGAATTGTATTTCGATGATTGTGTCTGGGTTAAGTTCTCTTCCTTTAATTTATGCTATAATTTCCTATTTTGTCTATATTTTAACAATGCTTCTTTCATATTGCAATTTAGGTGACAAATTTTGTTGTTATAATAATTCTGTATTAGCTAAAGCTTTGACCCCATACAACGCACGGGTCAACACGCTAGTGTATACTGATAATAAGGTAGCCTGTATATAACAAAATGAAAGGACAATAGTGAACTTGTCTGAAACAAAAACAACAAATATAAGAAGACGAGAGGACTGGAAAGAACCAGAAGTAAGTTGTTGATAAGCTGCATGCTAGCTAATTGCTCCAATATAAGTTGCTACGAGATAATGATAATAATAATCTGCTTCTGACGGTAATAAAACAGGATTTGGTTTCTTTAATGTTTTTTAAGGCATTGACGTAATTCATTTGCTGGCTACTCTTTTTTCTTCGGTATCCTCCTCGGCCTCGGGCTCTAAATATCGAGGTTTTGTTAAACCGTTTCATCCTTTGATATTTTTTCAAAAGGTGTAGATCAACTAGAGTAACCCTCGTAATTTAATATCTCTTTATAAACATTAAATTTTATCGATCAAATCGTAGAATAGTTTTATATTATTTTAATGATTATGTATATCAAAAATCATAGAAATTGAATATATGTAGCTATTGAATCTTATAGTCCATATTTTACTTGTATTTTAAAAAGTATAATATACGTTGAATTAAACTTATTTGATCAAAGATCAAACATTTTTAAAATTTTACGAAAATTTGCATATTTGATGTACTCAATTAGAACTATATTAATTTGATAGTTGGATCGATAAAATTTAATGTCTACAAATATTAGGTGGAGTAACTCATATAAGAGTTACTTTTGGAGTAAGTTGATCCCCACTCTTTTTATAAAAGAGGATTAATAGTAGTGATCCACTTCCCCTCTATATATACAACTCGAACTCATCACTCTTCAGGTAAGTGAAGCGTCTTATCAATTGAAGTGCGCTTTGTTGTGATCTTTCTTTTGATATTTATTTCCAATAAGATTAGGAGATGTCTAAAAAAATTAAAGTTTATTTGAATTTGATTCATAATATGAGTATTTATATTTTTTGTTACGGATTGGGCCTCCATGGCCAATCCACCAAAAAGGCCCAATAGCAAAGGACCCAATTCATTCAACGGTGGAGATCGCAGACCTAGATCCAATGGCCCTTCTCCACTCCAGATACCTATAAATAAGCATTGATTGCTATCATTAATGGTACTCATCTCTCACATACTTTCACTTGTAATTGACTCACTCACTGACTTGAGCGTCGAAGTGTCATTGCAGGTACCACCCCACCTCGGATCGGAGCACCAACTCGGACTGACCAAGGACATAAGTACCAACTATCTCGGACCGGACTACTTATCCAAGACCGGATACATAGCTGGAGATATACGGTACCGAACATTTTTTATGTGACACATGAGGGTGAGCCTACATGCAAGTTCAGGGGGTGCACCCTAAAAAATAAATACCATCAATTAAAATCCTATATAATTTTTATTTGTGGTCATTTTGGTGGAGAGTTTGTATATTGTAGAAAATGGGGTGGCTTTAGTAACTACCAAAATACTCTATTTAAACTTGGGCCGTAAGGCAGTCCCGAAGCAGATATTAGATGGTTTAAAACGGCGCCGTATCGATTATCAGTTACCATTGTGTCACTGCCCCTGGAGCGAGCCTTATCGGTTATCATGGCATTGGCACACACTTCTCCATTTTCTTCCTCTCTCAAGTTGAGTAACCAACTTCCTCCAATGGCGACAATTACCTTCAGTTTCTCCGCTAAAACCCTAACCTTACCTTATCACTCAACTAAAACCCCAATCATGGGCTTCAACTCGGTATCCCCTAATTCTATCAGGACCCAAGTCCGTACCCGAAACCCTATCCGGATTCGAGCGGTGTTGGATGAGGATTACTCATCGAAAAGGAACAGTAACAGTAATGAGCAAAGAGAGACGATTATGCTCCCTGGTTGCGATTACAACCATTGGCTCATAGTAATGGAGTTTCCTAAGGACCCTGCACCTACTCGTGAGCAAATGATCGACACTTACCTCCAAACTCTTGCTTCTGTCTTGGGAAGGTTCTATTCTTTCTTTTTCACTCTTCTTACCTTTGCTTATGTTTTTTTTTTTAGTTTTTTAGCATAACTTCTCATAAAGTTCTGAAAATGAAGGTTTCGGAGTTGTTTGTGGTAGAGGTAGTCGGGATTAGGCAATTGGGGATAGTTGAAATATTGTATATATTATTTTGTGTAATTATAAATTATGCTATGAGTATTGACCCCATAGTTTTATAAATATAAGTATTGCCCCCACAACTATAGATTCCTGGATATGTCACTCAATGTTCAACATGGTTCCAACATGACTCAATACAGCTACTATTTCACAGTGTCCATGCTTCCTTGTTGAAGTCTTCAAAAGAAACTAAAGTTAATGTATGTTGTTGTTAACACCCAAAATAAAATAAGTCGTGGGCCTGAGCGGCAAAAGTCAGAGTTAAGAAAACCAGGGCACTGAGGCAAGCCACCTAATAATTTCTAAAAGATATTTGCTGAAGAGATAGCCCCAAAGGATGAGGCTTGAGGCGAAAACAATGTGAACGCCCCAAAGGAGGGGGTTGAGCCCGAGGAACAATGGATGAGGCCGAGGCAGAGCAAATCTTAACCTATAGAGTGCCACGGCCACAACGGCTTGGTTGCCTAAGTACGATGGCTGCAGGCCGAGGGTTGAGGATCAGCCGAGGAACTATATGGCCTGAGGTAAGGAAGATTTGCTTGGAAGGCGAGGAAAAGAGGCACGTGGACAGAACGTGGGAGCGGTTGAAGATCAAGCAAAAAGAAGAAGCCTTGAGGAGTGGAGCGAGGAGGTTTCATCCCACTAGTCGTGCTAGTGAGATCGTGGGTTATGGCTCCGATTTCTTAGGGCTCAGAGCGAGATTAGGCGTTGATCTTCAAGTGATCCAACGGTAGGCAAATGTAGGCTCGTATAGTGGCCGGCGAGGGCCTATCTATATATATATATATATATATATATATATATATATATAGAGAGAGAGAGAGAGAGAGAGAGAGAGAAGAATACTTGTAAAAAGACACACATCAATCAATACACAATCTATTTTTTTCTCGCAAATTTATCTTACTTTATCGCACTTATTTTACTTTCATGCATTAGACCAGTAGAAAATCCAATCCTCGCGTCCCCTCTACCCAACCTAACACTCTTTGTAGGAGTTAGGAAACCCACAGTTGAGGAACAGAGTTCCTTCCTCAACACAATTACTTGAAGAACAGAGGAATCAAAGACTGTCCAAACCTCTGGCCGATCCTACGGCTAGGACATAAGAGTTTGACGACAACAGTTGTATATTTATGATATGAATTTTTAATATGAAGGAATGCTCCGAGTGAAATTTGTGATTAAATAAAGTATCACTGAAGCTTGAATGAAATTTTACTGCATATCTATAAGACTACAATCTACAATATTATGAGACTAAATGTTGTGTAGTAAAGTGCCGGCGAAAAAGTAAAATGAGTGTTGTAAATGAGTGATCAATTGTCATACGGTACAAGGTATTATTACAAATAGAATAATTAGAGAAGTAGGGTAGCTTCTATTGTGAAAATTATGATAGAGTCCTTATTTTAGGTGGTTTGGACATGTATGGATAAGACCTAGAAAGTGCTGCTAAGGATGGTAGACCAAAATGAAAGATAGTTCAATAGTTAGAAACAGGGAGAGACCAAGGAATATTGTAGACCAAGAAATTTAGAGGAATTTGGAGTAAATGGCCTACCTCTATCATTAGATATGAATCCGATTCATGTTACGTCAATATTACACTTTTGGTCCATGTACTTGACCCCATCTTGTGGGAAAAGATTCTGGTTGTTGTTGTGAAAGCTTTGATTGGTGGATGCAATGGTTGTAGTGATGGATTCTGTTTTGGGGGACTTTGTTCTTGTGGTCATACTCCTGCTATAAATTTTCCTTGTGCTTGTGTATCAGCATGGAAGAAGCAAAGAAGAACATGTATGCCTTTAGCACCACTACTTACACTGGATTTCAGTGCACCGTTGATGAAGCAACCTCTGAGAAATTCAAGGGTAATCTTTTAGATTGGAATTTGTCTTGGTTATCTTGTTTTGTTACTTGACGAATATTTTGTTGTTCATCTCTTATTTATGCTGGTCCTGCTTGTAGGTTTGCCTGGTGTTCTCTGGGTACTTCCAGACTCATATATAGATGTTAAAAACAAAGATTACGGAGGTTATTTTATTAATTTCTAACCTAATATATCATGTGGTCAATATTATTTTTATTTTTTTGCTTTAATCAATTGCTCAATTTTCTACCTCTTGATAATCTTATCACTTAATATGCATGCTCTTTAATTTTAGGTGACAAGTACATAAATGGGGAGATCATTCCTTGCAAGTACCCTACTTATCAACCGAAACGCAGTGGGTCAAAGAATGAGAGTAGAAGGTATGAGAGACGGAGAGATGGCCCTCCTCCTGCTGGGCGCCAAAGGCCAAGACAAGAGGCAGCTGCTTCGGATTCACCCTCTACATGAGGTAGTGGATTTGATTCTCTGTTTCACTTTGGACCTTACTGGTCTCCCCTTTCCTAAAAGTGATACCTATATCAAGTATCCAGATTCATGGCTTACTTCCCCGCGAGGGAGAATTAGGAATTTTTCTAATAGTAGAATGGATTTCCTTGGTGATAGAAATTTCATCCTCAGCGTGTTATCAATTTGCAAATTTTTTCTCAATTGAGTGAAGTTCCATTAGTTTTTCAGTATGCATGTTATTCATATCTTATCAAGCTCCACTAATGCTTATTTTTACTATTATTGCAACCTTGCAGGTGATTTCCAATTTTGTTAAGAATTAATGCATGACCAAAAGAAAGAGTATTGTTGCTCCTTATCACGTCTTTATCATGCTCACTTAACAAATGGAAGATTAAACCCGTATTGTATTCACATCAGATGTGCAGTGTTATATAATGCACACTGAGAGCACAAAAGGGTGTTGCATGAATCATCTTAAGGAATATGTGCTTATGGTTAATAGAGTATATGAAATGTAAGACTGGTGTTAGGTTTATTTATCTGTGTAATTTGGAGTTACTTATCACTCAACTAGTTTGTGCTTTTGTGAGAGTATTTTCCCCAGCTTCATGGCAGTTTTAAGTCATGAATGTGACTGATAGGAAGTGTACAATTTATTTTGTAGACAATGTGCATGTATAGTTTGTTGACATTGGCCAGTTAATGAAGCTTTAGGTTAGTCATGGTTCATAATCACAACCCCCAGATCCACCCACCCCACCCCACAAATGCATCACAAGATTTAGTGGACTTCCCAGTTAAGTTGGCACCGCACAAGCCATAATCGTTTGCAGCACTACTCAAATTAATATTAGTTAGGGGGATGTCAACCAAAACCCCTGAATTAGCTGGGATATATTCTTGCCATGGACAGTTAAGGCAATTTATTTTTTTCTGCTGGTTTCTCAAATGGATGGTTGGTTTTGAAAGCATTCTTTCAACCATCTGATAGTTTGTTCGACCTTGGTGCGCGCGCGCACAGAGGGAGGGAGGGAGGGTTTAATCAATTTTTTTTTCTTTGGTTATTTCATGCAAGTGATTTACAAGCAAGACCATGAATGATGGTCTATTAGCTAGGTTTTTGAGTGCATAAAATATATAAATGCCTAATATATAATTTTTGTTTTAGGAATGTGTATATTTATACACCTAAAACTTAGGTAATTGACCAAGCATTTCTTTTGAGAAATAGAGATGATCCCAACCCGTTGCGAATCTATCAAAAGTCAATCTAATTATTCCTAAAGCAATTTTCCAAAGTAAAGCAACACTTCCATAAATGAGACATTGATCTCTTGTAGTTGAAATATATTGTAGGGTTCTACATTTACTGTAAATAGAGGTAGGAGAGAAAAAATAGAGATATTTAAGCAGATGAAAAGATCAAAACCCCCTACATAATAGTACAAATGCAGCGACAGTTGGAAAATCAAAATTCAATTCTCCAAAAATGATGGTCCTTTGAGAAGGCAACTCTTGCTTTGCAAAGGAGTGCCCTAAAATCTCAAGAAATTAGACAATGCCAATCATGATAGATCTAATTTTTTATAGGAAAAACTCCTTGAGCATACCTAGATTTGTTAATCTATCATAAAATCTAAGGAGTGAAGATTTTAGGATAGCCATGTCTAGGAAATCTTTTTCCTTAACTCCTCATTCCATCAAACAAATAGTTCAACCCCTCATCCAGTTGCATGTATTAGATAGCATTTCATTGATTCCTAGACCAGTTTATCAAAAGGACGAAGACAATCCGGTACAAGTTCAATTTCAATCCATAAAATACTCCTCCCTTAATGAACCTTATGATGTTATCTAAGTTGATAATAAATAAAGAATTCCTTAGTTGATAATAAATAAAGAATCCCTTAGAAAATACTCCATCTGTTACAGAATATAAGCAAAACCTAGTCAACGAAAGAAACGGTGTCCTAAAAAAGAATTGTTCTTTCAAAATTTTCAAGGAAAAGATGTAAGGATATTCAAGAGAAATTCTATAAATTTCTTAACAATGTGAAACTAAGACTCTGTTTGAATTGAGTTTTAAAAATTGTTTTCTGGTTTTTAAAATTTAACAAAATAAAAACTTGTTTATTAAAAATTTTAGAAAACCAAAAAATTGTTTTTAAAAAGGGATTTCAAAGAGGCTCTAAATGTCCTATTTGTTTTGACTTGTTTGATGCTTTTGGGTCAAAACCAAAATTAATTAGCCTTTTCACAAAGATAGGTCAAAGATCTATCTATGTACCCGCTGTTTGGCTTCTTGGGATGGAAACTTAGTTCAATCTCAACTACCTCCAAATAATAACTCTGGACTCTATCCCAAGTAGGTAGTTCAGTTGGCGAGCTAAGAGATATCGAAGAAGTGCACCAAAGAAGTGAAAGAAGGAGGTGCCTGGACTCTCAATTGATGCTTCCCAACTAACTTATCAACTATTTAGTGTGAAAAATAGATCTAAATAAAAATTAAATTACTCTGCATAAATTATCATTATCTCGACTTAATAAAACCATTAACCATTACAGTACAGATTCTTTTTATGTCGCAGTCATACCACTGTGGTTTCCACTAGCTAATAACCATAGTTGATCTTGAGGTCTCCAAATCCAATAGCCACCAGCTTTAAAAAGCTTGTCCTAACTTCAACTGTAAACAAGTGAAATGGCCCTTGCTTTGCTGGTTAGAATTGATATGTGTCCCATTAATAGTCCCACACAAGTCCTACTCACCACTTCACTTTTTTTTACAAGTTGAGCATTTTTTATTTCAAATATTACATTACATACCAGTAATATTTTATAGCTTATGTTCAAGGTTTAATTAAATTGGGGGTAATATATACTCTTATAAAAGCCATAGATGACTTTTCAATGACTTCAAGGCTAATGCTATGTAAGTGTTGACGCATGACACATGTGCCTCAGCACAGCGTGGCACATCCAAGTCTATTATTTTCTTATTGATAAATATGTACTATATGAAGTAAAATTTCTACTTTCCTTTCATTGCATGTGGACATTTTATCATAAGATAAGGATCATGCGGTTGTTGGGAGTTAAATGCATTTTCTTTCACCACCAAACAGGTAATACTATATAGGTAGAAAACAAGCACATCCAAGGGTTATGCTATCTCCTTCTCTTTCCCAAGAAATCTTGATCCAGAGAACTCATGTAATTGTTCCTGTTGCAGTAAACTAAACCCTTTTGAAGCATGGATTACTACAACTCTGTCTATTCTTCTGGGTCTAATTATGGTGAGTGCAATTTCAACTTCCTACACTGTCAATTATAATTATGATGAAGTTCCTCAATTTGTGACTTACAATAGCAATGAGTACAATCAATCAAATTATGGGTATGATCCAAGTTTCTATTTTTCTTCCAATTTCCCTGAATCTGATTATAGTTACCAAACCATAGCATATTCTACTACCACTTTCAATGAACCAAAATCAATTGTGTATGAACCCAATTATGGTATGACTCAACTTGTTCTCTCTTACAATACCTTGGAATTCAATGAACCTGCATATGATGAGTATGATCCAACACCTTATGGAGGTGGATATGATATTGCTGAAACTTATGGTAAGCCTTTACCACCTTCAGATAAAATTTGTTATCCTCCTTTTGGCTCAAATTCAATTCCAGTTACTGCTGTGTTGCCTACTGTGGAAAAAGATGCAATTGATGAAAAAGAAATCAAACCACAGAAAGTAACAGAAACACTAACTACTGAAGACAAGCCACAATCACAAGAAGATAGTATTAGTAATACAGATCTAAAGCCTTTTGAAAGTGAAGAGAGTGAAAGTGAGAGTGGGGAAAGTGATCATGAAGATGATTATGGAAGTGGGATTGGTAGTGTATATAGTGGAAGACAGTTTGATGGATATGAGAAGCAAGTGGCTTCTCAATATCCTAGTGGATATGGCTTGGAAACATTGGATCTATGTGAAAGCTTGTTTGGGAATTGGCCTTGTTTGTCAAGAATGAAGAGAAGAGAGAATTGTTGTGAGGAAGCTTTTGATAGAGGAAATAATTGGCAGCAGAATATGTGGAAAGGGACTGCAGATTATCTATTTGGAAATCCATATCCATATGGTGGCACTGGAAGTAGCTATGGAGGAGGAGAACTTGTTTATGGCTATGAAAGGCATTATCCAATTCAAGCACAGTATAAGCAGATTGACTACACTTATGAATGAAATGAATCATGGTGGCAGAATAATGTAGATGTGTTATGAAAGTAGTTGAAAGTGTAAAGCTTGTCTTTGTTGTAATAAATGTAGAAATTTGATTCTAAGATGTGAAAAAAAGTGAAATTTCATGGAGTGTTTGGTTTTTTGTTAGGTTGCTAACCAGGTTTTTGCCCTCTCAGATCATTTTGGCCTCTGGCCTCTGCATCTTCTAATACCTCAAACACATCTATCCCTCAACTTTTATTGAGTTTAATTTTATTTCTAACCTTCCAATCAAATTGAATGGCACAAACTATTCTACTACAGATCATGCACATAATAGAAGGTTATGACATACCAATCTTTTGAAACTCGGACCGACACTGATTTAAAATTCAAGGTTCATTGATTGAACCATATAGTCAAATCGGTACTAATTAGGACCCGATCAGTCGGACTAGTGACGTCTCAAGCACTTTTGTTTAGTTTTTAGGTTGTTTTTAGTATAGATTGAGTTATGCGATTCAATTAGTGACCCACCAGTTTAACTAGTGACTCATTGAACCAGTGTCTTGACCGAATTGATGGCATGTCCCGTTTTAATAACACTGGTTTACGATAGTTGTATCAGGTAGGAGCGAGCATAGGACGTGTTATGGAGGGTTATAACTAACCCTAAGTCAGTCCAAATTTTGGTCGACGCATTTTGTAGACCTTAACCCGTCTTTAAATCCGTACAAACCTATAACGTTCTTCATACTAAAATTAAATATTTTATATTTGATAATGAAATTTAATATATATATATATATATTGTTGTCAAAAAATATATATTCAGTAAAATTTCTATAAAGTGGCGTTGTGTGTCCAACTTTATTAAAAATACATTTGGATATTTTAAATTTTCTATTGAATATAAGTATAATTTTTATTTCTATTACTATATATAAAAGTAGCGATGCTATTGCTATAAAATTAACATCTTGAATAGTTAAATTGCAGCATCAAACTACTTGCTGTGAGTTTTAATGATTTGGTGAATTATGACAATTCATAAATGTTAATTTATTAATTAAATATTAAATATATGTATATCTAAATTAGGGACAGGCCAGATAACCAGAAGGTCAGTCTAAACGCGTCCTAGCTCGAAGCTAGGTTACTACTAGGGACATTCCGTTTGGCCCTTTTTCGAGTGGGATAGGGTTGGGTTCAATCTTAAACCATTGAGTGAGACGAGTTTGTGGATTGAGATGAGTCTTGTTGGCCCTAATATCAAGAGTAGCTCTTGTGTTTTTTTGTTGTGAACCGAGTATCTTTTGCGCACAACTGCAGAGACTAATCCATTGAGCTGGGTAGGACCATGATGAGCGGCATAGCTCTCCCTCTCCCTCTCCCTCAAGAGTTTTAACACTGCATTCCGAAAGCTTTGGTTAAACTAGAAGAGGCCCAAACCATTTCATCTATTAGCCCTTGTGCTTTATATATATTTAAGGAGTTTGCTTTATCTTGTTTAATTTCTTCCCTATTAATAGTGAGTAAAGATACTATCCATTACCGACATGATGTGACACAAGTGGTAGATACTTGGGTCCCTTATGGAAAAACATTTGTTGGGAGAGGTCAACCCCTTAAATGGATCTTAGATGTCTCGAAGGATTAGTCGCCGTGGAGGATAACTTGGTTTACCAAAAAAAAAAGATACTATCCATTAATTATGTCTTCCATTATTTTATTTTTTGGTTTTATTTTTGGAATTCGTCTTCCGTTACTTTTAATACTATAGTTTTGAGAAAATAAAAATAATAATATCATATTAAATGAGATCCAAATATCTTTTATACACTTTAAACACCCTAAAACTATAATATAAAAAATAATAGAGAGAATAAATGGAGAGGAAATGGAGAGGGTCTGGACTCATTAATAGTGGGGGTACTAGATTGCATCCGGTATAATTGCCCTATGGTTTTTGACCAATATGAATGAATACTGCATTGTAATGATAAAAAATCTTTTTAATTTTTTTATTAACAAAAAAACATCTTTTAATAAAATATATTTATATATACAGATATATTTGTCTTTTAAATTTTTTATATAACTAGCTATTTTTTTGGAAATTTTAAAAAATATTAATATGAATAATAATAATAATAATAATAATAAATAAATTTATCACATTTTTGTATAAGGGTATTTATGTAATCATTTAATATATTTCTTTCTTTTCTCTCATTTTATACTTATTTTTACTCCTACCAAATAACCAAAATATCATATAATATTTTAAACACTTTCATTCCTTTAACCCACATTCATTCAAAATTCTTTCCTTAAACTTTCTTTTAATATTTAAACTAAGTGTAAACTCCGGTCCTCCCCACGAAAAAGTAACAAGAAGTCTTTCAGACTAAATTAACAACACCAGAATGGAAGGTGTGAGAAGTGATCGAGGAAAGCTCTATTAGCTATTGTCTTCCTGAATCGTCCATGCTCTTCAGGAAAGGCTTGAGGTGAAGGAGAAAGACGCCAACTTGGTTCCTAGTTCGATTCCTCAGGTTGTTGCTTCTTGGTCAAAGCCTCCTACGGGTTTTGTAAAGTGTAATGTTGATGCCTTGTTCTCTGTTGAACACAACAAAGTGGGCATTGGTATCTGCCTCGGGGATGAGTTTGTTTTGTTAATGTGGGCTAAGATACTATGAGATCAACCTATGGTTGATGTGCGCATTGGGGAGACTCTTGGTCTATTGAAGGCGCTAGATCAGACTCGTGAACTTCATTTGAGCAACATGGCATTTGAGTTGGACTCCAAACTTGTAGTAGATAGTTTCTACTCTAATAAGGTGGATGCCGCCCAACTTGGCGATATTATAGATGAGTGTAGACACTCTTGATTTTTTTCTCAAAACTCTAGTATTGACTTTACAAGGAGAGAAGCTAATATAGTTTTTTGATCAACTTAATTTTTTTTTTGTAAACCCGGGTATCCACTGCACGGACAGCAGTGACTAATCCCTCGCTCATTGTAGGTGCCTCGAGAGGGCAGAATAGCTGACCCAGAGTTTTAACGCTACTCCGTACCTTAAGACGGGGATCGAATCCCCGACCATTAGTTAAGGGAGATTCAGCCCCAACCACTGAACCCCTCACGCTCTAGGGTTAAAACAACTTTGATCAACTTAATCTGCTACCAAAATCTTTTCAACAAATGCGTGGGTGCGCATTACTGGACGCATGTTTGAAGTATCATGTGTGTCGTTATAGTGAATCAACATCATCCACTCGTATCCTTAAATTTCTTAAAGTCTTCTCAACAAAATTTATTAGGATCAAAATAATTGTTCTCTAATTAATGTCTAGAATCTTCGACATAGCATGACTTTGGTGATACTTATAATGATACCATCGTATAAAGATGAAAAAGAAGAAAAAATATGTGATTGGTCACCTCGTAAGCTAGCGCAGATTAAGGCCAGTTAAGCGCCAAAGACTAGTGAAAGATATTCAAATTCATGTTCACTTTACGACTTAACGTACAATGATATCGCTACATTACATTAAAAAAAGGCATCAGAAATCGTAAGGGCAACGTTGTTATCAACCAGAGTCATTATTTAATTCTTTATTATACAGTTTTATGTCCATTATAAGTGTCACCACCAACTAATTTTCCTTTACATAATTGATTAAAATGAAAATGTGATGTTCACTTTATTCCTTTTCCAACTTTCAATTTCTCTACGCTTCCTAGTCACATTTTGCCTCGGTATAATGCAAGGACAATTTGGTGATTTAAGATGATGCACCACCATCTTTGTAATAACAATACCAAAATAAAACCACAATTTACCCTAAATTATTACTTTTTCTTATTTAGTCCATATATAAAATTTATCTTTGACCATTAATTTAGTTCACTAATTCCAAAATTTAGGGACATTTACATAGATAAGAAATAAGGACTACTAATATTGTCAACGAAGGTTGGTCGATAAGAATTTAGCTTGTGCTCCACAATGTGTGATCAAATTCTCTTGTTGATGTACGAACTTTGTTGATGGGTAATATGTAAGTATCTTTATAAGTGCTCTTTGAGTATATATATAATTAAAAGTATTAAAGTTTTGGAGAGGAGGTATTAATTTAGAGACTCAATAAAAAAATGAGTCTAAAAAAATTGGAGAGGATCCATTCACTAAAAAAAATTCACAGCAACAACAACCTAGGAATTCTAAAGTGTTCCTCTCTGGCTGTCTCCCCACTTGACTACAAATCCAATCATAGTGTTCAAAAACAGGAACGCTGCTACTATACAACCTTAATAAAAACCCTCTTAAAACCTCATCTTCTCTATCTCTGTAATTAGATTCAGACACACACTCTCAGTCAATCTTATGGCACCCAGAATCAAATGTATTGAAACCACATTATTTCTTGTTCTTGTTCTTTTCTCTGTGGTGGTGACAGATGCATATTCATCTTCTATTCAAGAGGTCCTCCGCAGGCATGGTCTACCATCAGGGATCTTCCCAGACAGTGTAAAATCATACACTTTAGACCAAAGGGGTAATTTGGAAGTGACCTTAGATGCTCCCTGCATTGCTAAGTACGAAACAAGAGTCTTCTTTGAAACAGTTGTTCGTGCTAACCTCAGTTTTGGTCAGCTCAAAGGGTTGGAAGGTCTTTCTCAAGAAGAGCTTTTTCTTTGGTTACCTGTTAAGGATATCATTGTTGATGATCCATCATCAGGTCTCATTATTATTGATATTGGTCTTGCTCATAAACAACTCTCCCTCTCTCTCTTTGAATATCCCCCACTTTGTAGATCCTCCCAACCCCAAGGTAATGTGTGTGATTGAAACTTTCAATTTTGGAGTTCAAAATCTTTGTGTATAGAGTTTTGATTTCAATAAGTTAAATGAATGTGGTGTGGTTTGCAGGTGTTTCACTATATCTAGCTGGAAGGAAGAGTATTGGATTTCAAGATCTGAGATAAAGGATTAATGTTTGCTTATCTGGAAATTACTAAAGATGGTTTCTTTTCTCTTCCCAATTATTTTTTTTAACCTTTTAGAAATAAATATACTGTGTAATGTGTGCATAGATCCTCAGTTGAGAGAAGAAGAAAAAACTGATGCTGATGTTTATTGTAAAAATTCTCTCTGCAATTTTGTGTGCCGCTTTTATACAAATCTTGAAAGAAAGTTGTTTGATTTCATATCATAGCATGTCATTTCCAATTTCTTTCCCATCCCTTCTATACTGAAAATATTCAGAGAATCTGCTAACTAGTTAGTTGACTGGTGTTTGGATGAATGTTGAAATCAAATTTGCCTGTGGGATAGACCTTAGTTAAGTTTTTTTTTTATCAAAAGACCTCCTTAGTTAAGTTAAAACTGAAGACTAAGAGGATACAAAAAGACGGACAAAGTATTATAATTAGATTAGTTTGTTTGATATAGTCATTAAGGCGAGTCTGCTGTGAATTTATGTCTTATAAATATGACATTGTTTACTGGTTTTTACTGAAGAGTGGGAGAGGAATAAAATATCAAGTAGTATCAACTTGTCTGAACAGATTCAAATATTTAATAATACAAAGTTTCTCATGATGAACTCATATTCTGGAACCATATTATTTTGTACATAGCTTCCTTTTGTTGAAATACAGCAAATATTTTACTTGAGCCGTAAGTAGACAGCATGGATTCTGCTGTTGCTTTTAATTTTAAGGTTTAAGCTGTCACAGACTCTTGTTCATATAATCATATCCATCCATCTCCTCGGTCTAATTGCATAGGAACACCTTCATTTCTTTGGCCCCTTAACCTTTATAACTTGTGCTTAATCTTTCCAGTAATGGAAGGAAAAGAAGTTCGGGTGATCTTCTTCTAACTTAAATTGGGGTAAACTGGTTGTTCCGGTTTGGGCTTAACCATCATGAACCGTTCCTGGGCCACGATATTGAGGCCCATTATCATTAATGGACTGTTACATCACCAACGGCTACGATTTGTCCGTTACAAATCGGACGGTTCAGCGAAGCCTAAAATCGGATCACATCTCCTATAAATAGTGAATGACACTGTTTTACAGGGTACACACACTTCAAAACTAGTACTTGCTAAAGATTTCACTCTACTGACTAGAGCGTCGGAGTGTCTCTGCAGGTACCCCCCCTTCCGAGGTTTGAGCTGGTCAAGGGCGATCCACCAACTATTCGATCTTGTGATACGGTGCAGAACATTGGCGACCACAGTGGAAGATATTCAAGCTCTCATCACATTCCTTTGACTAGTTATGGCACCTCGTGGACGGCCTAGAACTGTTCAGCTCCATCAGAGTGGTGAGCAAGGTTCAACTCAGAATACCCCAGAAGGAGTTGCTGTGACGCTTCCTCACTCCTCTGGAAGCTCGGGACGTAATCGTCTCCCTCCTTCTCCAGAGACTGTGTCGGTTCCAATTGATGCTATTTAACAGCTCGTACACTTGTTGAATCGGCAGGTCCAAGCTGATGACCAACAGGGAATTTGTATTTCCCAAATAGAGGCGGCCCTCGCTGCGGTGACAACCAATGGAGTGCCGGACCGGTCTTCGCCTCATCAGCAATCTCCTCTCCGCAGGACCACGAATACTAGGCGGCGTCGGTCCCCGGCTTGGAGAAGGCACCATCAACGATCTCCACCTCGCCACAGGAGATGTCAGAGTAGCCAATCTTCCCCAAGTTGGAGGATCTGAGGCTCTCGTTCCCCGCCGAGTCCATCCCCATCTGAACCAGATTACTCGTCCTATTCGGAGGAATCATCTGGCCGATCTTCATCGTCCCCTCGTCGACGTTCCAGAAGCCAGGTTAGATCCCCGAGGCATGAACGTCGACGATCAGGTTCCAGAAGATCGCCGGGTAGGTGTCACTATCGGGGATCTCCAGAAAGGAGTGGATCTTCGAGGCATCGGGGTCCCTTCACAAGAAGAATTGATGATTGTCCGATCCCGAGGCACTTAGAGAAACCTTCGGAATTGAAGATGTATGATGGAATAGGCGATCCTGACAATCACTTGGACTACTCTGAGCTGATGATGCAATATCGCAATGCTCAGGAAGAGGTAAATTGCAAGATCTTCCCGTTGACATTGGAAAAATCGGCTCTGGGGTGGTTCAGAAGTCTTAGGCCTGACTCGATCTCATCCTGGAACCAATTGGCAAGAATTTTCTCTTCCCATTTTGTGCATTCCAAGATGAAACAAAAGTCGACAGAAGTACTGAAAGCTATTCGCCAGGGAGAAAACGAGTCCCTTCGTGATTATATTGAGAGGTTCAATAAATAAGCCTCGACAGTCAAGAATTTGGAGGATAAGTTCCGACTATACTTTATGAAAGACGGTCTCCGAAAAGGAAGTCTCTTCCAAGTCAGCATCAGACTTAGAAAGCCTCGGAATCTCGCGGAGTTCCTCCAGAGATCCCAAAGATACATTGATTACGAGGAGGAAAATATGGCCAACAAATTTTATGTTAAGCCAGATTCAGACAATCTCAAATCTGAGATTCATAAACCAAAGACTCGGTATCCGAAACGTACTCTGCTCAATTGTTCCCTAGCTAAGATCCTAACTGAATGCGTTAATTAATACCGAATTCAAGGATGTGAAATTTACCGATCCTCTCCCATCGAAACCGGGTCAAAGGTCCAACAAGTATTGTCGGTATCACAGAAGTAAAAGGCATGATACAAATCGATGCCATGCCTTGAAGGACGACATTGAGGAACTGATCCGATGAGGGAAACTCGGTCAATATGTCAAGAAACCAGACCAAACTGAGTCGAAACCCCGGGTTGAGGAGAAAAAGAAAAGTGATAAAACTCCCAAAAGAAGGGTCCACTGAAGAAGAAGAAGAAGATACCCGGAAGCCTAAACGGCTTACGGTGGTAAATGTAATTTCTGGTGGGTTTCCAGAAGAAGCTTCGGGCAAGACCATGAAACGAAAATGGAAGGAGATTCAAAATGTTGCCTCAACCTCAGCAAGTCCAGCGATCTCCAATCGCCCTCCTATTGCTTTTGGGGATTAGGACCTCCTTGATGGAAAACCTAATAAACACATTCCGCTTATAATCTCGGTGGTAATGGCAAACGCCCAGGTTAAGCGGATGTTGGTGGACCAAGGAAGCTCGGCTGATGTTCTCTTCGTTGACCTATTGAGGAAGCTACAAATTTCGGAAGATGAACTAACCCCATATCGGGGAACCGACTTGTCGGGTTTCAGTGGTTCGATAACCAAGCCATTGGGATACCTAGAGTTAATGGTGACGTTTGGAGATGAACCTCTGGTTAGGACTGTTAAAACCAAGTTCTTGATTCTGCCATGTGAGTCCATTTATTACGGAATCATCGAAAGACCAACCCTGGATAGGCTAGGGGCAATTACTTCAACGGTCCATTTAAATATGAGGTTCTATTGTTTGAACGATAAGGTCATTACCATCAACTCAGATCTTGAATCAGCAGAAATGTGCTATTATCTATTCCTCAAAGCGGATCGGGAAGCTAAAGAAGAAGCTGAACTTCCAGAGCAAGGTCAGGGCTCGACTAAAGGCAAAGAACAAGTAATGGCTGCTGATGTCAATCTAGCTGATCTTGATGCTAGGTATGACCCTGACAGTTTGGAGGATGAAGAGGATGACGATCTCTCTAGAGAGCTGAAACAAAGGATCAAGCGGCCGGAACCCGATGGAGAGTTTGTCGAGATTCAGCTGGGTGATGACCCAGAAAAAACTGTGAAGATCGGGGCCGATTTACCCGAGCAGGTGAAAGCCGAGCTCACACAATGTCTCCGAGATCATGCTGATCTTTTTGCTTGGAATGCTGAAGATATGCCTGGAATTCCTCCAGAGGTCGCCTACCATCACTTAGCAGTAAACGCAGAGGCCAAGTGGGTAGCTCAGCGAAGAAGGATGCAGAGTGGGGAGAAAGCAGTTGCTGCTGCTAAGGCTGTTGATGACTTAATGAAGGAAAATTTTGTAACACTGAAGTCAAGTATACAACTTGGCTGTCAAATCCTGTACTTGTTAAGAAAAATAATGGAAAATGGCGCATGTGCATTGATTATACCGATCTTAACAAGGCATGTCCGAAGGACGCCTTCCCTGTTCCCAGTATAGACCGGCTTGTAGATAACGCTTCCGGTTTCCGTTTACTGTCTTTCATGGATGCATATTTTGGATATAACCAAATTCTGATGCATCCACCTGATCAAGAGAAGACAGCATTTATGACTGACCGAGGTAAATTTTGCTACCGAGTCATGCCATTCAGTCTAAAAAACGTCGGAGCCACTTATTAGAGGATGTTGAATAAAGTTTTTCGGAAACAAATAGGTCGAAGTGTTGAAGTCTACCTCGACGACATGATAGCAAAGAGTAAAGAAGATCATCTCCATGTATCCGATTTCAGAATTATTTACCGACGTTCGACTGAACAACATGAGACTAAATCCCGAAAATTGCACCTTCGGTATCCGACTTACGGAAAGAGGTATTGAGGCCAACCCGGACAAATGATGAGCTGTTACAAAGATGAGAACACTGATTACAAAAAGGGAAGTGTAGAAATTAAATGGTATGATCACAGCATTATCCTGTTTCATTTCAAATGCTGGCTTTAAATCTCTCCCGTTGTTCAAAATACTAAAGAAAGAGGCTAAGTTTGAATGGTCTGAGGAACAAGAAGAAGTGCTTGAACAGCTTAAACTTACCCTATCGTCCTCAAGGATCGAATTCAATTACTAGTTACGTTAACAACCACTAATATGAACCAAATTGAAATAGGTTTCGATGGATATGGTTGAGCTATGAAGCTCGAAGGTAAAGCAATAAAATAATTTTGAGTTTTTTTTATAAGAGAAACGAAGAACACGTTGGAAAAAGATACGATGTAGAAAATGCTAGGGACGAATTCCTATTGACTTCACACTATTGCGCCAATCTAATTTGAAGGATAATCTCTCTCTCATTTGCTATCAAACCCACACTATCAACTAATTCCTAATTCCTTAGGTAATTAGGACTTTGTAGATAACTAGAATCCCCAATTCCTTAGATTATTCTAATTAACGACAAGCAGTAAAAACAAAGGTTTGCAATATACAACAATTCATAGATTATTCCTAAGCCACAAATTGAAGGTATCGGAATTCAAACATTCAAAACAAAACTTCCATTCCATACTTGAACAAAATATCATTGTATGAGTTTTCCAACCATAAAACGCATTAAGCATAGAATTCCGATACACAAATCTGAGAGAGAATGATATAAATATGATTCTAGACCAGCGACAATAGGGGTTACATCAATATTCCTTCATCCCTAACATAAACAAGTTTAGTTACACATGGTAAAAGGAGAGGAAAAAGGAGAATTACAAATTGAAGGTGAAGATGAACGCATTAGAATCCTCAATTCTTGTTCTCAAGTGTTGATTCTTCGGTAGCCGTCAGTAGGTAGGAGCTCTCTTTCGTGTGCTAGGGCTTCCAAATTCGTCCAAAAATCCCCAAAAACGCGTCCAACCCGTGTTTTAACGTGTTTTCCGGTATTTGGCGCTGCACTGCCTGTTGCTGCCAATCCGCGCGCAACTCGCGCGCCGCGCGCCACTTCGCTGATTGCTCCCTGATATTGCACCATTGAGTCCATTTGCCTGCATTGCTTTTTTTTTTTCTTTTTTTCTTCAATTCCACCTAGTCCCTGAGCATAAAAACACAACAAAACCCAGCATAAACACTGCATAGCAAATCGATTTCTAATAGCACAAATTGTCATCTTTCATCACAATCTCCACTTAAACACTCCTTCTAAAACATTAAAATTCATCATGTGATGCGGGTTCATCAATGACACTATTTTACCAGGTACACACACTTCAAAACTAGTACTTACTAAAGATTTCACTCTACTGACTAGAGCGTCAGAGTGTCTTTGCAGGTACACCCCCTTTCTGAGGTTTGAGCTGGTCAAGGGCGATCCACCAACTATCTGATTTTGTGATACGGTGCAGAACACTGATCATCATAATTTACATTTTAAATTTGAACTGAGGAAACTAGTATTGAATCTAGAATCAGTAATGAAACACAGTAAATAGAAAATGGTTAACATTTGGCTCTTCTAGTAACTAGTACAAAGTATAAGATGTTGTTAAAAAATGGAAATTGGAGTTGGTATGTCATCAGCTTTTAATCGGTACTCCTCACAGAACTAAAAACCGTGATATGGATTAGAGCTGTCAATTTAGGCTAGTCCTGCTCATTCGAGCCAAAGACAATTCTAGGTTGGGCTGGCTCATAAGTTTATCGGGTCACTATTTACTGGCCCAACCCATCTCTATGCAAGTTGTGGACCAAATGGGTTAGCCTATGGGCCAAAAACTTGAGCTCAATGGATTTTATTTTGGACACATATTAAAGTATGTTGCACAAAATAAAGTTACACTAAATATATATTAGAATTTTGGGTTAATTGAAATATAAAATATAGTATTTAATAGAAATATATGTAAGAACTCATCACAAAAAATATAGGTTCTCATCACAAAAGCTAATAACTAATTAAAAATATATGAATCTTTAAGTATAAAGTTTTTTGTTTATCTCATTACAAAGTAACATAATAACTATTTATATCACAAAAAACTATTCTCGTTATAAAACAAAAAAAAATATAAAAACACAAGATCCCATTTTAGACCATCAAGCCAAATCAACTTTTATCTATGTTTTCAATGCAAAATCATGTGTAGCGTGAAAATGTCGGTGAAATGAATTGCATGTCAAATACAAGTTTAAATTGGCAGTGATATAACTTGAAATTGTCAAATACAAAATTTTCCCTGACTCATAGTTGCTAGCCCAACCCACTTATTTTATCGGGTGGGTTTGACTAGCCTGTCGGGCTGGACTCATTTTGACAGCTCTAGTATAGATGACTTATAAAATAGTTAGGATGGAGTCGGGCAATTTTCACGACGCGTCTTTTTTCTGATTCACTAATGTTGTAAAAAATTGTTTACGGTAACTATGTATATAAATTAAATCCTTAATTAATCTCAATTTCTATAATAATTATAAGTAAATGGGGAAGGCATGATCACTCACTTTTTCCATATTGGACCCCAAAATTTAACATACAATTTTGTATGAGCATTCTTCTTTTTTACCCTTCCTCTCTCTATTCTCTCTTCTTAGTTCTTACTATCTTTGAAGAGAGTATCCACACACACACCACTCCTCTAAAATGTCTGGTCTAACTCGCCTGCGGAGCATCTTCGGCGCCAAGCCCATGCCCATGCCCAAGCCCTCCTCCATAAAAATCCAACCCGCGACTCCTATTCACAAATACGATTACTCCACACCTGAAGGCATTCGAAAAGACGTCGAAAATTTCAAGAGATCATGCAAGAGCTCACACTTCCGTAAGGGGATCCCCTCCTATCACGCCATCGTCATCCGTCTCGCTGAGGCACAGGCCTTCCCCATGATCGAAGAGATTCTCGAAAATCAGAAGCAGTACAAGGAAATCTCTGATGAACGCTTCGTCTGTTGCCTCATTCTCCTCTACGGTAAAGCCGACATGGTTGACCATGCACGCGCCTTGTTCGATGAAATGCCCTTTTTCAACTCCCCCCGCACCGTTAAGTCCTTCTCCGCCCTTTTATTCGCCCACATCACTGCCAAACGATGCAAATTCGTTCACGACCTCTTTCGCCAACTTCCTTCCCAGTATTCCGTTCAGCCCGATGTGGTTTCCTACAATATCGTTATTCAAGCCCTTTGTCAAATGGGCTCAACTGATTCAGCTCTCGCATTGCTTCGCAAGATGGAGGAGTTGGGCCTGAAGCCCAACCGCAACACCTTCACCATATTGCTCTGTGGGTTTTAGGAGAAGCGTGGGTACGCTGAGGGTGAAAAGATTTGGGCCCTGATGAAGGCCCAAGATGACATGTGTCCTGATGCCGCGTGCTATGCGATGAGGATGAGTGGAATGATTACGGATGGAAGAGTAACGGAAGCAGTTAAGTTGGTTGATGATATGAGATTGAATGGGGTTGAACCTGATGTGCGTTGTTTCAATGTGTTGATAAAGTGTTTCTGCAGAGATGGGAATTTGGAAAAGGCTAAGCATTGGTATGATGAGTTGGCGAGAACTTGCACTGCGAATCGTAATACTTACGAGAATCTTATTCCCTTATTTGTTTAGAAGGGTGATTTTGAGATGGCTTTGAAACTCTGCAAAAATGCAATGAGTGGTAGAAAACCGCTTATTGATGTGGAGGTGTTGAAGAGAGTGGTGGAGGGATTTGTTAACGAGGGAAGGATTGAAGAAGCTAAGGAACTGGTTGATTTTGCCAAGAATAATAAGTTGAAATTACATTTGCCCCTAAAACTGAAACTGGAGGTAGAATCTGCAAAATTGTTCTAATTTTTGACTTCATTGATTGTTAGATTAACAATAACAAGTGGTTTTATTGAATATATTGTAATAACAAGAGGCAGATTTGAAGAATTAAGAACAATGCTTGGAATGAAATTTTTAAGCAATTTCAATTAGGGAGGTGTATTGAATACATTGTAATTTTCATTGCTTTTGAATAGTCAATGCCTATGTGGGTCACACTAGGCCTAGTTAGTTTTCCACTTGTATATATACCTCACTTCTGTTAATATACAATTCACTTTCTTGTAGAAACTTAACTTTTCTCTCTTCGACAACAAACCTCTCTTCGACAACTCTCTTTTCGACAAACCTCGTCTTTCTTCTGTTACTGGCTATCTTTCTTGATCAAGATTCAACAAATTGGTATAGCAGAGCGATAACGATCCTTAAAGATCCTTCCAATGGCGGTGCGAGACAGCGGTGGCGGTGGGATTCCGTCGAACCTCCCTGTCTTCAATGGAAAGGACTACGAACGGTGGTGTGCGCAGATGAAGGTCCTGTTTCGCTTTCAAGATGTACTTGAAATCGTTGATGAGGGTGTTCCACCACTGGCAGCAAACGCAACTGAAGCGCATAGGAACAACCACCATGCATTACGGAAGAGAGATGGAAAAGGGATGTTCTTGATTCACCAAAGCGTTGATTCAAACATTCTGAATTTCATCATTGACTGTGATTCCGCGAAGAACGCGTGGGGCATCCTCAAGAATGCTTATGGAGGAGCAAATAGATTGAAGAAAATTCGTCTGCAGTCACTCCGAAAGCAATATGAAGCACTGAGGATGAAAGATTGAGAATCAATTGGTGAATTCATTACAAGGTTAGTAGCTTTAACCAATCAGATGAAAAGCAATGGTAAAACTGTATCTGAAACAAGTAAAGTAGAGAAAATCCTTAGATCCTTAACCCTAGAATTTAACTATGTTGTTACTGCAATTGAGGAATCCAAAAACCTAGATGAAATGAAGTTAGATGAGCTTCAAGGTTCTTTGGAGGCACACGAATTGAGAATTAGACAAAGAAGTTCATAAAAGGATTCTGAACAAGCTTTGTTATCTCAATCCTCCAAAAAGAATTGGAAGGCATGCAACAAGAAAGAAAAGCGAAAATGGAAGAGTAAAGATAAAGATCCTGGTAACAAGAAAGATGAACATAAGAACTCTGACAGTAAAAAATCTGATCTGAGTAAGATCCAATGCTATAATTGTCAGCAATTTGGGCACTATAGGAACAAATGCAAGAACAAGAAAGTTCCTAGGGATAGAGATGCAGAAGCCAAATTTGCAGATGATGATAACTCTGACTCTGATTCAGATGGATTGGTACTAATGGCAGTCATAGATGATGAGATTGAAGAAGACATTCATCTCAATGAAATTGTTGCTGAGAGTAGTGAGCAAGACAGTGGGAACACTTGTGACAGTGGAAACACTTGTAATGCTCAAAATACTTGTGCAATAGTTGTGGGGCAAGGCAGTGGAGACACTGGTGATGCCTCCAACATTGCCAGCAATGATGATGAATGCTTATCTCTCATGACAGTCACTGATACTGAATTGCTACTGCTGAAAGCAGATACAAATGAAGAAGATGTGAAATCTGATGAATGGTATTAATTTGGATACAGGCTGCTCAAATTATATGTGTTGTCACAAGAAATGGTTCATTAAAATGAAGCAAATAAGCAAGAGGATCAGGTATGCAGATAACAACAAAGTCATGGCAGAAGGCATAGGCACAGTGAAGATCTTAACAAAGGATGGAAAATGGTCATATATCCAAGAAGTGTTCTATGTGCCAAAGATGAGAAGTAACCTGCTTAGTCTTGGTCAGTTGATAGAAAAGAAGTATTCTGTTGCAATGGAAGATGATCATCTCAGATTGTTTGTTCCAAACGAGAGACTGATTCTGAAGGTTCCAATGCTGAGAAACAGAATATTCAAGGTCAAGTTGCAAGTAATTGAAGAGCAATGCCTCACAACCACCGTTGATGATGAGAACTGGAAGTGGCACAGAAGATTTGGTCACCTAAATTTCAAGAGCTTGAGTACCTTACATGATAAAGGGATGGTATACGGCCTGCCAGCAGTGAAGATACCTGGTGAGATATGTGAAAAATGTTGTGAGTCAAAACAACCTAGGAAAGCTTTCAAGACAGAAACACCAGGGAGAGCAGAAAAGAAACTAGAAGTGATATTCTCTGATGTGTGTGGTCCATTTGATGTCAGGTCATTGGGTGGAAACAGTTACTTCGTGACATTTATTGATGAACACACTGGAATGACATGGGTGTATCCAATCAAGAGAAAGAGTGAAGTGCTTGAAATTTTTAAGAATTTCAAGACAATGATTGAAAAACAAAGTGAATGTTCAATCAAGACTCTAAGAATAGATGGAGGAGGTGAATATAACTCACATCAATTTGCAAAATTATGTGAGAATGAAGGCATCATTCATGAAGTAACTGCACCATACACACCTCAGCATAATGACATTGCTGAAAGGAGAAATAGGACCATCCTAAACATGGTAAGAAGCATGATGGAAGAAAAGGAATTACCTCATTGTCTATGGGGAGAATTAGTAGACACATCAGTGTACATTTTGAATAAATGTCCAACTAAGAAGCTAATTGGGAAGACACCTGAGGAAGCTTGGCTAGGAAGAAAGCCAAGTGTCAAGCATCTCAGAATAATTGGCTCACTATGTTACAAACACGTGCCTGAGCAACTTAGAAAGAAGCCGGATGATAGAGCACAACAAATGGTTCTTGTTGGATATCATCCAACAGGAGCATACAAATTGTATGACCCTATTCAAAAGAAAGCTGTAAAGAGTAGAGATGTTATAATAGATGAATACAAGAGTTGGGACTGGAATCAGCACAATGCAGAAAGTAGTAAAAGGACTACTGTGATAGACTTTGATGAAATACAGGAACATGTTAATGAAGTTCCTGCAGTTGCAGAAGCTATCATGCAAAATGAAGAAGTGCCAGTGAGGAGGTCATTGAGAAATAGGCAAGTGCCTGTAAGACTAAATGATTTTGAGTTGATATCAAATTCAGCCATCTCTGCAGAAGGCGAACTTGTACACTTTACACTGCTTGCAGAAGGTGAACCACTGAGTTTGGAGCTGGCTTTGAGGCATGAACAGTGGAAAGAAGCTATGTTAGATGAGCTAAGGTCAATTGAAAAGAATAATACATGGGAACTTGCTGATTTGCCAAAGCAAAAGAAAGCAATTGACTTGAAATGAGTTTACAAAACCAAGGTCAAACCAAATGGTAAGTGGCAAGATACAAAGCCAGATTGTTAGCAAAAGGTTTCTTACAAAAACCAGGACTAGATTTCAATGAAGTATTTGCTCCTGTAGCTAGGATTGAGACTATAAGGCTAGTAGTTGCCTTGGCAAGTCATAAAGGGTGGTCATTACATCAATTGGATGTAAAGTCTGCCTTTCTAAATGAGCCACTTGAAGAGGAAGTATATGTTAGCCAACCACCTGGGTTTGAATTGAAAGGTCAAGAAGATAAAGTGTTTAAGCTTAAGAAGGCCTTGTATGGGCTTAAGCAAGCACCAAGGGCATGGAACAAGAGAATTGACACATTTCTCTTGGCCCAGAAATTCTTGAAATGCACCAATGAACATGGATTATATGTGAAGAAAACTGCCACCGGTAAACACTTGCTGCTGTGTCTGTATGTTGATGACCTGTTAATAACAGGAAACCACAAGTCTGAAATTGATGAGTTCAAGAAGACCATGGCAGCAGAGTTTGAAATGACAGATTTGGGTCCTCTTTCATACTTTCTTGGCATGGAATTTGTGCACACTGACAGAGGCATCTTCCTGCATCAGAAGAAATATGCAGCAGATATTTTAGCAAGGTTTGATATGGCTGATTGCAAACCAGTTACTACACCAATAGATGTAGGAACTAAGCTTGAGAAGAATGACAGTGAGAATGAGATTGACAGCACCCTCTACAAACAGATGGTTGGATCATTAAGGTATCTGTGTAATACCCGACCAGACATCATGTGTTTATGTGTGGAAAGGCACCAATCTCATGGTGCTCAAAGAAGAAAAATGTGGTTGCTCTATCCTCATGTGAGGGAGAGTACATTGCTGCCTCATTTGCAGCTTGTCAAGCCTCATGGTTGAGCATGCTGCTTGATGAAATTGGACAGCATAAATCAGAAGAAATGAAGTTGTTCATAGACAATAGATCTGCTATTGATCTAGCCAAGAATCCAGTAGCACACGGAAGATCCAAGCATATAGAAACCAAGTATCACTTTCTTCGTGATCAAGTGAATAAAGGGAAGTTCAAACTGGTCCACTGCAAGATAGATTTACAAATTGCAGATGTTCTAACCAAGTCATTGAGCAGAGGCAGATTTGAAGAATTAAGAACAATGCTTGGAATGAAATTTTTAAGCAATTTCAATTAGGAAGGTGTATTGAATACATTGTAATTTTCATTGCTTTTGAATAGTCAATGCCTATGTGGGACACACTAGGCCTAGTTAGTTTTCCACTTGTATATATACCTCACTTCTGTTAATATACAATTCACTTTCTTGTAGAAACTTAACTTTTCTCTCTTCGACAACAAACCTCTCTTCGACAACTCTCCTTTCGACAAACCTCATCTTTCTTCTGTTACTGTCTATCGGAAGGCATACCAAAACTTCCTCAATGAAGTTGTATTTGACTTAGGAATTTGACGCTTATGCACATACCTATTAAATTAGTTATTCCTTCAAGGTAGCCTTTGGAATTCATAATCCATATCTTTTTGTCTGTTATTTTAGTCGCATATCACCTTAATATATTTCACTAGCATACATTAGTATGAAACCATACAATTCCTTCACTACTATAATCAACAACAGCAGGTTCAACTCTTTGACTTGCTCCTCTTACCTTAATATTTTCACTATTGACTTAATCTTCAAAGTTTTGGGAAGGCATTGATTCAATTGAAATTGAAATGAGAACATACCACTCGAAGAATCCAATGCCTTATTTCTACAAGTACTATAAAACAACCTATTGGGTTCTTTACTATTGTCAAAAGCTTTATATCTGCACTATTTCCGCATCTCAATATTTTGTTGCAATATCCCCCGGTTCGATTAATGCCCATTGCTTCATGAACCAGTAACTGAGGGTAACGGATTAACCTAGAGGAAAACAAGTAGCATATGATTTCTGCAGGATTCAAATACGTAAGCAACCTGTTTGTTAATGAATTTAAATAACCTTAAGATGCCATACACATGGTCCCAATGATGGAGTTCACAGATCACAGTTACAAGCACAATGCAAAAGGACTGTTGAATTATGTTAAAACAATCCATGACTCAAGAAACACAACAATCTCATAGTATGCATTATGCAATACTAATACGCATTGTTTGGGATTGAACCAAGCTGTAAACATAGAGCGAGAAAATAACAGTTTTTGATTAAGTGCAACCTGTTTCTGATTTATGCCAACCAGTCCTCAGTTGACTTCTATATTTGGCTATGAAGGCCACATTACACTACTTTCTGGAACAACATGCTAATTTTTTTGGTCATACCATATACCATTTTAAATGACATCTTAATCCACATACATAAATACAATACCACCCCCACATGTTTTGTAGATATCAAATTATGCTAGAAATAAAATTTCCCAAAAGAAATTGTTCTAATTTTGAGACCTCATTATCTGTCCTCTCCCGTTAACTAGTGGGTAGTGCGATTACCCATTTATTTTACCTGCGGGTACCCATTTAACTATTTGCCCCTTGTCCAACACAGGTTTTATCCGCGAGTAGTCGCATGCACAAGTTGTTTTGTCATCCCTAGCCTGCAAAAGTCATGTTGATGCCTAAATTAGATAAGACTTTAGAGTGTAGACTGTAGAGTAATTAAAGAAGTGGGGTGAGTTGAGTGTGTCAAACCTGGGGGCTTAGCCCCCTAGTTGAGGTAGTTTTGAATTGTTCTCTCACTTGAATAGTAGGGCTATTGGCGCGCTCTTCAAATAACTCTTAGGATGATGGTCTTCACCTCCCGTTCCTTCTCTTTAGATATAAGAGATAAGCTTTGGTATTGTTCTTCTGAGCTCAATAAGGACAAGTACAATTTCATCGAGTTAATACTCTCTTAGATATCTGGTAGAGATCTTCACGTATTATTCCGTTGTAAGGACCTTCTAACTGACTGGGTTGAGGCGTTACCATTCAAGAGTTGCTTTAGGACTTCTCTATGATGGATATCCTTAGAGCTTTGATTAGGAACTTATCAGAGCTCTCCTCGAAGCTTTGGTTACGAACTTGAATGGCACAGCTGAGGTCTAAGGGTCGATTTTGGATCTTGAGTCCAATACATAATGATGTTGTAAAAGTGGGGCTTAGAAGAATTGATTTGGTTTGGATCGTAAAAATAGAAGCACTTTTGATGTGTAAAATAAAAAGAAGTTTTTGGGCCCCACACTAAAAATTGATTTTATCCAATGAAAAAACTAGGATTGCCTCCATCATATTTTAGTAATAATAATTTTTAATTATTTGTCTTGTTTTTTTGACAGAAGGGAATTAACTTATTTCATTAATAATAGTTGCCCAAATACATGCTCGAATGTCAATGTAAACATGAGGACTAGCCATACACAAGGCCATCCCACCTAGTCATCTTATTAGCTTTCCTCCTAGAGAACTCCATATGAGAGTTGTTACTAAAAAAATAGAACATAACTTTGCTAGAATTTAAAATACAACTAAATTCCGAGTTTAGCAAAGAGTCTTTATTAAACTCATCAACCACCAACCTTAGCATCCAGTTCAAAGATAACGTCTCTGAAGCCTAGCTCACGGACCCATTGAATAGATAACAGCAAGCGCATTGCCCCTCCTTGATGGATTTCCTTAATTGGTGATAACCAATGAGTTTTAGGTCCAATAAAAACACCACAGTCATTGTTAGTTGTCGAGAATGATGCATCAACATTACATTTAACAAAACCGTTCTTGGGGTTCACGAACGGGGAATATTTCCCCACGGGGACAAGGACTGGAGAAAATCCCCCCGCGGTCAATTTGAGGATGGGGAGAGAACTATGTCTTCCGCTCTAAGTACCTTACATAAATATCCTTATTATAGATACATATTATATTACAAGTAATTAGTTTTTCAATCTTTTTATGTGTTTTGAATTAAAAATATTAAACAATATATTTTAAAAATAAAAAAAAATTAACTATATATGATTTTTTAGTCTTATTGTTATATTATTTCAATTTTATTAGATTTTAATATATTTTGATAAATTTTAATAAATTTTAGGGGTCCTCGTGTGAACTGTGGGGACGGGGATAGGTGAGGCCCTCAACCAATAACTAGGCCCTCAAAGTTACAGACCCGGAACCATGGGGTACTCCGGTGACCTTTATGTTGTCACATCACATTCGTAGGCATTTTGCCTTTTTACGTTATTAAGTTGGGTGCTGTGAGTTTGTTCGCAGATTCATCCTTTGTGTTTTTAGCAATGCTGAATTGGTATTATCATCGATGTAATATCTCCATTTGAATGAATAAATATTATTTTTTTGTCAAAAAATAAAGAATTAAGTCAACTAATAACCATCGTATATATTACCCATACCATCATTGTTAATTTTTTTTGATAGCCAAATATTACTCGTTAGTAGTTACGAGATGAAGAAATTTTAATTTCTAAGATTTAAATTCTAGACCTCCTTTTTGTACGGGTGCTTTTAGGGCGAGGGAGCAAATCAAATCCCTCACCGGTGAACTACTAAAATTGACCGTAAGATATTGTGTAAAATGTTATGAATGGTTAAGATTGAATCAACCAGTATTAAATCTCTCTCATTGATAAATTTTTATACCACATCCTACGATCAATATTTAATGATTCAAGATTTGATTTGGTGTGTCACCTAGAAGCACCATTTTTGTACTCCTAACCGCTAAGATATCATTTAATCTGTATATCTCTTTAAACCCCAAATCTAAAACCCTTTTTTTTTTTCCCGACAAAGCCAAATCTAAAACCCTTGGCTCTTACCAATGTCCGGTTTGAGTCGCCTGACCCGTATCTTCGCCGCCAAACCCAAGCCTTCCATCAATGTCAAGCCCGCTACTGCCGTTCCCAAATACGATTACTCAACACCTGAAGGCCTCCGAAAGGTCGTCGACGACTTCAAGAAATCATGCAACAACAAACAGTTCCGTCGATTGGAGGTCGTCTACCAATCCGTCGTCCACCGTCTCGCGCAGGCCCAAGCCTTTTCCTTGATCGAAGAGATCCTCGAATCCCAAAAACAGTACAAGGAAATCTCCCACGAAGGCTTCGTCATTCGCCTCATCTCTCTATACGGCAGAGCCGGCATGGTCGACCACGCACGCTCTCTATTCGACCAAATGCCTTCCTTCAACTCCTCCCGTACCGTCAGATCCTTCTCCGCCCTGTTAAACGCCTACATCGCCGCCAAGCGCTACGACGTCGTTGAAGTTCTCTTTCGTCAACTTTCTTCCCAGTATTCCATACAGCCCAATGTGTTTTCTTACAATATCGTTATTCACGCGCTTATTAAATTAGGCTCAACCGATTCAGCCCTTTCAAGGTTTCGCGAGATGGAGGAATTAGGCCTGAAGCCCGATATTATCAGCTTCAATACCATACTCCGTGCGTTTTATGAGAAGCATGGGTACGATGAGGGAGAAAAGATTTGGGCCCAGATGGAGGCCCATGAAGAGCTGAGTCCTGATGTGCTGAGCTATAGGTATAGGTTGAGTCGTATGATTATGGATGGGAGAATAACTGAAGCGGTTACGTTAGTTGATGAGATGGGATTGAAAGGGGTTAAACCTGATGTGCATTGTTTCAATGTGTTGATAAAGGGTTTCTGCGGAGATGGGAATTTGGAAGAGGCTAAGTATTGGTATGATGAGTTGGCGAGAAATTGTACTGCGGATCGTAATACTTACGAGACTCTTGTTCCGTTTGTTTTTGAGAAGGGTGATTTTGAGATGGCTTTGACACTCTGCAAGAAAGCAATTAGTGGTAGAAAGTTGCTTATTGATGTGGAAGTGTTGAAGCGAGTCGTTGAAGGGTTTGTTGCCGAGGGAATGATTGGAGAAGCTAAGGAACTGGTCCATTTTGCTAACAAGAGTAAGTTGGAATTACATTTGCCCACGAAACTGGAGGTAGAACATGCGTAAGTATTCTAATTTTTGACTTATGGTCGGAAGACATAGCAAAACTTTCTGAATTAAGTTAAATGTTAGTAAATTAGTTATTCCTTTTATGTAGCCTTTGGAATTCATAATCCATGTGTTTCTTGGACCTGGATCCTCTGTTGCCTCTGCATGGTGCAGCAGGCAGCAGAGCTGTTAGATTTAGGAGCCATTAGATTTAGAGCTCTCTAAATCTAACGACTCTGCTGCCTGCTACACCGTGCAGAGACAACAGAGGAACTTGCCAAGAAGAGTAAGTTGAAATTACATTTAACTCCAAAACTGGAGGTTGAACCTGCTTAAGTGTTCTAGTTTTTGACTTATGGTCGGAAGACATACCTTTATGTGTTTCTCTCTGTTATTTTAGTTTGTAATTGCCATAATTGACAATCTTTGAGAATGTACTTACTAAATGCAGCCAGCACTAACATTGACCAATGACTTGACTTGTTCTTGTAGATTGTAGAGGCTTAGATTACTCTCGTATTGATACATGAGAGGGACCATTCTGGCAGCATTAAGGCAAATGTTGGTAAATGATGATGAAAATTGATTAGGGTTTATGATTTCTTCATTGAGACATTTCCATTCATTTGAAAATCAAGTTGGCAACATGTCTTCTTGCGTCTTCCTCTGAAATGTCTTGGTGTTCACTTATGTAGCAATCTAGATATGACCCATCAAGACCATTTTGATCTCCGCTCTACATTCATGAGTAATAATTCATATAATTAGAACATGCATCTGAAGTTCAATCAAACACATATTCATTAGTTATATTTCATGTACTTACCTTGTCTCCTTCTAAATCATCAGAAAGGCGAAGTATTTTTGCCGCTGAATATATGATATTTGGAAAGTCATTGTCCAAGATAGCAATAGTTTCCTTAGTTATATCCTGAATGTGATCAAAGAGAAAGAATGCATGGATAAGAATAACATGCACTCCTGGGCTCACAATTCCATTGTTCAAGTACTCCTCTGCCTTTGGCAACTGACCAGAGTTTAACCAATGTGCATATTTTATACAAGCATTGAAATATCGAACCCACTGTTTCACACAAATGCTTCATTACATATATATATATATATATATATATATATATATATATATATATATATATATATATATACAAAAATCAATTGACATGATGAAATAAACGGATTCTTCATTTACTGATTTTTTTAGGGTCTCTATAGGGTTCAATCCGTACTTTTTGTAAACATTGTCAGCGAATAGCTCGTTTGGTTTGGCGGTGAGACGACTTAAAATCGCTTTTGACGCTCCCTTTCGTGATTTTGCTCTTTTTCAGCATGTTTGGATTGCTCTTCTAAAATCGATTTTATCTTGGGAAATCGATTCCATGAGAAGCAGGGATTTCTAGCTTTTACGGTGAACCCAAATCGATTCTACCTTTTGTCAGTTACAGAACTTGTTTTCTTCCTTCATTGCCCTTTGTCAGTTACAGAACCCAAATCGATTTCTAGCTTGTTTTCTTCCTTCAGTTACAGAACTGCCATCAAAGATCCCTACAATTTTCTTCTTTCTTTCCTTCCTGCATGTTTCTCACGCCAATGCCTTGTAAGTAACGATACGGCATATTTATTACCACACAGCTTCATTGTTAATGCCGTGGAAGCAACACTCTGTTTTTATTGATTTTTGGTCTGTCTCTGTTTTATCTTGTTGCACAGCAACCCGTTGGTAGATTAGAGAAGAGGATGATGGGCTTGGAGCTACATGTTTTTTGGGCCTTGTAGTTGAGACTCTTTTTTAGGCCCTAAAGTTAATATATAGTATTTTTCGATCAATTTGTATTTTTTTTAAAATTGAAATCAATATTTTTTATTAATTGACTTATTTAAAAGCTTTTCTTATATTGAAATGGAGGATTTATAATATTTTTTTAGGAAAGGATCTAAAATGTTATTTTTTTACAAGTGGTCAAAAATATTTGATGGCTATATATTTAATACTAATTAATAGTACAAAAATAGATTTGAACAATTTTGGTGTTTTTGTTTTTTATTTTGTCAACTTTTAATTTATCATGTTATTTTAAGTTCAAGTCCATTTTGGTAATTGCAAACTCAAAAACAATTTTTTTTTTAGAATTAATGAGGGCTAAAAAGCCCAAGAGAGAGATAACAAGGGAATAACTCTAGGAGTAGGAATTAACTTTAGGAGTAGCAACTCCTATCAAATCTGGTAGCCACAAAGGGCTTACAATACTTAGAGGAACCTCAAACAAACATAGAATAACATCTTGCTCCTCTAACATTCCAAGACATAATCTTTCCACTATTAAGTAAATTAGACATAAACTTAAAAGAAAAATAAGAAGTCTCCCCTTAAATTCTCCCTTGGCCAGCCAAGGTTGTTTCTTCCACGACATCCCTATCAGATTCCTCCCCACCTGAAGCACCATGATCGTTTGCATCCATGAAGACTTCTCTCTCTGCATGAGCATTATGCATGGTAACATCTTGGGGAGATTGAGACGCTACACGTGCTGAGATATCTGGTGGTTTAGCCTTTGTAGGTGACCCAAGCCCTTTTGTGAGTAATCCATGAGCAGGTGGACGGCCCAAATAAATGGTCTGAGAGGCATCAACTTGAGTGGGATTGATAACCAAAATATTTTGAGTTTTTTTTTTGTACCCCCACCATAAAAAGTTATACCCCACCAATTTTTTTATTCCTATTTTACCCCTATGAAATTTGTTAAACACATTTATCTAAGCAAAAGATAAATCCGTTTTTAAAAAAAATAAAAAATGGATTTATCTATTTATTAGATAAATCCGTAGTTAAAAATTACACTACGGATTTATCTACTAAATAGATAAATGCGTTTGCAATTTTTTGGTTCCAACGGATTTACACCTAAACATTATACTTCTGTGTCCTATAAATATACATCTGTAGCCACATCAATGGGAGTAAACGGAAGTAAGCATGTAAAACGGAAGTAAGCACCATATATAAATATACATCCGTTTGATACAAAAATACATCCGTTTCATACATATATACAAACAGAAGTAAGTATCATTTTGTTTCAAAAGATACTTCTGTTTATTAATTTTTTTAATTTTGGTACTTTCGGTTTGAGAAATAACAAAACGGAAGTATGTTGTTTGTAGGTACTTCCGGTTTGTTATTTCTCAAACCGGAAGTAGGTACTTCCGTGAAGGTGAAAATGGAAGTGGGGGGGGGGGGTATGGTGTGGGGGTATTCTGGTCTTTTTACAGGGTGTGTGGGGGGGGGGGGTATAACTTGATGGAGTGGGGGTAAAAAAAACCCAATATTTTGCGGCCCATTATCAGTTGCATTTGTCTTATGGCCCACTAATGAATTTGTTTGGTTCAAATCCATAGAGTCCAAAGCCATTCCAGTATGTTGACCAATGAGTAAAGTTGACTTGGCAAGTTGTGGACCACATGGTGGGACCAAAGGCATCTTTTCAGTTGCTTTTATTGCTGATATTGCAATAGAAATAGAAGGAACCAATTTGACCCCACCTGTCACGGTATCTGATTGATTATTCCTCGTACCTGTCAAAGCCTTTCCACGATTAGTTCTTGTTATTTCCCCGTTCAGTCCATTAATACCATTATTCCTCGGGATTACCTCTAAAATTTCGCGATCATTACTATCTTGAGTAACACTAGCATTCAATGCGTTAAACCTAGAACCCTTAGTTCTGACTTTCTGTTTTGCGGCCGCCTGGCCCCCTTTCCACCGCTAGTTGTCTCCGGAGCATCCTTAGCCTTACCAACAGCCTTTTGTTTTTTTGGGTTTTTGAACCACTGTCCACCCAAAATCGCCATGAACACTCTCGTCAGCATTCAGATTCTGAACTGCTTGATCTTGTACTCTTTTACCTGCGGTGCATCCCACTTGATAATGGCCAAAACGACCACAGGCGAGGCAGAGAAAGTGAAGGCCCGTACTCAGGGTTTCAAATTGCGGTCGCGTTGCGGTTGCGGTTGCGGTAGTTGCGGTTGCGGCCATTTGCGGTCGCTGCGATGCGTATTGCGGTCGATGCGGCGTGAAATAATTTTTTGTTAACATTAAATATTATAATTTATTAGTTATCTTATTGTTCACATTTCTTCTATCTCCTCTCTAAAATTTCATATATATTTCATTATCTACTCTTCATCACTTTATAGTATCTTTAATCCTTTAAAATACCCTCTAAATGTATGATATAAAGACAGAGGAAGATAGAAAAATAATTTGTGCGACCAATTTAAAGTCAATTACGGTCTGATGCGGCCTGATGCGGCCGTTGCACCACTGCGTTGCGGCCGATGCGGCGTTGCGATGCGGATTTTTCTGTGATTTGAGATCACAATGCAATTGCGGTCTGATGCGGTTGCGGACGCTGCCGCAACGGCAATATTGCGGCCGCATCACGTGATGCGGTCCGCAATTTGAAACCCTGCCCGTACTCATTCTTATAGTGAACATCTTTGACAATGAAGCGTGCAAGAAGAGGTTGAGCGAGATCGACTTCCACGCATAGTCATGCGTACTTTCCTCGCGCTTGCATCATGGTGGTTTTGTCAATCTTCACAGTCCGACCAATACAATTTCCAACAAAATGTAGAAAGTAGCTATCGTAGTATTCAATAGGTAATCCGGAAATCCTAACCCACACAACGATCTTATCCAGAGTCTTTGTTGTTGGTAGGAAATTAGGTGTCCATTCCTTTACAGTCAGGTAATGATCGTAAATCAACCATGGACCATCTGTCAAAGCGTGAGTCCGTTCATCATCGTTTGTGAAAGTAACAAGAAAAAACTCATTACCCGATCAATAATATTGATGACGCCTTTCCTCACCCATATAGTTGATTCAATCTATTTTCTAGTGCCTTAAAACCAATCTTTCGACCCAGTAATTTCACAATCAGTCCGTGTTTCCACTTGCGCTGAAATCGAGCCTCTTCTCGTTCAGACAACGAGATAACTGGATACTTGTGATCACCCCATTCTTTTTCTTCCACTGTATACCGTCCTTCAGGGTCGAAGTTCTCCTCTTCGTCTTGCTTGGCGGTTTCTGGGGTAGCCTCTGTCCTTTGCTCCTCCGGCATCCCAATCATACTGTCACGATATGACTTTGGGACAAACTCAGTTACCAGATCATCGTACTTAATCGGAAGAGAGGAGTGGTTGGAATATAGTAGGTCTCCTCCTTTGAATTTCTTGCCGGTTCGCGTGCGAATGTTTTCCTCCGCGGGTTCCGGCATCAGCTTTCCTTCGCGTTTTCTATTATTAGACCATTAACACTCAAAAGCAATTTTGATCTTAAAGATCCAAACAACATGAATTGATAAAAATCACTTTTCGTGGGAAATATCCAAACACAAATAACTTTACAATCAACTCACTTTTAATCAAAAATCAATTTTACAAAATCAATTCTATCAAAATCAATTTTCGTCACCGCCGAACCAAACATACACGAAGTCATTTGTAATGTTGTAAAGAGCACTTAAACAACTTTTCATGAAGTCTGGAAGTTGCTCTGTACCAACCAATTCCCATCTGAATTGAGAGATCAAATTGTTGTAAGTATTAGAATGGAATTTCAATATAAATACAGCAATAAATATATATACCCGTCTTTGAGCTATTATCGTAAACTTTCATGTGGTCTGATGGTCAGAAGAGAGTTTTGCCAATTTGTAGAGAAGTTAAAGAGAAAAAACTCATTAAGGTGTTATGCCCTTAAGTTGGGTGCCCATTAAATGTGAACTATTAATATTGATATAGTATAGTACCATCAATATTTTAAGAAGAATGCTAATAGGTATAGTACCATCAATAATATAGTATAGGGATGTTTGTTTTGAAAATACAAGTTAAACACGACTCAACATTTTAAGGAGAATGCTAATGAGTATCCTTTTTAAAAATCACTGTTTGTTCCTCTCTCAATGAAAATATAAGGAATAGAGAATACCTGTTAATAGCGTCTGTAAGTAGAGTAAGCTCGTCTAGTGATCCATGGACATCAAAAATGTCATCAATAACAAACTAGAGAGATAGGTTCGGTGAGCTGTATCCTTTGATCTGAAAAGCTTGGATCCGTAAAGCATGCCATTGGCCACATGTACCACCATTTAAGAGGCTGATACCCAGCAACTTCACCTCCTTGGATATTCCAACTTCTTTCCACCAACTGTTAATTAAATTAAGGAATATATATATTAATTAGCTAGTGGGATCAGATCACTACATAACTAATTAATTAATTAGTGAATAAACTGACTTACTTGGAAACTTCAATGATCTCATTCTGGTTCATGAACCTAACTAAGCTGGAATTGATGTTAGCAAGTTTTTCTAAACATGGCCATTCATTGATCATCTTGGCCTTGAAATCAGTGAGGAATATGTTATTAATATACATGAATCTTGACAAGCCATAATGAAGTGGGTAGTGAAGAGCGTTTGCAACATTTCTAGCTTCACTGTGACTTTCATGTCTTGAAAACCATGCATGAAGAAGCTCACAACTGAGGTTCCCTGCATTGTTTAGACTATCTTCTCCTTCAATACTTAGCTGAGATACTTCATACAAGGCAATGAGACCCTTCACATCCTCGCCATATTTTTCTCGGAATTCTCTTCTTTTACAGTACTTGAAGCTGTCAAATAAATCATCTGCATTGACATAATGGCCTCCTTGTCTCAACAAGTGGAAAGTAAGTGCAACTTCATAGAGTTGATGGCTTTCAACAAAACTAATGAGATTGCTGCTCAATATCAAATATTGCTTTCCAAGAGCTTCTTCAATCTCTTCTACAAAGTAGTGTTCTAGGCCAAGTCTTTGGATAATATCACTCATATACAAACTCTCCAAGATCCTCACTAGTAACAAGTTTCTCAAATAGTATTTGTTTGGCTTCCTTCGATTGGAAAGCTTGTTTGTCATAGATAACATCCTAAAAATGTAAATTTAGTGTCAGAAAATTGAAGATATTATTATGCTATACACATTAGAACACATGCAGTTTATATATACTTGTACTTAATTAAACGCACTTACCATGCTACTGGAATTTATGCAGACTTTGGCCAATGTTAGCTTAAAAAGTTTGGTGGGTGTGAACTTGTGCAGTGGATTAGTACTCAATTTAGAAAGACAATGTTTCAAGAAAGATATGTTTAGCTATTTATAGCTTCAAGTTGCAATGGCGGTCTTCCAAAGGTGGGTACAATTATAAAATTGGTTAAATTAATCCGGATTTTCATTTCATACGTACCTGTAAATTGGAGGGTACCTAAAATGGCATGTTCGTGGATGCTATTAAATTGTTTTTGGTATAAACCGAATATCGCGCAACTACAGCGACTAATCCATCGAGTCAGTAGGACCACAATGGCCGGTAAAGTTATCCCTCAATAGATTTAACACTGCTGCATGTCCAATGTTGGATTTGAACCTAAGACATTGGTTAAGCTGGAAGAGAGCTCTACCATCTCATCCAATTAAATACTCTTAAGTTGCTATATTAAGTTCTATAGCATTCCATCAATTTTTTAATTTAAAAAAAATAGAATATCATTTTTAATAAACAACGCGGTTTAAGTTTAAGAGCGTTTGTAGTTGCCATTGACTTTTCAATATTTTGTACAACTATTTTTTTATATGCAAATATTAGTAGTTAGGAATTAGTTAGAAAACATGAAAAAAGATAGCTTTTTAGGATTTGAACCTAAACCTCTTTCTTCAAGATCCCAACATCCAAAACACACTCATTTAATATCTCATTTTCTTTCCATCTCTTGCTTCTGATCATATAACTCACCTATGCTATCCCTATCTATTTTTATCTCTTATCTCTCAACATGTTGAAGAGGTGTATGGGTGTACACAAGTCGTTTTTAAAGTTTACAAGCATTGTACTCCAATTAAATTAAAAATATATTACATATATATTCCGCTAAGTAGCTGTTGTCTGATGATTTTTCAACATTAATAGCAACAATAATTTTTTTGACTGAGATAACAACGCTAATTTAACACTAAAAACGTTGCATTATAATTGTCACATTTTAATAACTTGTATTCCACTTTCGAATTGTTTATTATCTGTATTAAGTTCGTCTCGGATGATTAGTTAGCTGTTTGCTAGTTAGATTTGTTCAGTTAGATATATAGTTAGGTAATTCATTCTCTTGTAATATTATTTCTATTTATAAGCAAATATTACTGGTTTGTAGTTAGGAGGAGGGGGGATGTTAGTTTCTGGGTTTGAACCTTGAACCTTTGTACTCTTTCGATATCTTTTACCTACTCTGTTTTGGTTTGTTATTTCAGATTCAAGGCGCTCTACAAATGTATATATCACTACACCAGAAGTTGAGAAAAATGGCGCCCTATTGGGCAGCGCCCTTTAAGGAAGCGCTGTTTTGGTTAAAACGTGCTGGGAATGGGCAGCGCTTTTTAAGGAAGCGCTGCTTTTGGTTAAAATGTGCAGGGGAAATGGGCAGCACTTTTTAGGAAGCGCTGCCTATGGTGAACGCGCTGGGGGCGATGGGCAGCGTTTTTTAGGAAGCGCTGCCTATGGTGGAACGCACTGGGGCGATGGGCAGCGCTTTTTAAAAAGTGCTACTTATGCCCAAAACACAGAAATGAATGGGTAGCGCTTTTTAAAAAGCGCTGCCCATCGCTTTAGTCAATAAAACTCCTCTCACTCACTCTCAAAATGAAGAGTTGCGAACCAGAAACCCTTTACTTCTTCTTTTCTTCACTACACTTCATCTTCTTCTTTTCTTGCGTTTTTTCTTTCACTGCTTCTGCAAGGGTTTTTTTATTTTTTGATAAATCTTACAGATTCAAGGTATACGAAGCCTCCAATAGTGATTAGAAGCACAGATACAAAGGTAATTACTAGGGAGCATAGATTCCTCTTTGTAAAAAGTCTAATTTCTGTCTGGGTTTGTTTCACATGTGACTGTTGCGTATGAATGATATGGTGAATGATTTCAAGATAATGAGACAACACTCTCACAGGTTGTATTCCTCCCTTTTTTTCTATTAGATCTGTTTTTCTTCTCTTTCTCTTTAATGAACAAACCCTAACTTGTTTGTTTTTCTTTTGCTAGGTAACCACACTCAGAAAATTAGCAGAAGAAATAACTTGAAAGAGGAACAATAGACACTACGCCATAATCCGTAAAATTAGTCGCACACTTAAGCAGCGCTTTGGAGGGGGAGCGCTGCCTATTGATGAAATGCGCTGAGTGATAAGCAGCGCTTGGGGGTGAGCGCTGCCCATTAGTGATATTCACTGAGTGATAAGCAGCGCTTTTAGGGGGGAGCGCTGCCCATTGATCAAAGGCGCTGAGTGATAAGCAACGCTTGGGGGTGACTGCTGCCCATTAGTAAAATTCGCTGAGTGATAAGCAGCGCTTTTATGGGGGAGCGCTGCCCATTGATATAAAGCGCATCCTAATGAGCAGCGCTTTTAGGGTAAAGCGCTGCCCATTCCTTTAATTTTATTTTTGTTTATGCGTCTTCCCTCACTCACAGTACACTCTCACGTTCTCACACCTCACGCACACTCACTGTCCAGCTATCCTTCTCACACTCACACTCTATTTACATTTTTGTTCCCTCTCACTCTCATTTTCGTTCACTCACATTTTCTTCCCTCTCTCATTTTCGTTGCCCACTACCTCTCATTCTCACCATTGTTTTGTTCGGTCCGTACGACGTGTTTCCATTTTCGTTGGGTTGGTTTTGTTCGGTCCGTACGACGTTGGTGAAGCTTGCATTTTCGTTCCACTTTCACCAAAGGTAATATCATTGCATTTTGATGTAGTTATTTTAATGGCATTAGAACCTTAGGTTAGATGATTCAATGTTGATGCTAGCTTGTTGATTGTTTCTTTGAAAATATGTGTTTGTGTAGTGTTTCTAAACTTAAGGCAAAATGTAGGTGAGCTATTTGTTGAAATGTCCAAATGAAATGCTTGTTAATTTAATGTTGCACTTTCACCAAAGGTAATATCATTGTATTATGTTCTAGTTATTTTAATGGCATTGGAACCTTAGGTTAGACGATTCAATGTTGTTGCTTGTTGATTGGTTCTTTGAAAGTAGGTGTAGGTGTAGTGTTTCTAAACTTAAGGGGAAATGTAGGTGTAGTATTTGTTGAAATGTCCAAATGAAATGCTTGTTAATTTAATGTTGCTCTAGGTTAAGGATTCTTGTGTTGTATTTTGATATAATAATAGTTAATTCCATTTAACCATTTCAATTCTAATTTTATTTATTTATATAATTTCAGTATTTTCCTGATTGTCGGGTGAAGACATACTGTGATGAACAGCTACTTGAGCTTAGAGGAGAGTGGTGCCGTTATGTCTCCTGTTTTTTTTTTTTGATTTTGGATAGAATATGTAATACTGTAAGTTGTTAGCGTTTGATTTGGATACATACAGCTAAACTAGTTTTGGTTCATATTGTAAGTTTAGCTAGTTTTGGGTACATATGAATTGGATAATAACTTGTTAGCTAGTTTGTTTTGGTTCAAGTGTAGAAATGGAATGAATTGGGAAACTTAAGCACTTGTTTTGATTCTGGTGTATTTGGATATAATTTGATTTGCTGAGAAATAGAATTGGAAGGAATTGGGAATGTAAAAACAAGTTAGTTATGCTGGTTTACTTGCTGAAAAATATATAGTTGGTTTACTTGTTGAAAAATAGTTGGTTTACTTGCTGAAAAATAGCTGGTTTTGATTTCGCTCATAATGTTTGATTTACTTTTTTGGATACATATAGCTAACTTAGTTATGAGTATATATGTCCAGGAAAATTGCAATTGTAAAAAGGAAAATAACAAAAACAGAAAAAAAATAAAAAAAAATTACACAATGGGAAGCGCTTTTAGGAGAAAGCGCTGCTCATTGCCTTAGCGCTATTACGAATAGGCAGCGCTTTTAGGAGAAAGCGCTGCCAATTCGTAAAAGCGCTAAGGCAATGAGCAACGCTTTCTCCAAAAAAGCGCTGCCCATTCGAAAATGCGCTAAGGCAATGAGCAGCGCTTTCTCCTACAAAGCGCTGCCCATTTGAAAATGCGCTAAGGCAATGAGCAGCGCTTTTTCCTAAAAGCGCTGCCCATTTCTATAAATGGGCAGCGTTTTTAAAAGCGCTCCCCATTGTTAGAGTGGAATCAGCAGCGCAAATATTAGTAGCGTTCAAAAGCGCTGCCCATTGATAAAAAAAGCGCTGCCCATTAAAAAATCTGTAGTAGTGAGACTTGAAGAAGGATATTGTTATCTGAAAAGTGTGAACAAAATTAGGTGAACAATAAACAATAAAGAAAAATAGAAAAAACTTAAAAGAGGAACAATAAATAAAAACTGAAAAAAGAAAAATAAACAAAAAAAAATAAAAAAAAGTACAATGGGCAGCGCTTTTGCCTATAAGTGCTGCCTATAGGTGAACGCACTGGGGCGATGGACAGCGCCAAGTTTAGCAGCGCTCAAAAGCGCTGCCCATGGCTAAAAAAAGCGCTGGCCATCCCCAAATCTGTTGTAGTGTATAGAGAAGTAGCCTCTTGATCCTTCAGTTCACTTTTTCAATAAAATTCATTGAGTTTTTCTCTCAATTTAATATGGTATTGGGAGTGTTGTCAGGGCCTTCCTAAACAATTTAGAGGCCCTATTCAAATTTTAAAAATTAGGCCCCTAATTATATTTTTGGCCTTTTTTTTTTTATCAAACACTCCCACCGTTCTCTCACGCGTAGGAAAATAAAAACTCATTTAAGAAACCTGACCAAATGTGGTCAATCTAAGATGAAGAGTTACAGTCTAGGAAACGTCTCCCGGTTTCACTATTACTAATGATGGGACCCTGCTTTTTCATTATAAAATATGTGTCCCTTGAGTATTGTTACCGATAAATAACCTAAATTCACTTCTAAGTTTCGGAAAGTGCTACATCAAGCGTTTGGGTCTGAATTGAATCCGAGTTCCGCTTATCAACTACAGACTGGTCAGGCGGAAAGAACAACACAAATCCTATAAGATATATTCAAAGCATGTGTACTTTAGGACAGTGAGTCTTGAGATGTGCACTTCCTCATGAAGCCTTGTATGGGCAAAGAATATGGAACATCAGAGTCACGTAATAGAAGCGAAGTTTATGGTCAACTATAAATACCCGACCGAAAATCCGAGGAAACCGAGGTGAACATGTTGTTACGGGCGGGTTAGTTTGGATGTCGGGTAGGTGGGTGTTAAAAACCAGTTTGAAGCAGGTTAATATGGACGAAATCAGTGTCACAATTGCCAACCCATACATATCCAAATCCAACCGCATTTGTTCCTCTTCAACTTTCAAAATTAATATTAATCAACAATCACTTGCACAACTCTCGATGTGCATCGTTAATCCAACAATTGAATGGCTCGAGGTACACACTTGCACTCAATTAATTTATTTTTGTCAAACTTTTCAATATTTTATTATTTTTACAAGATTTGAAACCCGAAACCGTCTTACCCGCCCGTTTGTCCACCCCAACCTTAGAGGGAGTATTACTAGTACTATTGATCAATTTATGAATTTGTTTACCTAATTTTAAGGGAGCACTAGGGGTGCTCCAACCTTTACATCAAAGATGAGACCTCATTAAAACCTCTTGGGCCAAAACCCAGTGGAAAAAAACCCAATGAGGAAAAAGAGGGAAACTTGCTTAACCCTAAAAATAACGGGGCGCATCTCTGGTGAGGGCGCAAATCAAATCCCTCACCGGTGAACCATTAAATATGACCATAAGATGAAGTATAAAAATTCATCAACGGTTGAGATTTAGTATTGGTTGATTCAATCTTAACCACTCATATCATTTTATGTAATGTTCTACGGTTAATTTTTGTGGTTCACCCACTACAAAAAAAAAACATGAATTAGCGACGGATTTTAGCGACGGATTGGAAATCCGTCGCTAAATTCAAAATTAGCGACGGAAATGCACAAAATTAGCGACGGATTGAAAACAAGGTATTTAGCGACGGAAATTGGCTAAATTAGCGACGGATTTAACATGGCGCGAAAATTGAAAAAAAAATTGAATTAGCGACGGAAATCCGTCGCTAATCTTTGGAAAATTGTGCCACTGACCGTTGTAGTTGATTTGACACGTGACCAGAGTTAGCGAGGGAAATCTGTCGCTAAATCCGTCGCTAACTGTTATTTTTTATTTTTTTATAAACCCGAATTCTTTCTTTCCTCTTTCATTTCTTCCTCTTCTCCGTTTTTTCCTCTTCCTCTTTCATTTCTTCCTCTTCCTCTTTCATTTCTTCTTACCACCACCACCATCATCTTCTCCCTTCAACACCACACCACCACCACCACCACCACACCATCCTCTTTCATTTCTTTTCCTTCTCCATTTTCCTCTTCCTATTTCATTTCTTCTTACCACCACCATCATCATCTTTTCCCTTCAACACCACACCACCACCACCACCACCACCACCACACCATCCTCTTTCATTTCTTCTTCTTCCTCTTTCATTTCTTTTCCTTCTCCATTTTCCTCTTCCTCTTTCATTTCTTCTTACCACCACCATCATCATCTTCTCCCTTCAACACCACACCACCACACCATCCTCTTTCATTTCTTTTCCTTCTCCATTTTCCTCTTCCTCTTTCATTTTTTCTTACCACCACCACCACCATTATCTTCTCCCTTCAACACCACACCACCACCACACCATTTTTTTCTTCCCTTATCTCCCCAACCCCTAATCTCTCCCTCTCTCTATCTGAGAATAGCTTCTTTTTTTTTTTTTTAAAATGAGGTTAGCGACGGATTTTAGCGACGGAAATCCGTCGCTAACTTTGGTCAGTGTCAGTGTCAAATCAACTGCAACGGTCAGTGGCACAGTGTTTTTAGCGACGGATTTTAGCGACGGATCCGTCGCTAATTTTAGCGACGGAATTTATTCCCTCGCTAACCATTAGCGACCAGCTTTTTAGCGACGGAATTGGTCCGTCGCTAATTCTGTCGCTAACAGTCATTAGCGAGGGAAAAACAGGCATTAGCGAGGGAAAAATCCGTCGCTAATACGCTGTTTTTTTGTAGTGACCGGTTAGAGATTTGATTTGCTCTCCCTCACCCTACACCCTAGAAGCCCCCAAAATAACGAATTGAAAAAAGTGAGAAAAAAGCGTACAAAACCAAAGAATGTCTTGACTGCCCCACGTGTCTAACACAATATAGATATTGTAAAAAGGCTTTTTTTACCCCCCCTCTTAGACCTTGTACCCCATAACCCATTTTATCTCCAAAATAACCCTCAATTTTTACAAAAAATTAAATGAAAACTGACTTTTTTTAAACTTTTTGGAATTACCTATTTTGACATATTTTCGGAAGTCATTTTTTCAGACGCAAACACCTAGTTTGACATATTTCCGGAAGTCATTTTTGTGTTCCGGAAATATGTCGAAAGAGATGATTCCGGAAGCAAGTTTTTTGAATTTCTCTGGAAACACCTCAAAAGAGGTATTTCCGGAAGTCATTTTTGCTTCCGAAATCATCCCCTTTTGAGGTGTTTCCGAAAAACTATAAGAAATTTGCTTCCGAAAATACCTAAATAAAATGCATTTTCGAATTGGGGATAAAACGGTCAGTTTGGTCAAAGTGGGGGGTACAAGACCAGAGAGCCGCCCGGGGGGTTGGGTGGGTTGGGGTGGGGTGGTAAAAAAAACGCCCTGTAAAAAGATAAAGGGGTTCAAAAAGGGATTTTTAAGTGTGTGGATTTTGACTTTTTGGCAAGCCCTAGTTTGACTTAGGTTAAATTTGTTACAGTTTTGGAGTACAAAAACCCCCACTCTCAGTAACCGCCATCCTAAACCCTTACAAAACCCGCCATCCTAAACCCTCTCATGGATGGTGCATTCATCGTGTAACCGCAACTCGACCGTTTAATTCAGTTACTGTAACCGCAACCCTTACACAAATTGATTAGTGAGCGTAATGAACATGTTGAGGTTCATAAGAGAGCGATTGAACAAGGGCTCTCTTACGGAGGAAATCTACTTGCAAGAGCAAGAACTCGCCTCGCTACGAAAATCAATTGAAGATTTCCGCGTCAAGAGAAAAGCAGAAGAACAGCGACTTCACTCGTTGAACAGACTCATCGAAGAGCGTTCCAAAGAGTTTGAGTCCAAAAAAAGGCAATATGAAGTGTGGTTGAAGGAGGTTGAGTCAAAAGAGAAGCAATTTGAAGGACAAATGAAGGATCTTGAGTACCGAAATAATCAATATCAAGAACGAGCGAAGGAGCTTGAGTTAAAAGAGGCACAGGTTAAAGTGCAATTGAAGGAGCTTGAGTCGGACAAGAAGCAGTTTGAACAACAAGCGAAGGATCTCAAGACGAAACATAATCTATTTGAAGAGGAAAAAGTGTTGAAAGAGAAGTCTGGTATCCTCCTTCATCAAGTAAAGACTGAGCCACTGTATTACAAAGAAGCCAACAGTTTAGACAACAGCAAGAAATTAGAATTGTTAGTCAATCTTCTGAAGAAATATGAGTTCACATGTAGACAAGTCTTTGATGCTCTTCGAACATCAGCTGACCCTGCTAAACTAGTGTTAGATACAATCAAAGGTTTTTCGCAACAATTTGTTGATTGTGATGCAAATAGTTTCAAGAGAATATTTAATCTTTTGATAGATGAGTTAAAGAAATCTTCTCCAGTAATAAGTTTTCATGTGAAGGAAGAAGCAACAAAATTGGCAAGTGACTGGAAGGCAGATATAGCTGGAGCTGAAAATGATTGTTTGGAGGTCCTGGATTTTTTTAAGGTTCATTGTTACTTATGAGATTGAGATTGGTCCATCTTTCAATGAAAATGAACTTCAGGGGCTTCTAGATGTAATTACTCAGCAGTGTCAGGCTCCACAACAAGTCCATGGTGATATTGTGATACTACCAGGTAAATACATGCGCTTCTTATATGATTTGTTGTGATTATATTGCTTCTAAATATATATTAGTATAAAGCAGCTTTGCTTCTGTAGCCAATGCGTGTTAATCTTGGTAAGCTTGCATTAAGACTTCCATATTGTATTTTGATTATTATTTTCATATTGTCATCTTTACTTTCAGATGTTTTATTAATATGAGGGAACTTAGAGATATGCTAGCTAAATATTCAGTTATATTTTACACAGATAGTCAATTACGTCCCACCACCACTGATGGTGGAAATTTGCAGCTGCTCTCAGATGAGCCTGAGATGACTGACAATGACATTTTAGCTAATATGCGAAGATCATCAGATCCAGCAAAAGATGTTTTGGATATAATAAAAAACCCTATTTTCCCACAAAATATGAAGGGAAGTGAAGGCCTAATTATTGATGAGAACCACATCTTTCTATTAGAGCAGTTGATGAAAATCTCGCCACGTATTAAACCCCTCGTAAAAGAAGAGGCATTGAAGCTAGCACTTGATTTGAAAGAGAATATGGAAGGAAGTACGGAAAATTCTTGGGTGGTTCTCGGGTTTTCTACTGCTTTTGTCTATTTATGGATTGGTTCCCTATTTTGACGAAGATGAAGTTTTGAAGCTTGTTGAATTCGCTGCTCAACACAAGCAAGCTATAGGGCTGTTTCGGACCCTTGGATTTGTGGATGAAATCTATGGTACGTATGTTCATTAAAGATGTTCTTTTTTAGTCGCTAGTAGCTATATTTTTATCATGGATATAGATACAGATAATTAAGTTTTTATTTTCATTTTTTCAAAATATGTTCATTAAAGATGTTCTTTTTTAGTCGCTTGTTGAATTCCCAAATGTTTTTGCTATTAACTCTTCCGAACTAATATCCCAAATAACTTCTCTGGTAAGATTTGCTGAAGTAGAAACTATATTGTCTCAGATTTTATTCAGAATCTTATTACAAAGAAGCAGTATATTGAAGCTGTTGGATTCATTTGTGCATATGAGTTGGCTGAAAAGATCCAACCAGTTAATCTCTTGCGACAACATATGCAGAAAGTAAAACGGATGTCCCAGAGATATGGTAGAAGAAAGGTTCTTTTCTTTCCCCTATTCAAATTCTTTCATATTATCAGTCTTCATATAGTTTCATGGTATTTATGCATGTGTTGAATATGAACTCAGGATAGAGATAAAGAAATTGCTAGTCTTGGGGTTGTTCTACAGTGCATTTCAGATAACAACCTAGAATCTCAAGATCTAGTTAATGAGATTAAAGATCGCATTAATTTTCTAGAAAAGGAGAATGAAGATGTTGTTAGCAAAGCATCAGAGACCAAGAATCAAGTGCAACAACCTAAAGAAAAGAAATGTGCAAATGAAGTTGAACAACCTAGCCATAAGATACCTTCTGATGGTGCAGTCACAATGAATCAAGTCAAAGGGCGACAACCTGAATTAAGAATGTGTACTACTGAAGCAGTCATCAAGACTCAAGTGCGACAACCTCAAGAAAAGAAACGTGCCATTGAAGCAGTTTCCGGTGGATACCAATTAAGTCAGTGGGGTAACAAACGTCCTCGGACAGTTGTAACACGCACAAGCTCTTTGCCTTCCTCCGTCTTCACTTCTCATTCTCAATACCATGGAGAATTTATATTGAAAAAGATTATCTAACTTTTAGGCGGGTAAAGTGATGGATAAAATAGTAATTTTGGATGGAGAGAGGGAGTGCAAAGGAAGAGAGGGATAGTGAGAGAGTTAGCAAAAGATAGGATGCCAAAGTCAGAGAACCCATATATAGACTTATACTTAGTGGAATGCTTGAATAGTTTTTTTTTTGTCAAGATTGAAAGATTCATTGAATACGGCCAGACCCAAACCATTACAACCACACAGCCCAAACCATTACAAGATTGAATGCTTGCATAGTTTGAGTTCCCTACAAACTATTTTGGTGGTCTTCTAGGTGCAGGACCGATTGGTAACTGTAGAGCGAAATACTCTTGTCTTTATGGGCCCGATCTCTCTTTTAGATGACCCATACGAAGTCATACTTTACTTACTAGTCTTTGTGAATATTGAATAGTAGTTGTGGTTTGAAGGCCTATTCAGATTCACTTATTTTGAGTTTACTCATGAAAACAGTTTCACCTTATTTTGTTTTATTTTAGAAATAATTTATACATAAGCCCTTATATGCGTAAGTGCTTAATTAAATTGTTTATTCAAACATTATTTGAAGTTGTATAAGTACCTAGTAAGTTGAAAAAAATGTTTAATATATTGATAATTTTAAGAAGTATTTAGTACGCTCTTTTTAAGGTAATTATGGTATAACCGCAACTTAAACACGACCTCATTGGTTACAAAGGCCTTATATTTGTGAGGTGTACCACCCCCCCCCCCCCCCCAAAAAACACTTTATTAAGCAAATATAATTTTTTTTATCAAAATAAAAGCAATAAAAAGAAATACGGAACAAAAACAAACTAAAGTCTAACATGCTCTATCCCAATAGCATCGGCTATAAGGAGAGGCAAAACAACGGTAGAACAGAGAGGCCACACATGATCTCCATGGTTCATATTAGCTCCAAACTTTGCTAACCAATCAGCACACGAGTTGTCGTACATAAGTCAAGTCCCAAGCTTTAAGAGAAAAGGGTTTGATGTAGGAAATAATGGAAGCATAGGGGTGGGTATCTTCAAGATCACAAGCAATCAACGATAGAGCGGTTTCGGAGCCTGATTCACAAATAATAGACCTATAACCATTGGACCAAGCTAAGTTCAATCCTTTGGCAATTGCATGAAGCTCTACATTCAAGTTAGTAGCAATGCCACAACTTCACGAGAAACCAAGAAGCCAACCACCTGTATGATTCTGAAATAATCCCCCATAGCCACTACGGCCTGGGTTACCAATGGAGCTTCCATCAACATTAAGTTTAATACAATTGCTATTAGGAGGAAATCAACGAACCAATCTAGGAGGACGAGTAGACACCCTAACAGACAAAAATTTAACAGCATCATTTGAAAATTGTTTAGCTGGATTAAGAATCTTCCAAGTTGCTCATTTTGCATCATTAAAAACTTCATCATTTCGAGCCTTCCAGAGGAACCAACAACAATAGATAAATATAATACCTTGTCACTAATAACATGATGTTTAAACCAAAGTCGAGCATCATCGTTAACCTCACCAGCATCAGTGTTAAAAGACAATAACCTCCAAGCATTCTGAGCACTAGAGCAATCCCGCAACATGTGAATAATATTCTCTCTGTCAGCACCACAGAGAAGACAATTATGTACACACTTATTAAGAAAAGTAGATGTTTGCTTATAAAGTGTTACGGAGGGAGTATATTTTTTATGGGTCACGGGATTTGGACACTTAGTGCGATATTTATGTTGTATTCCGCTATTCTCGTATGTCGCATGGTTATATATATTGGGTCCACCGATGGTCCAGGTAACATGACTGGGAATAGTGGGTATATGCGCCCCACTCCATATTTTTAATTCTTCATATTTGTTTCCCCTATATTTCTTCATTTTACATTTGAGTCCCTTAGGTTTAGAAAACTTGAGATCCAGTAAAAACGTGGGATACAGAGATAGATAGAGATAGATAGAGAGAGAGAGAGAGACACCGGCGCGACGGTGCAGCGGCGGAGTGTTCCCTTCTGGCCTCTTGTGTGACGCATCGACCATCTTCTCTTCTCCTCCTGTGCGACACGTTCATTTATGTTGTGCGATTCGTTTAGGTAAGACAACTATTCCCAATTCTAATTCGAAAGGTGTTTTGAATCTTTTGATTAGTTCGTTTGGTTTGCTTCGATATCTGTCTCTGTTGTGCTCTCTTTGTGCGTTGTGCGGCAGCGGAGCGTTCCCTTCCAGCCCTCCTTGTGCGACGCATCGACCATCTTCACTTCTCCTGTGCGACACATTCATTGTACGACTCATTCATTTATGTTGTGTGATTCGTTTGGGTAAGACGGCTATTCCAAATTCTTCGAAAGGTATTTTGATTAGTTTGTAATTGGTTTGCTTCGATATCTATTTCTGTTGTGTTATCCGATTGCCTTCATTTCTTAAAAATATTTGTTTAGTTACTTGGTAAATTGATAGCTTATTAAAATTGGAAGGTTCTTTGCTTGATTTGTGAAATTGATATCGTTGGTAAATTGATAGACTCTGGAGTAAGCTTGATTTACTTGGTAAATTGTTAGCTTCTTAAAGATAGATTCACTTTCTTTGGACAAATTGATTTATGAGTTGTGTTTAATGTGAATCAAGAAACTGAATGTTCATTGCTTGATTTGTTACAACAATTAGAATTTGAATTGTATTGTATTCCAAATTCCAAATTTAGTTTTTAAATTGCATTCCAAATTGAAAGCTCATTACTTGATGTACTATTTTGCTGTTTTAATATTTGTTATTTGCTATTAGTATGTTGTGACAGCACTTTGATCATCTTCTCAACCATAAGTGACAGTGTAGGTCACGCAACTTTGTTATTAATATGTTCTACGTAGTGTATTAGTGTAAGTTTGTAAGAAAATCATCCTAGATGCATCAGTGAAATGTCATGGAATATCATAACACTCTTTAGAAGTGAATGCATATATCCTATATGTCACTTAATTTGCCTTAAAATGAGGTATTAATGGAAATGAAATGAGGTTTTAATATGAATAACAAGTATGGCAAGTGGTAACCCCTAAACATTTCTATGTGCAATAATATGCAGCATGTGCTGCACTTGTGGATGCTGGAATTTACTAGCTTTGGAAGCTAAGTATTTAATATGCTGCAATTTTTAACTGAAGAAGGTGGAACTCCAAGTGGTGTGGGATCCCACAATGCCTTGACCAACCCCGGAGCCGCCAGACGCTGGTCACATGGTTGAGGTAAGTGACACTCCTAGACCTTGTGAAACGTGGGTTATGATTTTGCTTCAAATAGCTAAGGCATTTGTGTACTCTCTTTTGTTGGCATATTCGTTGCCACTTTGGAGAAATGTTGTGTAGTGGAGAGAAGCTTGCCATTGTGAAATTTGCCAATTTCACTATGGCAGGTGCCACTTGAAACTTACACACACAACTGTGAAGTCCTGGATTTGAACCCGAGACATGATATTCAGCCTAACAATTGAAACTCTGAAGATCATATTGCCAAATTAGCTATAAATTGACCAGACAAGCAGGTTTATTGTCCTCACCCTTGATATAATAATGAGTAGTTGCATTGGATACTCCACAACTTCTGTTACTCCTCATTTTACTATCATGACTTGGGTGGTTGTTCCTAGCATGGGTGATAGAGAAAGAAAATTTGAGAAAGAAGTTGAGAGTAGTAGATTCATTATGCACACCATCCCCTTAATAGTGGTTGCTACAACCATTGAGATGATCGGAGTGTGATCGGAGCTTGGGCAAGCCACTCAAAGCTTGATCTAGTTAGTGTTCATCTTTTTATGCTTTTATAGACACTCCAAGAAATGGGATCCGGGTGGCGTCGGCTATTTCTTCCAAACCAAGAGGTACTTATAATTCAAGCAATGGGATTTAGGTGATTATTCTCTCATGCATAGGAAACATTCACTTGACTTGAGAGCCATTTGTCCATATGTCACTATCACCCAACAATATTATCTTGCCTTCAACCTTGAAGCCAAGGTTGATTTTAAAGGGGAAGGGTAGTGTGAGAGGTGTGATGATGGGGATATGAAAATTGTGAAGAATATTCCAGTCTCTCTCTGAATATCCCTTATTCTTTCTGAATATCCCTTCTGTACTTGAACTTTCCTTTTCAGTTCAATAGAAGAGCGCCTTCAATTCCTCTCAATTTATCTTGTTATTACATTTACATTGTGCATTTGAGTTCATTACACTTATGCTTGTAATGAATGACGTTGTTAGCAAAAAAAAATTTATGTGGATTGTTTATGTTAATTTATGTTAGGCTAAAATCCACTTTTAGTGCTTTAAGTTATTTATTTGTTCCGCTTTAGTTCTTTAAGTTTTTTTCTTTTCGGTTTGGTCCTTTAAATTTCAAATTCGTTACACACAAGTCCTTTCCGTCCATTCGACTTAACAATTGATGACGTGGCTGTTAAGTGCTGATATGACACCTGCTGACGTGGAATCAGGGCCGTGGCTGAGATTTTGGGTGCCCTATGCGAAATTTGAATGTGGTGCCCTATTTTTATAAGTTGTATATATTAAAATCCATTGTTTTAATACAACTTCAAGTAAGATAAGTTATTATGGAATAAATATCAACGTTTGCATCAATTTTGAAAAGTTCAAACCAAAGTTTTAATAGAATTAATTATAACAAAAATAGTTATACATGTATTGATCAACCAAACATGAAGTTAATATATATGTATATATACCATATAAAAAAATTTGTGCCCCCAAAATTTTTGGGGCCAGTGCGACAGCTCCTCCCGCACATCCTTAGGAACCCCCCTGCGTGGAATATATATAATCACGTGTCATTTTTAATTTTTTTTAACTTTTTCTCTCAAAAAAATAATAATGATGTTGCAATTTTTTTTAGTCGTTTCATTTTGGTCCACTAAGTTTGTATTTAGTTTTAAATAGGTCCCCTAAATTTTTTTAGTTTCAAATAGGTGCTCTGAGTTTTTATTTAGTTTCAAATACCATCTGTACTCAAGCCCAAACATGCAGCTAAATCTAAATCTGCATCACAACCCAATTCTAGATCAAAAACCAAATCCGCATCACAACCAAAAGCTACTAGGCCAAAAACATTGGGTTTGCTAAAAGCAAAAAATCCAACTCCATTGCAGCTATACGAGAGACACATCTACTTCAACTGCTCAAGCTTCACAAAAGACAGGAAAAAATTTCAGGCCCAAGATGCCAACTTGGAGAAAAAAAGGAGACACTTAATGTTTAGGATCATTTTTAAAGTTTGTAATTTGAAACAAATCTGTGTTGTCCATGTTTAGGATCTACTTTGGATATTTGGATATTTTTTGGGCATGTTTTGGCTGGATCTACGTGTTTATGAACACAAATATGTGTGGCTTATGTTATGGTTAAATTAAATCCTTTATGTTATGCTACATTTTCAATTAGATCCTTTAAGTATGTGTTGTAGTTTCAATTTAGTCCTTTCATTTTTTCTATCATGTATCAATTTGGTTCTTTAAGTATACCAACGAGTTTCATTTTGGTCTTTTGTATTGTGTTATTAAGTGAACTCAACCAAAAAATTTAAAAAGTCAATAAAACATCATTTGAATTACATAAATGGGATTACATGATTAGGGTTACATCAAAACACAACTTAAAAGACAAACTTAAAGGTAAACAATACAAAAAAACATATCAGTCATTTATTTAACTACAATGAAACTTTAAATAACATGAATTCAAAATGCATTAAATAGTATTAAAATTACTTACTTTAATTACCGCAAATAATCCATTAATAAATTACAGCCTTTGAGCTTATTGTACTAAATGCACCTAGCACTAACATTAACCAATGACTTGAGATGTTCTTGTAGATTGGAGAGGCTTGGATTGCTTCTGTAATGGTGTACATGAGAGGGACCATTCTCGCAGCATTAAGACAAAAAGTTTGTAAATGACGACAAAAAGGGGTTTGGTAACAGGATTTCTTGGTTGAGACGTTTCCATTCATTTGAAATCAAGTGGGCTACATGCCTTTGTGCCTCTTCACTTGAAATATGTTCATGTTCACTCATGTAGCAATCAACATATGACCCATCAAGACCATTTTGATCTCCATTCTGCATTCACGATGGTAGAAAAATTGAATTAAATGTGTTTTTAGTCTCTATAAAATTTAATAGTTTCGTAAAATAGAAATTATAATGGAAATCGATCATACCTTAGCTCCTTCCAAATCATCGGACAGACGAAGAATTTTGGCCACTGAATATATGATTTTTGGAAAGTCATTCTCTAAGATAACATAGCAACAGATTCCTTAATTATATCCTGAAAGTGATCAAAGAGAAAGAATGCATGGATAAGCACCACATGAACTCCTGTGCTTACAATTCCATTCTTCAAGTACTCATCTGTGCTTGGCAACTCACTAGAATTCAACCAATGTGCCTCTTTCAAAAAAGCATTCAATAACTGCACCCACTGTTCCATACAAATGCAAACTTCATTAGATATACTATGTATTTTCAAAAAATACTTCTTCATGTGCACAAAAAATTACTGACACTAAAATATAACTTAGAGCTTTTTTTTTATAAGCAAATGTTAATGGGGTGGCGAAATGTTAGTTTTCGGGTTTGAATCCTGGACCTCCTTCATGTCTCTAGCTCGCTATCTGAGCTACCTTATTCGAAAAAAAATAACTTAGAACTTGTTTGATTACACTCTTAAAAACAGCTTTATGTTTTTAAAAACCTAATCGAATATACTCTTAATTTACCGAATTTTTAAGCCTGTCTATAGGGTTTAATCCGTGCTTTTTGTAGACTTTTTCCGCGAAATCATTGGTAATGTTGTAAAGAGCACTCAGACAAATCTTCATGAATTCTGGAAGTTGCTCTGTACCAGCCAATTCCCATCTGAATATAAACATCAACTCATTATACGTATTAGTATATTATTAGTATATTACAGTGGAATATAAATATATTTGAAATTGAATCTTGTACTTATCACACACACAGATGTTGTCAAAAAAAATATGAAATATATATTTATTTGAAATTGAATACCTGTTAACAGCATCTGTAAATATAGTGAGTTGGTCTAATGTCCCATGAACATCAAAAATGTCATCAATAACGTAAATTAAAGAGATAGGTTTTGTAAGCTCAATCCTTTGTTCTGAAAAACTTGGATCAGTAAAGCATGCCATGGGCCACGTGTACCATTTTAGAGGTTGGTATCCAGCAAACTTCACCTCCATGGCCAATCCAAGCTCTTTCCACCATCTATATCAATTAATTAGGGAATATTATTTAGTGGTCCCTACTACCAAATACTACTATAACAACGGGAAAACACACACACACACACACACACACACACACACACATATATATATATATATATATATATATATATATATATATATATATATATATATATATGTATGCTTAGGAAACTGACTTACTTGGAAACTTCAAGTATCTCATTCTGGTTCATGAACGTAACTATGGTAGAATTGATGTTAGCAAGTTCTTCTAAACATGTCCAATCATTCAACTTCGCCTTGAAATCACTAAGGAATATGTTATTAATATCCATGAATCTTGACAAGCCATAATGAAGTGGGTATTGAAGAGCGTTTGCAACATATCTAGCTTCACTGTGATCTTCATTTCTTGAAAGCCATGCATGAAGAAGCTCACAGCTTAGGTACCCTGCATTGTTCAGACTATCTTCTCCTTCAATACTTAACTCAGATGCTTCATACAAGGCAATGAGACCCTTCACATCCTCACCATATTTTTCTCTCAAATTTATTCTGTTACAGTACTTGAAGTTCAAGCTGTCAAATAAATCTGCACACTCATTGTTTATACATATTTTGTGATTAGTATAACTAACGTTTTCAATAATACAAAAGCTCGCATTATTTTTGTCTTTACAATATAAATAGTTACTTGTATTTCTAACCTGCATTAACATAATGGCCTGCTTGTCTCAGCAAGCGGAAAGTTAGTGCAACTTCATAGAGTTGATGGCTTTCAACAAAACTAATGAGATTGCTTCTCAATATCAAATGTTGCTTTCCAAGAGCTTCTTCAATCTCTTCTACAAAGTAGTGTTCTATGCCAAGTCTTTGGATAATATCAATAATATACAAACTCTCCATCAGATCCTCACTAGTAACAAGTTTCTGAAATAGTTGCTTGGCTTCCTTCAATTGCAAAGCTTGGTTGACATAGATAGCATCCTAAAAATGTAGAACAGTATTACTTCAGAATATTGAAGATCAAAAATATTTTATATACGTACACATATGTTAGAATATTAATGGGTATTCATTTGTACTAATTAAACACACTACCATGCTACTAAAATTTATGCTTAATTTGATAAGTAAAACAAACTTTGTTTTAGATGTCTGGTGATTGTTAACTTGTGCAGTATTTTAGATGTCTGGGAATGATATATGTGGAGCTATTTAAAAGTAACATCCAATTGTAGCTTTGCATTCATAGCCTAAGAATTGGGGGGATCTACCTAATTAGCTTATCGTCCTGTACTATGTTTCCAAATTATGTGGTTCACAAAGAATTGGGTGGGTGTCAAAGATACCCTCAGGACCACCAAGATAGCATTGTCCTTGTCCGACGGTATTGATAAAAATTCTATCAAAATAATGTTATAAGAACGTGATAATTAATTCTAATGTCATTTTCACGTTTTTTCTGTTTCATTATTTGCATCTCTTTCTTAGTCCTAAGTCATATGTTAATTGCTTGCAACTAGGTAAGTTATTTTTTTTTTGCCCCCACCGATAAGATTTTCTGGACTGCCACTGTATAGGGGTGGCAATACGGGTCGGACACACTTGACCGACCCGCTAGCCCGCTAAAAAAGATAAGGTTAGGTTGAGTTTTGTCATCCTACCACCTAGTATATAACCCATCTCGCCAACTTGCTCGACCACCCCATATATATACTTTTGAAACATTTTTCCCTTTTCCTCAACCATCACTTAATGTTTATTTATATGAGTAAACCCTTAATTTAGTTCTTAAAGTGTCACACTCTTCTTTTTTTATATGTTTCTGGTGGCTGGTCAACCCGCTAATTTGACAACTTAATTTGGGGCAAGGTTTTAGGCTAGCAATCTGCCATCTCGCTACATTTTACCTCAAATTTTCTTTTTAGTTATTTTTTTGTCCTTTTAACTTTATGGGCGGAATAGGCTAGCAACACGGGCTGGGGAGGGGTGGGCTCAAATTTCATCCTCACCGTGTCCATTGGCGGGTCATCTCGCCCCACACTTTTTTGACTAACTCAAGGATAAGTGGAACAAGCGAGTCATTTTGACATCCCTAATTGTGCCTTTTGTGAGAGAAGATGCAAGCAAAGAGTGAAAAGAAAGAAAGAAGTATCTTTACAAAATGACATAAATGTCTCTAATTTTTTTAACTACAAAGGCTAAAAAGAAGAGCCAAAAAAAAGAAGAAGCTTAAAGCCTTACAAAATCTCACCCCTAGCATTCGCATCCCGTAGCGGAGCTAAATATCTCTTAAATAGAAACGAATATGATAAAGAGAATAAAATATAAAAAATTCTTTAAAACCAATGATATATTAAAAAAAATAATAAATTATTAGAGAAAAATTAGAGGGCGTGATTTTCATTTGTGTTATTGTGGACAACTTCCATTCATTTCTTCCCAAGCAAAGCAAAGGTTCTGTTATGAGACCCTTTTTTTTCTCCTTAGAGTCTGTTTGGGGGTCAGGATAAGGAGATAAGATATAATAAATCTATCATATTTAGTGTCAATCGAGCGTTTGTTGAGTCAGCTGTATATGATAACTTAATTCTGTGACTCATCCTATCCTGTGTCTCTAATTAAAATTTTATCTTGAGTTTGAGCTGGGTTAGAAACTAACAGAATAAGATAAGAAAATAATTTATTCATTTACCTTCAAAAATATATTTTAAAATATAAAAATCTGAAATCTATCCCAAGTAAGTAGCTCAGTTGGCGAGCTAAGGGATATCGAAGGAGTGAACCAAAAGAGTGCAAGAAGGAGATCGTTGAAACTAACATTCCCCCACCCCCCACTAACATTGCTTATCAAAAAAAAATCTGAAATTTATTAAAAAATAAATATATATTAAAAAACATAACAAAAAATAAAAAATGATGTTAAATTAAAAATATTACTACATAATTTAATATATATATATATATATATATATATATGATTTTTGATAAGGGTAATCTTGTATTTTTGTATAATCTAAAATTAAAAAATCTATTGAAATTTAAAAAAATTAAAATAAGTGATAAAAAAAATTATTATTAAAAAGTGTAAAAACAGAAAATTAATTTAGTTTTTCAATAAAAATGGAATATAGTTGTCATAAGGGTAGTTTTGTCATTATCATATATTATATATCGCTAGTATGTATAACCCGTGCGCTGCACGGGTATACATCTATTTTATATGTAATGTGAAATTATTTTATCGTAAATATATATTTTATATATATATATATATATATATATATATATGTGTGTGTGTGTGTGTGTGTGTGTGTGTGTTTTGTAGATGCTTATGATTAAGTACTCCCCCACTCGCTGTCATCGCCCCCAAATTTTCCCGTCCCTACAAATCCCCGTAGTCCCTGCATAGATGCCGAAAAATCATTAAAATTCATAAAAAAATATAAATTAAAATCTAATAATATTGAAAAAATATATAAAAGTATGATTAAAAAGTCATACTTTGTGCAATGTAATACACATTGCATATGGTAAAAAGATCAATACTACAGCCTTGCTGGCACAAGCACCATTTTATACCATCGTCGTGTAAGTTGTATGTTATCTTGTCATTAACATCAATGATTTCCTTCCACTTCCTTCCAATGCCCATCTGGGCAGCCTTATTTGCCGCAGTCTTTGTCCACAACGAAAGTTTATCTTGCCACTGGCGCTCACTCGCAACCACACCGCAAATGTCCTCAGCATCTCCCAATTGCTCACCAATCAAAGCCAACAAAGTTTCAAGCCACATGGTATCAAGATTAGCCTTTCTGCTGCTAGTGACAGTCCACTTTTCCTCCATTAGCACACTCAGGATCTTCCCACTTTGGTTCAATCTCATCCTTGAACAAATGGAAATTAGCATTACCAGGCAATCTGATAGGCTTGAGTATCTGATCATGCAAGTTCCATAACTCTTCAACATCCGTAAAAGTGTAAACCTTGCAAAGAGTGGTGCCCCAAGCAGTACAGCACCTTGCTTAGGGTTATTGGAACTGGTAACGGCGCCGCCGGCTTCGTCGGAGACCCTTCGGTGAGTGCTTAAGTTGTCATGTTTTTCTCTTCGACTCATGAATCATTATCTAAAATTAACTAAAAGGAATAGATCAATTACAATACAAAACTAAACTAAAATATTAGTGAACATAGTTTGGAATCTTTGTGTACAAAACAAATATTCTGAACTCTATGATGACAAATAATGGGATATGGGTGGCGTCGGCTATATTTCTTCCAAACCAAGAGGTACTTAGAATTCAAGCAATGGGATTCAGGTGATTATTCTCTCATGCATAGATGCATAGGAAACATTCACTTGACTTGAGAGCCATTTGTCCATATGTCACTGTCACCCAACAATATTATATTGCCTTCAACCTTGAAGCCAAGGTTGATTTTAAAGGGGAAGGGTAGTGTGAGGTGTGATGATGGGGATATGAAAATTGTGAAGAATATTCTAGTCTCTCTCTAAATATCCCTTATTGTTTCTGAATATCCCTTCTGTACCTGAACTTTTTTTTTCAATTCAATAGAAGAGTGCCTTCAATTCCTCTCAATTTATCTTGTTATTACATTTACATTGTGCGTTTGAGTTCATTACACTTATGCTTGTAATGAATGACTTTGTTAGCAAAAAAAACTTATCTGGATTGTTTATGTTAATTTATGTTAGGCTAAAATCCACTTTTAGTGCTTTAAGTTATTTATTTGTTCCGCTTTAGTTCTTTAAGTTTTTTTCTTTTCGGTTTGGTCCTTTAAATTTCAAATTCGTTACACATAAGTCCTTTCCGTCCATTCGACTTAACAATTGATGATGTGTCTGTTAAGTGCTGATATGACACCTGCTGACGTGGAATCAGGGTCGTGCCTGAGATCACTAGTGGAAAAAATGCCTTTTATAACTGTCATTTATATCGGTTAAAAATGACCTGATATTAAAAGTGACGCGGTGGCAGTTTTGTAATTAAAATTACAATTTTTATATCGGTTGCCACGTGAACCGATATAGAAAGTGCAAAAACCATCTTTCATATCGGTTCCCTTGCATAACCGTTATAGAAAGTCCAAAAATTTATCCTTCCATAACGGGTCACAAAACCACCCGTTATAGAAACCAAAAAAGTTACGCTTTTCTACCATCTCTATTCGATCCCTCTCACTCTCATTCACCGTTCTCACTTCTCACTCTCCCTCTCTTCCATCGTTCATCACGGTTCTCACTCTCATTCACCATTGATTCTGTCTTCACCATTGCATCACCGTGGTTCTCACTCTCATCGTTCATCATCGTTCATCACCGTTCATCACCGTGGCTCGTCAAGCGCTGTTACAAACTCGATTGCAAAGGTGAAACCCTAATCCTAAATCTCCATCTTCCTTTTCTTCGATTCATCTTTGATTTCCTCTTTTTTGACTTGATTCGAATTTCTGTAACGTGGATCCTAAACCCGCTTAAGAAGAAGTTGTCTTCACCATTGCATCACCGTGGTTCTCACTCTCATCGTTCATCATCGTTCATCACCGTGGCTCGTCAAGCGCTGTTACAAACTCGATTGCAAAGGTGAAACCCTAATCCTTAATCTCCATCTTCCTTTTCTTCGATTCATCTTTGATTTCCTCTTTTCGATTCTGGTATTAAATTCGTGCGTGTGTGTTTCCTTGTTGTGATGGCTTCGTTCTTCACTGTCAATATTTGCAGAGAATAGCTTCTTCAAAGATGGAGGTCTTGATGTGATTCAAACCTATGTATTTTGGAATGGACACGAGCCTTCACCTGGAAATGTAATCATATATTTGTTTTAAAATTTCCATATATATACTATAATGTTTTTTTATCACTCACTCATGTTTTATATATTGTTGGAAATTTTCTCAGTATTACTTCGAAGATAGGTTTGATTTGGCTAAGTTTGTGAAACTGGCAATCCATATATTACTTTTTTGATCCCTCTTTGTTACTATTGATTTGAGTGGTTTAGAACATATTTATACATGCAGTGAACCAGAAGGAGGCCAATGCATTAGGAAATCAGACTCTGGAAACAAAACAGACTGGCAAACCATCATTGTAATATTTCTTATATGTTAGACTTGAGAGTCTATAAAGTAACCTTAGAGGGGGGGGTGAATAAGGTTATAGGTGATTAATGGATTCTTTTTCAAATTAAAAAACTTTTTCGATATTGGTTTGGATTAAATGCGGAATAATAATATTTGACCAATATAGAAGGAGAAGAGGAGTAGAATGGACAGATCAATATTGTATACAACAATAAAATAGATAATGAGAAGAAGGATATAGAGAGATCAGGATAAGATTACAATATGATATATTTGCACAGTTATATTGAGAATATGATAAGCAGTTATATCAAGTATATGATAATAATATTATAAGCAAATAAAGTGCAAAATATAAAGAGATAGAGAAGAGAGATAGACACAGCAATTTAGCGAGGTTCGGGATAAAACCCCTACGTCCTCGGCCTTAGGCTTTTCAACCCTTGGACTTAGTAACCACTATATTGAAGAGAGTTTGATACAAACAGTCGACCCCAATATAAGTGAATCTCAATTCCCCTGAATTGAGAACCCAAGCACTCTTGCTAAGGATTTCTAAACCAACTCAATAACCCTATTGAGAGACCCAAGTACAAAGCCCAGGATTTCAAAAACACCAACTCAATCACTTGATTGAGAGACCCAAGTACAAAGCCCAGGATTTCAAAAAAACACCTTGAAATAAAATAAATTACACAATAGAGTTCTATGATCCAATCACTTCAGAGAATGAGTCAGTTTAGAAACTGAGAGAGATGAGTGATCTTAGGATATTATGGATGCTCTATAAGATGAGGGATGATCTTGCTTTTGCAACCACTTCAAAATTGATATAACAATAGAAGTTGAGGTTGCTTGAAAGCTTTTAAAAAATATAGATATGATTTTGAAAAAACAAAGCTTTTTGAAAAACAAGATTCAAAACAGTTGGAGCACAGGATCTCAGATCTAGATCTATAAACAGCTTTTGAAAAAAGATATAACAATTTAAAATCAAAAGCTTATAAAAATAAAACAATGAGGAGCAATAGATCTATAGAGATTCGAATATGAGAGAGTAGAGAAGAAATTGTGAGAATAGGTGTTGTATGAAGGTGAAGCTCAACCTATGTATTTATAGGCTTAGGCACCGTTGAAATTTTTTGAAAAACATTTAATATAGGTGAAGAATCGATTCATAGACCAAGTTAAAATGTGAAGGAATCGATTCATTGCCTTTAAAAAATAAAAGAATCGATTCATTGTTTAGTTGAAATAAGAAAGGAATCGATTCATTGATGTTTTGGAAAAAGAGGGAATCGATTCATTGTTTATGAAGAAAGGAGTGAATCGATTTTCAGGCCATATGGTTGTCCTGAGAATCGATTCTCAGTTCATTTAGAAGCATAGGGAATCGATTCTTAGTTCATAAGAAATAGGAGGAATCGATTCTTAGGCTAGTTGAAATAATAGGGAATCGATTCTTTTCTTTTTGGAAGGCATGGGAATCGATTCATGGCCCTTTGGAAACATGAAGGAATCGATTTTCAGGCCATATAGGAGGTCCTGAGAATCGATTCCAAGACCTATGAAATGGGTTGGAAATCGATTCCAAGCTTTCCTAAAAAATATTTTTTTTTTCAACTTGCCACCTTATGCATGCATGCAATTTTGTAAAATATTTTTTCAAAATTATTTTTATGCATCATGCATGTTTTGAAAAGTCATCTCTCTCAATAGCTAAAGTGCCACACACTTTAGGTGATAGGACCTTTACATAGAGTCCTAAAAAAGGCTTAGACACAAAATAGGGTTTTGAACTTCTTATGATGCTTCTTCTTCAAGCTTCTCCTTTTTGAGTCTTCTTCCTTTTAAAATAAGTCCTGCACTTTGCTCAATGTGAAAGATTAGTAGATATATGTAATTTGTTATCATTCAAAATAAAGGACTGTTTTACCCTTGGTTCAACAAACTCCCCCTTTTTGATGATAACAAATTACATTATGCATAGGGATTAAAAATCTTAAAAAAAAAGGCTCCCCCTAAGCATATGCATAACAATAATCAGCATAATACCACATATAACATGAGCATAATATTTTTCTCCCCATATATAACATGCATACTAATATTCTCTCCCCCTTTGTTTTCATCAAAAAGGAGGTGGGGTGAAACAAAATCATAAACTAGCATAGTCAAGCATCCCTAGCTCTCTACGGATTTTACAAAAAGGAGCTTCGGCTAGGGGTTTAGTGAAAATATCTGCTAGTTGGTCATCTGTGCCTACAAATTTTAGTTCAATGCTCCCCCTAGACACATGATCTCTAATAAAGTGATGTCGTATGTCAATGTGTTTAGTTCTAGAGTGTTGTATAGGGTTCCTAGCAATATTTATGGCACTTGTATTATCACACAAAACAGGCACATTTTCAAAAATTAGACCAAAATCTTGCAAAGTTTGTTTCATCCACAGAACTTGTGCGACGCAGTTTCCAACAGCCACATATTCAGCTTCAGCTGTGGACAAAGCAACACTGTTCTGCTTCTTACTAGACCAGGAGGTCAAACAAGGACCAAGAAAATGACATGTGCCACTGGTACTTTTTCTATCAAGAGTACAACCAGCAAAATCAGCATCAGAATAACCAATCAAATCAAAAGTACTCGATTTCGGGTACCACAAACCAAAGTCTATGGTCCCTTTAACATACCTAAGAATTCTTTTAACGGCTGTTAAATGGGATTCTTTAGGACATGCTTGAAATCGGGCACATAAGCATACAGCAAACATAATATCAGGACGGGAGGCAGTTAAGTATAAGAGACTACCTATCATACCTCGATACATAGTTTCGTTTACAGGTTTACCGTTTTCATCTTTATCGAGTTTATTGGTTGCTGTTGCCATAGGAGTGCTGATATCTTTTGCGTCATTCATGTTATATTTCTTCAGCAATTCCTTTGAGAACTTTGTGTGGGATATGAAGATTCCTTCTTTTAATTGTTTCACTTGAAGTCCCAAGAAAAAGTTAAGTTCTCCCATCATACTCATTTCAAATTCACTAGTCATCATCTCAGAAAATTCCTTGCACAAATCATCATTAGTAGATCCAAAGATAATATCATCAACATAGATTTGAACTACTATGATATGTTTGCCCTTGGTTTTAAGGAATAAGGTAGAATCAATCTTACCCTTTTGGAAACCATTGGCAATTAAGTGTTTGCTTAATCTCTCATACCAAGCTCTTGGGGCTTGTTTCAATCCATAGAGGGCTTTGTCAAGTTTAAAGACGTGATCGGGATTTTTAAAATCTTCAAAACCAGGGGGTTGTTTTACATAAACTTCTTCTTCTAAGAAACCATTTAGGAAGGCACTTTTGACATCCATTTGATGTAGTTTGAAATCCATGTAGGAGGCAAATGCCAAAATTATCCTAATGGACTCCAATCTAGCCACAGGAGCAAAAGTTTCTTCAAAATCCACCCCTTCGATTTGATTAAAACCTTGAACTACTAGATGACTTTTGTTTAATAAAATTGTTCCATTTTCGTCAAGTTTGTTGCGAAAAACCCATTTAGTTCCTATGATGGTCCGATCGACCGGTTTTTCAACTAAGTGCCAAACTTTATTTCTTTCAAATTGTTCAAGTTCTTTTTGCATTGACAAAACCCACTCTGGATCATTTAAAGCTTCCTTGATATTATTTGGAACTATTTGAGAGACAAAAGCACTATGAAAGCATAAAAGATTAAGAGAGGAGCGAGTTGTTACCCCCTTTGATGGACTACCAATAATTTGCTCCATGGGATGATCTCGAACTGATTTCCATGTTTTGGGCAGATCATCGTGTGTTCTTCCATGGAGATGATCATCAATGTCTTGGGGCTTTTGTTCCACTATAGCTTCTTCTTGAGGTTCAGCTTCCTCCTCGGCTTCTTCTACACTTTCACTGTTAGTTTCAGGTGATCTATTTTTGATCACTTCAATCACTTCATCCTCATCATTAGCAGCTTTCTTATCAAAAGGGTTAGTTTCATCAAAAGAAACATGAATAGATTCTTGCATAGTTTTATCAATTTTATTGTAAACGATATAAGCTCTACTATGATTTGAATAACCCATAAAAATACCTTCAGTTGATTTAGCATCAAACTTACCCAACTTGTCCTTTGTATTAAGAATGAAGCACTTACTTCCAAAGACTTTGAAGTATGAAATGTTTGGAGCTCTACCATTCCACAGCTCATATGGTGTTTTGTTGAGAGATGGCCTTAAGTATACACGATTTAGTACATGACACGCTGTATCCACTGCATGACCCCAGAAGTATTTGGGAAGGTTGTGCTCATTCAGCATTGTCCTGCTCATCTCTTGTATAGTTCTGTTCTTTCTTTCAACTACACCATTTTGTTGAGGAGTTCTTGGAGCTGAAAAGTTATGATGAATGCCATACTTTTCACACCAAGTCTTGAATGATGAATTTTCGTACTCTCCTCCATGATCGCTTCTAATTTCTTTGATGGCTAAGTTTTTCTCATTTTGTAGCTTTCTGCACAACTTAGCAAACTCGTTAAAAGCATCACTTTTATTTGCAAGTAGGATAACCCGAGTATATCTAGAATAAAGACATACTTAGACCCTCCTAGACTTACGACATCAATTTCACCAAACAAATCAAGATGTAGCAGTTCAAGCACATTTTTGGTGGAAATAACAGGTTTTGATTTAAAAGAAGTTTTGTGCATTTTACCAAGTTGACATGCATCACATAATTGGCCTTTTTCATATTTCAATTTAGGTAGACCTCTAACATGCTCATTCTTACTTAACTTAGATAGATGTTCTATACTAGCATGTCCTAAACGTCTATGCCACAAATCCACATCATCAATCAAGGTAGGCATACATACTATCTCATCACTTACATTATCAAAATCAACATAGTATACATTGTTTTCTCGAAAGCCAGTAATGTAGAGTTTAGAAGTCATATGGGTGATAACACATTTATCAACAGAAAAGTGCACATCAAAATCATTATCGCATAATTGACTAACACTTAGTAAGTTAAATTTAACGCCATCAACTAATAAAGCATCTTTAATTTTAATTGTGTTTTCCTTACCCACACAACCTTTACCTATTACTTGAGCAGATTCATTGTTGGCAAACTTTACAGATCCACTTGCTTTGTTGCTCAATTTTAGAAACAGTGAAGCATCACCAGTCATATGCCTTGAGCAACCACTATCAACCATCCACACATTTTTCTTTTTAGCTGAGGGACCAACCTACAAAAGAATTGTTTAACACCTAGCACGAGGTACCCTTTTTGTTGGGTCCTTGGGAGTTAGTCATCAAGGGGTTTGCTTTCACAATCCACCTTGGTTTCTTCCAAACAGGTACAAGGGTTCCAAGCTCACATATTTTACGGATAGGGCATGAAGAAGAGCTATGGTTTCCCTTTTGGCAATATGTGCATTTGAAGATAGTAGGTTTATGATTAGAGGTAGAAGCTACAAAGGTGATATTTTTGTTTGAGCTGGAGGTGGTGGAATTTCCTTGGTACCCAATACCTCTCCTATCAACATATTGATGTTGAGAGTGAAGCAACTGAGTCAAGGTCTTCTCACCAACCTCAAACTTTTTCAAAGATTCTTTCAAAAATTCATTTTCAACCTTGACTTTTTCAAAATTTTGTTTTAGTTCTCGAAATTCAAGGTTGACTGATTTGTGTAGTTCATTTTTTAATCTAGTGACTTCACTTTCAAGAGTCTCGATTTGAGTGGATAGGCTTTTGTTGCTCTTTGTTAGTTTCTTGGATTTTAACAAAAGTTTTTCGTGTTCGAAATATAGAGCCTCAAAAGCTTCACTCAGATCGTGACTACTATAGTCATTATCAATCATATCATCATGCATAGAGGAGGTAGAGGGACTAGAAAAGTTAAGGCTTACCTTTGATGTATCATTTGCCATGCTGCAGACAGCATTGTCGGTCTTCTCATCTTCTTCTGATTCACCATCAGTGCTGAGATTGTCCCATGTTGCTTCAGGTGTGTTCTTTGCCATGAGGCAGACAGCATTTGCAACTTCTTCTTCTTCGGTCTCACTTTCAGTGTCTGTATTGTCCCATGTTGCTTTCATTGCTTTCTTTTGCTTAGATTTCAGCTTGTAACAGTTTTCTTTGATGTGACCGGGTTTGTTGCATTCGAAACATCTTGGTTGATCATTCTTTTTCTCATACCTGTCTTCTTTGTTGTACCCGGACTTCTTTGAAAAGTCACCCTTTCCAAACTTTTTGAATCTCATAAATTTTTTGAAATTTTTGGCAAGCATAGCCATATCTTCATCATCGGTTTCTTCTTCAGATTCAACCTCTTTCCTTGCTACTTTAGAAGTTTTAGCAGCAAGGGTAAGAGATTTCTTCTCTTTTACAGTTTCTTTTTCTTGATTCTTTTTGGCAGCCAGAACTACCTCAAATGCTAGCAATGATCCAATAAGGTCTTCTTGAGGTAAAGTGCCAATGTCTTTGGCTTCGGTTATAGCACAAGTCTTAGGGAAGAATTCACCAGTTAAGGATTCAAGGATCTTTCCATTCAAATCCTTGTTGGTGTATTTCTTTCCTAAGGCCCTCAAGTTGTTTACAATTAAATTTAATCTCTGATGCATTGCTGCGACAGACTCACCTTCTTTCATTTTAAAACTTTCATATTCAGAGGTGAGAATTCTAATTTTAGTATCTTTTACCTGGCTTGTCCCGACATGAGTGGCTTGTAGGCAGTCCCAGATTTCCTTTGCACTTTGACACCCTTTTACTCTACCATATTCTTCTTCACAGAGTGATAGATGAAGGATATTCATGACCTTTGCATTTAGGGATATCTTGTCAAGCTCAGATTTTCTTAACTCACTCAGGTCGATGGTGTAGATGTCTTCTACCGGTACTTCTTCAGCTTTGCCGGTGGCTTGAATTTTTGAAGTGTCACCATCAGTATTACCTGGTTTTGTGATCTTGATCTTCATCGGGATTAGAGGACCATCCACTATGATTCTCCATAGAGTGAAGTCAATTGCCTGCACATGACATTTCATACGACTACTCCAGTAATCATAGTTAGTACCATCAAATAGAGGAGGCCTATTAGAGGACATTCCTTCTTTCATGAAAGAACCCATAATTACAGATATGTAAAGGATAAATTTAGAATTGCGAGATGTAAAGCTCTAATATGCAATTCCTAGCTACTGATACCACTTGTTAGACTTGAGAGTCTATAAAGTAACCTTAGAGGGGGGGTGAATAAGGTTATAGGTGATTAATGGATTCTTTTTCAAATTAAAAAACTTTTTCGATATTGGTTTGGATTAAATGCGGAATAATAATATTTGACCAATATAGAAGGAGAAGAGGAGTAGAATGGACAGATCAATATTGTATACAACAATAAAATAGATAATGAGAAGAAGGATATAGAGAGATCAGGATAAGATTACAATATGATATATTTGCACAGTTATATTGAGAATATGATAAGCAGTTATATCAAGTATATGATAATAATATTATAAGCAAATAAAGTGCAAAATATAAAGAGATAGAGAAGAGAGATAGACACAGCAATTTAGCGAGGTTCGGGATAAAACCCCTACGTCCTCGGCCTTAGGCTTTTCAACCCTTGGACTTAGTAACCACTATATTGAAGAGAGTTTGATACAAACAGTCGACCCCAATATAAGTGAATCTCAATTCCCCTGAATTGAGAACCCAAGCACTCTTGCTAAGGATTTCTAAACCAACTCAATAACCCTATTGAGTGACCCAAGTACACAGCCCAGGTTTTCAAAACACCAACTCAATCACTTGATTGAGAGACCCAAGTACAAAGCCCAGGATTTCAAAAACACCAACTCAATCACTTGATTGAGAGACCCAAGTACAAAGCCCAGGATTTCAAAAAAACACCTTGAAATAAAATAAATTACACAATAGAGTTCTATGATCCAATCACTTCAGAGAATGAGTCAGTTTAGAAACTGAGAGAGATGAGTGATCTTAGGATATTATGGATGCTCTATAAGATGAGGGATGATCTTGCTTTTGCAACCACTTCAAAATTGATATAACAATAGAAGTTGAGGTTGCTTGAAAGCTTTTAAAAAATATAGATATGATTTTGAAAAAACAAAGCTTTTTGAAAAACAAGATTCAAAACAGTTGGAGCACAGGATCTCAGATCTAGATCTATAAACAGCTTTTGAAAAAAGATATAACAATTTAAAATCAAAAGCTTATAAAAATAAAACAATGAGGAGCAATAGATCTATAGAGATTCGAATATGAGAGAGTAGAGAAGAAATTGTGAGAATAGGTGTTGTATGAAGGTGAAGCTCAACCTATGTATTTATAGGCTTAGGCACCGTTGAAATTTTTTGAAAAACATTTAATATAGGTGAAGAATCGATTCATAGACCAAGTTAAAATGTGAAGGAATCGATTCATTGCCTTTAAAAAATAAAAGAATCGATTCATTGTTTAGTTGAAATAAGAAAGGAATCGATTCATTGATGTTTTGGAAAAAGAGGGAATCGATTCATTGTTTATGAAGAAAGGAGTGAATCGATTTTCAGGCCATATGGTTGTCCTGAGAATCGATTCTCAGTTCATTTAGAAGCATAGGGAATCGATTCTTAGTTCATAAGAAATAGGAGGAATCGATTCTTAGGCTAGTTGAAATAATAGGGAATCGATTCTTTTCTTTTTGGAAGGCATGGGAATCGATTCATGGCCCTTTGGAAACATGAAGGAATCGATTTTCAGGCCATATAGGAGGTCCTGAGAATCGATTCCAAGACCTATGAAATGGGTTGGAAATCGATTCCAAGCTTTCCTAAAAAATATTTTTTTTTTCAACTTGCCACCTTATGCATGCATGCAATTTTGTAAAATATTTTTTCAAAATTATTTTTATGCATCATGCATGTTTTGAAAAGTCATCTCTCTCAATAGCTAAAGTGCCACACACTTTAGGTGATAGGACCTTTACATAGAGTCCTAAAAAAGGCTTAGACACAAAATAGGGTTTTGAACTTCTTATGATGCTTCTTCTTCAAGCTTCTCCTTTTTGAGTCTTCTTCCTTTTAAAATAAGTCCTGCACTTTGCTCAATGTGAAAGATTAGTAGATATATGTAATTTGTTATCATTCAAAATAAAGGACTGTTTTACCCTTGGTTCAACAAACTCCCCCTTTTTGATGATAACAAATTACATTATGCATAGGGATTAAAAATCTTAAAAAAAAAGGCTCCCCCTAAGCATATGCATAACAATAATCAGCATAATACCACATATAACATGAGCATAATATTTTTCTCCCCATATATAACATGCATACTAATATTCTCTCCCCCTTTGTTTTCATCAAAAAGGAGGTGGGGTAACAGGATTTCTTGGTTGAGACGTTTCCATTCATTTGAAATCAAGTGGGCTACATGCCTTTGTGCCTCTTCACTTGAAATATGTTCATGTTCACTCATGTAGCAATCAACATATGACCCATCAAGACCATTTTGATCTCCATTCTGCATTCACGATGGTAGAAAAATTGAATTAAATATGTTTTTAGTCTCTATAAAATTTAATAGTTTCGTAAAATAGAAATTATAATGAAAATCGATCATACCTTAGCTCCTTCCAAATCATCACTATAAACCTTTGGTTTGGTGATGTGGACGGTTGCCGTGTAACATTCATGGTTTACAATTATTAAGAATTAAGATTAAGATATCATTATTTGTTAGCTTATATAAAATAAAATATATAATAGAATAATATATGTTATCGATCTTTGCACATAAGAAGAGAATTATATATATTATCTTATATCTAATCAGGTGTTGCACATTAATCACATGATATAATAGTGTTATCATGTCACTATCATATCCTATCTCTATCTTGGTTCATATCATATCCTGTATCTATCCTATCTTGACCCCAAACGAATCCTTAATTAATGACCTCAAAAGATATGCTCAAAGAAAAAAACTACCAGAAGATCGAATCACTGAAAAAAATTTGGAAACGTGTTTTCTCTTTCTTTTTTGCACATTCTTGGCTTCTAGACAGAGACCACTAACAAAAGTTCAAGAAGATCACGTAAATAATTCTTCAGGACAACGTTTGATTGAGTCTTAGTCAGACAAAATACTTCAACAAGAAGAATGCAATCAATTAGATAAAATGTTCCTAAAACAAAGGAAGTATTTAGGTTTAGACCAGAAATCTTTGACTCTAGTGTCTAGGGGAAAGAGACTCTGACTAATCTGGAGTTCGGTGGGGAAGTAAATAAAATCTGGCTCTAATTTGTTCAATTGTCGGGATCAAACTCAAGTATTAATGAATTCGACCCTTTAGATGGAATACGCTAACCACTCGCATCTAAATTTGGAGATAAAATGAAAGTAGTAGGATTTAAACTTGTTGTTGATTCTCATTCTAATTAGTACATTAGTTCACTATTATTGTCACACTGCATTTAACTGCTATTAGTACAATAATTCAGCTGTGCGAGTTAGTAAAATAATATTAGTTATTATTCACTGTTATTTTTTATGGTACATTATCATTCACTATTATCACACTATGTTTTTTTTCTTCTAATATTAACTTAATTACATGTTATTAGAATCCAATGTCATAATAAGGTGTTACCAAGAACATGAAACATATTTGTCAAAAAAAAGAACATGAAACATAACACAGAACACATAATTGTGGAATGCTATCGCACAGTGCAGTGCTATAGCAGTAAAACCCCCATTCAGAATCCCCACAAATAAAAAATAAAGAAATATAGGGTGGATTTTGTCAAATTTGCTAGTTTATATGAATGAAGTTGCTTTGTTTTTTGTGAGCAACAATACAAAACAGTAACTCGAAATGCAAACAAGTATCAATTTTCTCTACTATAAAATCATATTTGAAATCTGTTACATAGAGTATCTGTACAGGAACATCATGACCATTTTCCTTTAGTTCTAGAAGACTAACCATGGTTACAAAAAGGATAAACAAAATATTCAGAATCAACTATATGAATAATCATCATGAACAGAGTTTTGGTAAGTTTGTAGCATTGCTCATAATATGAATCCCTCCTGACTTCTTCACACTTGACAATTCAACATCATAACTTCTCTTTTCAACATCCTCTTTCACATTCATGTTTTTGAAGCTTTTAAGAAACATGGAGTCAAAGAAGTTTTTCAAATGATCATTTTCTTGAAGTAATGTTTTCATTTTGCTCTGTCTTGTAACATGAGCTCTTGGTTTTGTTTCTGAAGGAAATACCAAGTTTCTAGTCAAATGTCTCTGAAGTTCTGGTGACAACTTCTCATGCTTCAGTAAACAACATATACTCATCTTTTCCTTTTCCCCTAATCCTGCATGAACCTATGCATCTTTATTAGCGAAACTCTCAAATTTGAAAAACACTTCATAAAACACTAAAACAATAAATAGATCAAATATATTTGTCAATAAATAACAATGATTATCAAATTATAGGATTTGGGTTGAGTGCAGTCACTAACATATGAGTCAGGTGTAGTTTAGTGTATCGATAAATATTTCAGTGTATCAATAAATAGATCACATAGGATTTGGGTCAGGTGCAGTTTAGTGTATCGATAAATATTTTTTAGTTAAAAAAATAACAAAACTGACATGGCAGTTTGTTAATTTTATCCAAGAGGTGTTTGGTGGTTGACTACACTGACGGTACTAAAACTTGTATGCACTGAATTTAAATCCTAAATCGAAGGCGTGTAGCAAATTCATCCCTAAAAATTAACAATATTTCAAAATAATCCTTGAAATTGAAAATTTTCGATCAAATTAGTCTTTCTATGAAGAGACTAATATGATCGAAAATGTTTAATTTCAATGACCATTTTAAGATACACAGTTGATTATTAAATGTAAAATTGCAAACAAATTAGATTAGTAGAGTAGTTTCTTACCTTAAGATACATGTCCATGGCTAAGTACAATTGATCATGTGATTCCCTTGAAGTATCTGGGAGAGCCACAATCAATGATTCAAATTCAGAAGGTTTAAGATGAGGATCAGGAGCAACTTCCCCAAGAAACAAATCCATCATTTTAGCAACACTCTTAACTTGGATCAAAGTTAACTCATGAATTTCTCCCAAGACAAATATATGCATAAGTCTTAGTATAAAATTAACATCATATGCATGATCCTTCCCATGAGGAGATGGAACAAGTAAATAATCAATTGTTACTTGATCCAACAAACAACCCATAAGATTTTCTATCTTGTTCCTACAATATCTACTTACTTTCAAACTAATAGCAACTCTATTAAGATTGAATAAATCCTTGCAAGAAATTGATCTCATATCTAGCAATGAAAGAAGATTTATTACAACCTTAGTTGACTCAATCTTCTCAGCTTGTGAAGCACTAGATTTGACCACTGTGAAATCAGAATCAACCTTCTCAGGAGAATCAACGGTCTCTAAGTTATTCTTTCCAGCTTCTTCTCCCGCCCAATATTTTTGTGAAGCACCAAGACAACATAAATTGCTGTGATATTGGAATAAAAACTTGGAGATTATTCCATGATCAAAATCATGTAACATCATTGTTCTTATGATTTTTTCCAACAAATCAATGTTCAAAAAGAGAAGATGTTCAAACCACCATGTAGAACTAGAATTGTTATTTTTCCAGCTGTTGTTACTGCTAGTATCACTGGAAAATTGGAAGCTGGATCTGTTGGAAGAAGATGTATTATATGGACTTGTAATAAATGGAGAAGCTAACCTTTCAATCAAATTATCAACAATTCTTTCTAGAATTGTTGAGTAATTATTGGAAGGAAATGAGTCTTGACAATGTTTCAATGCTTCTAGTAGCTCATACCAAGTCCAGAAACGAATCCCTTCAAGAAAGTTTTCAATATGGGGTTTTGTACTTCCATGACTATCATCACATTCTACCTCCAAAAAATTTGTAGCAGAACATAGCATGGAAACATTGGATGGAGTTAGCTCCATCGTGGTATGCTACTACTATTGTATCAAAGCAAAACTGTACTATGAGCTCATAAGCATATGTGATGTGAAGGTTAGATTTAGAGTTAGATTTAGAACATGGTTGACTCTCTTTTTAAAATCTGTTTTTCAGTTTTAAAAAATTAAAAATCCAAAAACTTGTTTAGTTAACTTGTATTTTATAAAACTAGTTTACAATACTATTTCTCATTTTTCTTATTTTTAAAACTAAGATCCAAATAGCTAATACTTAATTCAAAAAACTGTTTTTTAAAACTGATTTTCAAAATTTGTTGTAAAAAAAAAAACTGATTTTCAAAATAATTTTTAAAAACAAAAGCCTTAAACACAATCAAATAAGCCTTAGTTTTAGCCAAAGAAATAAAAGATACAAGAAAAACATCAAGAAAGTGGCAACGAGAAGAGTGCTTCACTTTTTTTAAAGTACGATCTTCGCAAAACTGCAGAGACTAATTACTGAACTGGGTAGGATCACAATAGAAAGTAAAATTTCCCTCAAGAATTTTAACACTATTGTATTCCCAAGCTGAATTCAAACCCAAAATTTTAATTAAGATAGAAGAGACATGAGTCCATTTCATCTAAGCAATCTTGAGTTATAAGAGTAATCCACTTGAGGGTTGTTGGTTGAGAGTTTGAGATAATAAATGATGGAGGTCATGTTTGAAAGAAGAGAAAGAATTAAGCCGTTAACAAATGCGCACTTTGTGGAATTCATTCATTCTAAATGATGAAGGGTTTTGCAATCTGGTCCACTTGCGACATGCGTCCCATATTTTTAATTATGTTGTTAAGTGACTACTTGTCATTCTTTTTTTGAACAGCATACTTCTCATTCAAAAGAACAAGGGCATGATAATCACCAATTATTTCACTATAAAGTAACAAGTTACTGAAAATTAAACAAAGAGCAGCATCCACTTCTCACCTAATAATTCGTGTATATCAGTATATTTTATCAAAAAAATAATACGTGTATACATCAAAAAGGCATTTCGGGCCTATATAGGAAGTTTGTGGGGCATGAAAATACTTTGTGGGAAGTTCGTGGGACCAAATATGTAAAGAATGTCAGCTACAAGAGAAATGTATATGTGAATAGAGTAGTTGTTCTTTTTGCTTTGTCAACAACCTCCTTCCCACACAAAGCTGTCAACAACCTCCTTCCCAACAAAGGAGCATGAGAATAACAATAAAGTATTGTCAACAATTAATCCAAGTGATATAAGTATAAAAAATATTACTTGTCAACAACTAAAAAAATTATAAGGAGGAAACATTATTTTTCATTTGAAACATTTTTTAATATTTCAACTCCATTTTTAAAAATACAGTCAAAATTAGAGTTTTTGCATGCACAGTGTATGTCATAACTATGTCTGAGCACAGTTTCAAAAAAAAAACTATGTCTGAGCACTGAGCACATATACTTGTGACTGTGCCTAATAAAATTATTCATTCCATGTAAAAGTTTTCATAATACTGTACTTCACATATTTCTTCCTATTAGAGTTTCGGTAAACGTCCGAATTCACATTAACTTTCGTATAAATAAATAAATAAATAAAGTGAAAGTGAAAGTGACAAATGTGGCACTTCTCTTTTTCCGTTAATCATGCCGCCAATTTTTGTTGTATGCTCTTGACAAGCTACACTGTGAAGGAATGGGAAAATCAACACAATTATGCTTTTTGGTGAAAGGGTTTTTATACAAAATTTTAAAGCCTTCTCGGCTTGGTGATTGACTCGCAATGACTTTCAGAGCCTTGTTTGGTAAAAACTATCGGATAATGAATAATCTACTTTACAGCGGATAAGCTTATAGCAGATAAGCTAGCAGATTAAATTTAATTAGTTTTGTGAAATTAACATTTGAATTAGTGACTTGTAATTTATTTCTAAAAATGAAAGAAAATATTCATTTAATGGATGATAACACATGAACTAAATTTAATTACTCAAATAATTTTATGTATTCTTTTGTCGTCAAAGCATATGCAAGATATACATATGCATTGGTATGCGTTTGATAAACAAATCGAATTGAGTTGCTTTTGTAAAATCGATTTAGTTACGATGAATTTGGAGGAAGGGAGTAATTTTTAACCCTTAAAGCTATTTTGATATGAAACTTGGGCAATCTACTTTGATGTGAAACTTAGGCAATGGCTTGGATGGTCTAACACAACCAGTGGTTCAAACTTCACAGTCCCGCATATCCTCACGGTCCTTAATGGCGACATGATGGATGTTGATTCAATAAAAAAGCAAGGAAAACAAATATACATAAACCACAGTTGATAAATAGTGATCGAACACCTTTATTTTCACTTAAATCGCAATTGATAAAAGGCAAAATCAAATACGATACGTCTGACCACAAAATAAAACACAATATTGCTCCAACCTTATCATTTATCGTTCCAAACCTATCATAGGTCCTCGACAAAGGACATACAAGATACAAGATAATTTAACAAAAGTTCCCTACACAATATCAGACATCAGATTGATGAAAAATATGATGTTTCGGACTAGCCATAAACAGTAAGTAAATTCAAACTTGTCCTACAATGCTCAAAAATATATATATGTCAGTTACCAGTGAGCAATCAACAAATTATCATCATGTACCTAAGACATTTCTTCCTACCAGTGATAATGTGTCTGTATACATATCAGTATCACACAAATATAGTATCCGAAGACTGATTGGGATTTCACATCACCTATTATACTCCGGGAGAGGGGTAGGAACAACAAAAAATTGCAGAATAATCATATTTGAAATATCAAAGAAATTTCAGTTTACCCTTAGCTATAGAATCCCTGACAAGCTCCATGTGACATGAAGCTTTCTGTGCTCCAGTCAAGCCAGAACAAGAGCTACTGCCACTGAAGGTGACAGCAAAATAAAGATAAACAGTACATAGTATAGTTAGGAGAACAAGAGCAGATAAGAGGAAGCGATGCCTCTGGTAGAGTGTTGACCAACTGCCCAGTCCATCCTTAGTAAACTGCCTCCTAAATGATGGAGACCTCAATCGAGGTGACGACAAAATGCTGTCGAGAACCATGGCTTTCGCAATCACAACAACCTCCTTCCCACACAAAGCTGTGTAAATCAAGACAAAAACACCAATCAAGATGTGATTATATGAAAATGTGACATACAAAGCTTGCCATCTGAATCTTGATTTGCTCTTTCTATGCATAAATAAATAACAGCACATATTTTTCACACGACAGAAAATATATGGAGTTTTTTTTTATATCAATTGGGGAAAAAAGTATATACTTTAACTGGTGAAAACATTACCAGATATCATCAATATCATCAGATCAGAATCTAATATAGGGAAATTTAGAATTCTAAGAAACTTAATTGCTTATAAAGATGTGATATAAGAAATAAATCAAGTCAATCCATTCAAAATTGCACATTCAAATATATCAATTGCAAAACCCTTGACAACAAACTAATTACCAATCACCAAATTACCAAAAAAGGTACATTCAAGACACATTATACCAAAACGAAATCGAAACAGAGAAACTCTTAAATTCAACCAACTACGAAAATGATTTACTCCTTACAAAATCAGCTACTGATATTAGTGTTTAACACTACAACTAACAAGAAACCGGGATCTTTTCTCGTTGAAGAAAATTAGTAAAAAAAAAAATTCTTAGAATTGCAAGAAGCACACAATTCATAAATCGTTATCGCTCAGCGGCCAAGAAATAATTTATAGGATAATTAGAAATCGAAAACACCAGCATTGATTATCTTATAGCAATGGATCCGATCTGTTCCTCAATAACCTAATATAAAGATTGAAAAGAATGGTGAATCGAGATCATTACTACACCTTAGAGAGGGTTTGAATGAATCTTAATTGAATTAATGAATTAGATTAAACAGAGACAGAGAACGGAGAAGAAATTGAAAGGAGGCTCAGATCAGATCTATGTATGAAAGATATGAATATAAAAGAGAAAGAAAGATGTACATACCCTACCGTTCGGTTTCGATTTCCGCTTCCTGTTGAAGAGAAACAAAACGGTGGCTTGGTTGTGGTTTGGGAATGAGAATGTGGATAAGGGAATTGGAATGCGATGGTCGGGAAGGGAACCCAACGCCAATAGCTTTTTAGGTTAATGATAAATAAATGATAATAGCAGTACCACAGCACAGCACCGACCCAATAAAAGGTTCGTCCAATACGCGTGAGAACAACTCATTCTCTTTCTCTCTCTATTATCATAATACTAGTATTAATTAATTTCCTTTTTCTGGTTTTTATTTTTTAATGGTTTCTTTTTTGGTCCAAATTTTTAATGGTTTGACACGTGGCACTACTATAGGATAAACTGAACAATCCTCCTACCTGTTCACCAATGGGGAGTGCTACTTACACCCCCGTTATTCCTAACCAGACCCACTTCACTTTTTATACTCCTTTCTTGTCATTCAGTTATAGTCCCTCAAATTTAAGAAGTGTCTTTGTTAATCGTTTTAGTCCCGCAATGCGTAAGAGCAAGGAGAAAGTGTAAATGACAGATCTAGAAAATTAAAGCATTGAGGGCAATACTAATATATATTAGGCTAAATAGCACTTTTGGTCCTTTATCTTTGCTCCAGATTTCACTTTGGTCCTTTATCTTTTTTTTGGTCCGTTTTGGTCATTTATCTTCAATTTTCGTTTCATTTTGGTCCCTCACGTTATTATTTAATTCAATTAAAACATTAAAATAATTAAAACAATTAATTCAAATAAAACAATTAAAAAAATAAAACATAACCCCCCACCGTCCACCACCACCCCTTCAATCAACCACCACCCCCTTCCTCGTTTGTATCCCAATCTTCAAACTTTCCGCCATTCTTAATTCCTTCATTCCCTCTTTCATAATCAAATTCTTATTTCCTACGATCTTCCGATGTTCTTCTTATTTTTATTTAATTTTTATGTTTTCGTAATTCTGAAATGGAACAACTCGTTAAATGGAATCTTCATTTTCCCGGATTTGTCGTCACCATCATCGTCACTAATTGATGAAATTTAGGATGTTTTCGGTCAATGTTAATGTTAATGGCGCTCTGAGTATTTTCTGATCTTTTCAATGTTTACTTTGAGTTGTGAAAATGTTTGCTTTTCAATGTTCTGTGCAATGTATTGATGATTATGTGTGTTTGCAAACTAAAGGGGAACCAGATCTAACTAAAGGGGAACCAGATCTGGGTTTGGGAAATTTTGGTTCTGCTTCTGCCTGCGCTGGTTGGGTGGTGGTTGGGTGGGTGGTGGTTAGGCGAACCAGATCTGGGTTTGGGAGGTGGTGGTGGTGGGTGGTGGTGGGTGGTGGTTGTTGGTGGCTGACGGTGGTTCACGGTGGGGGAGTAATTTCTCTAAATTTTTTTAATTGTTTTAATTGAATTAATTGTTTTAATTGTTTTAATGTTTTAATTGAATTAAATAATAACGTGAGGGACCAAAATAAAACGAAAATGAAAGATAAAGGACCAAAACGGACCAAAAAAAAAGATAAAGGACCAAAGTGATATCTGGAGCAAAGATAAAGGACCAAAAGTGTTATTTAGCCTATATATTATAATTGTTCTCTGCGATATTTTAGATGTTAGAAACATTGATTGATTTTCTCATTGTCAATACTTATAAAAATATCTCTCTCTATATATATAAGTAACTAAACAAGCGTTCAACCATTCATCTCCTATATGATTTCGCATTCGATTCTTGATGATTTTGTTAGCAGAAAAAGCTCTCTCAGTGGTTGTGTTTGCCGGTGAAAATATCAAACAAAACTCTATAAATAAATACACCAAATGACACCCTGTACTTTTTAGTTTCCAAGTGGGGGTGTGGGTTTACTGGTTAGTGGTCATGCTTCATTCCTTCAATGTAAATTATATGTGGGATTACTGAGAGTGGAAGTTAGATTTCAACTTTATTAATTGAAAATGGCTTAAATATGTTTTAGGCCCCTGCAAATATAGGGTGTTTTGGTTTAAGCCCCTGCAAAAAATTATTTTTGTTAAAAGCCCTTGCAAAATGACATATTTTGTTATAAGCCCACAATTTAAGAGAAAAAACCAGACATCTCACATACCAAGAAATAACAAAGAACAACATTGGAAACTGTTATTTTCAATGGATTAAATTTGTTTTAGGCCCCTGCAAATATAGGGTGTTTTAGTTTAAGCCCCTGCAAAAAAATATTTTTGTTAAAAGCCCTTGCAAAATGAAATATTTTGTTATAAGCCCTTCTCAACATATCCAGCAATTATAGCATTCCATGTTAAGGGATTACTGAGAGTGGAAGTTAGATTTCAACTTTATTAATTGAAAATGGCTTAAATATGTTTTAGGCCCCTGCAAATATAGGGTGTTTTGGTTTAAGCCCCTGCAAAAAATTATTTTTGTTAAAAGCCCTTGCAAAATGACATATTTTGTTATAAGCCCTTCTATGACTAAAATGTTAGCCTTAACATGGAATGCTATAATTGCTGGATATGTTGAGAAGGGCTTATAACAAAATATTTCATTTTGCAAGGGCTTTTAACAAAAATATTTTTTTGCAGGGGCTTAAACTAAAACACCCTATATTTGCAGGGGCCTAAAACAAATTTAATCCATTGAAAATAACAGTTTCCAATGTTGTTCTTTGTTATTTCTTGGTATGTGAGATGTCTGGTTTTTTCTCTTAAATTGTGGACCGGAAGGAGTAGTAGCATAAATATTATTGGGTCATTTGACCCCACAATTCTATGAATACATCCGTCCCTCCACTTGATGAGGACTTTAATACGAAGTGGGCCAATATCAAATAAATGCTCCTACAAGGAGCGCATTGCTTGAGTGTTCAAGATGAAAGTCCTTAGATATGGCCTACCCTAAAAGTGTAGCTAAGTGCTTAACCATTATTTGTTAGGCTTAATTGAGTTTGTTGTAATGATTAGTTAGTAAATTTGTTGTTAGTAACTGACTTACCTCTTGTAAGTAACCATTAGTTACTATTCTGTTTGTAATTCTTGCTATAAGCTGTATCTCACAACATGAATGAAGATCAGGGAGTTTACAATCCTCTTCTTTCTCTACCAGTTCCTAACAATTGGTATCAGAGCTCCTAAGGGGGCCTGATCCATTGAAACTGCAGTTTTTCGCGTGAGAGAAAAGAACCCTAGATTGCGAACATCAGCGAAGAAGAAAATGGCAGAAAGAAACGAGCGTGAATTCCTGCAACCTTCTGTTCCCAGGTTCGATGGTCACTACGACCATTGGGCATTACTCATGGAAAACCTTCTTTGATCGAAGGAGTATTGGTTCGTGGTGGAATCTGGAATTCCAATTGAAACAACAGAATCCACGCCCGAACAGTTGAAAGTCATTGAAGATGCCAAATTGAAGGATTTAAAAGCAAAGAACTACTTGTTTCAGGCGATTGATCGCACAATCATTGAGACAATCATGGTAAAGAACACCGCCAAGGAGATCTGGGACGCAATGAAGAGGAGGTATCGGGGATCAACGAAAGTCAAACGGGCTCACTTGCAAGCGTTGAAGCAAGAGTTTGAATCGTTAAAGATGAAAGAAGGTGAGACTGTTGATGAATACATGTCAAGAACCCTAGCTATTGTAAATAAGATGGTAACCCACGGTGAGACGATGGAACAGCTTAAGGTAGTTGAGAAGATTCTGAGGTCCATGACTGAAAGATTTGAGTATGTAGTGTGTTCCATAGACGAGTCAAATGATGTCACCACAATGTTTGTAGAAGAGCTACATGGGAAACTACTGGTTCATGAGAAAAGAATGATGGGTAAGAAAGAAGAGGAGAAAGCCCTCAAATTCACTAACAGTGGAAGGTCTGGGGGAAGAGGCAGAGGAAGAGGTCGTGGTAGAGGTAGAGGAAGAAGTTCTGACAAGGAGTTCATGGAATGTTACAAATGCAAGAAGTTGGGACATTTTCAACATGAATGTCCATCTTGGGAAGAAAATGCAAACTTTGCAGAATTTGATGAGGAAGAAGAAATGCTGCTGATGGCCATTGGAGGAGATTCAGATGTTGAAGATAATGGCAGCCTATGGTTTCTTGATTCGGGTTGCAGCAACCATATGTGTGGCCATAAACATTGGTTCTTCAATCTTGATGAAACATTCACTGATTCTGTAAAATTAGGAAATGGATCAAGATTGACAGTCAAAGGCAAGGGAAGTATAAAGATAAGGATTCAGGGAAGAATATTAGTCATCTCAGATGTATTCTTTATCCCTGAATTGAAGAGTAACCTCATTAGCATTGGACAATTGCAGCAAAGAAACCTTGCTATAGTATTCATGGATGACAAATGCAAAGTTTATCGTAAGGAGAAGGGAGACTTGATCATCACCAGCATCATGAGCAACAACAGAATGTTCATCATAACTGGAGCTGATGCTAACACTGCTGTTGAATCCTCAAATTCTCAACAAAATGAAGAACAAGAGGAAACTGAAACATATACCACACTGAAAAGAACCAGAAGACCCCCTGCATACCTTGGTGACTATGAAACCAATCAAGCAACTTGTGAAGAACAGATGAGCTTTGCTGTTTTTAGAACTGAAGATCCTACAAGCTATGAAGATGCCTCACAATTCCAAATCTGGCAACAGGTAATGGAGGCTGAAATTGAATCAATTGAGAGGAACAAACCCTAGACATTAGTTCAGCTACCTGATAATGTCACTCCTATAGGATTCAAGTGGATCTACAAGACTAAACTCAATGAAATGGGGAAAGTAGAAAAGCATAAAGCTAGGTTAGTAGCCAAGGGCTACTCTCAAAGACAAGGAATAGACTATAATGAAGTATTCGCACCAGTAGCCAGATGGGATACTATTAGAACTATACTTGTAGTAGCAGCCATAAAAAATTGGGTGGTGTTTCAGCTGGATGTAAAAAGCGCATTCTTACATGGAGAGTTGACTGAGGATGTTTATGTAGAACAGCCTGCTGGTTATGTAAATAAGGGAGAGGAAGATAAAGTGCACAAACTGAGCAAAGCCTTATATGGGCTCAAACAAGCACCAAGGACTTGATATAGCAAGATTGAGTCCTACTTCATGAAGGAAGGGTTCACTAAGTGTCCACATGAACACACTTTGTTTGTCAAAACAGGAAGTAAGAATCATATTTTAGTTGTGAGTCTTTATGTAGATGATTTAATCTACATAGGAAATAAAAGTAAGATGTGTGATGATTTCAAAGAATCAATGAAAAGGGAATTTGAGATGAGTGATCTAGGCAAAATGAAATACTTCCTAGGTGTTGAAGTCTGTCAAAATGAAGCTGGTGTGTTCATAAGTCAGCAAAAATATGCCAAAGAAATACTGGAAAGGTCTGGTATGGAAAACAGCAAGGGTGTATCTATTCCCACTGTTCCTGGAAACAAACTGTGCAGGGATGAAGAAGGGAGGCCTGTCAATGCTACTGTGTATAAACAGATAATAGGGAGCTTAATGTATCTTACAGCCACACGACCAGATTTAATGTTTTCGGTGTGTCTTGCTAGTAGATTCATGGAAAGACCCACTGATATTCACTTTGCTGCTGTGAAACGAATATTGAGATATGTGAAGAATACCATTGACTATGGAATTCAGTACAAGAGGCATCAAAGAAGTACACAAACTGATGAAAAGCTGGTTGGGTACTCAGACAGTGATTATGCAGGGGATATAGATGATAGGCGCAGTACATCAGGGTATGCTTACTTGCTGGGATCTGGAGCCATCAGCTGGGCCTCAAAGAAGCAACCAGTGGTCACCCTATCAACTACAGAAGCTGAGTTCATTGCTGCTGCAGCTTGTGCTTGCCAAGGAGAGTATGTATGACTGAGGAGAATTCTGGACAGCATAGGACTTAAGCAAGACAAGCCTACAATCATATAATGTGACAACAATTCTGCAATCAAACTTTCCAAGAACCCTGTTCTTCATGGAAGAACCAAGCACATTGATGTGCGCTTCCACTTTTTCAGAGACCTGTGTAAAGAAGAAATCATTGACATGAAATACTGCAGCACACATGATCAGTATGCAGATGTTCTAACTAAGCCTTTGAAGCTGGAATCATTCACAAGTTTAAGACAGAAGCTTGGAGTAACTACTGTGACAAGATAATCTGAACCTGTTACGACAGCAGTTCAGATTAGGAGAGGCATTGTTAGTTAAGTGCTTAACCACTATTTGTTAGGCTTAATTGAGTTTGTTGTAATGATTAGTTAGTAAATTTGTTGTTAGTAACTGACTGACTTACCTCTTGTAAGTAACAATTAGTTACTATTCTGTTTGTAATTCTTGCTATAAGTTGTATCTCACAACATGAATGAAGATCAGGGAGTTTACAATCCTCTTCTTTCTCTACCAGTTCCTAACAAAAAGTGCTTCCCCGACTGTCGACAAAATCACGTAATAGTGATCAAGGTTCTAAATAGCGGACGCGGTCGCGTTAAGGCTTTCGCGATTTCGGCTGTTGCGACTGTTGCGTTACGAGTTGCGGTCGTCGCGGCGTGAATTAACAACAACATTGCACAAATTATATTAAAATTGTTGTACTATCATATAATGTATAATAACTTAAATTAATATTTTATCTATTATTACAATATGTCTAAAGTAAAAAATAAAAAATAAAAACATGAATAATTTAGCAGCTACTATTAAATGATTAAATTATATAAATTAAACTTACACTGAAGACAATTTAATGAATCATTTGAATTATTTAATTGTCTAATTGTATTAAAAAATAAGATGTCTAATTTATGATTTATACAAACCCACCTATTTATTTATTTACATTAAAAAAAGAAAGCCAAGCCCACCACACAAATTTTCCCCCAAATAATCCAACTCTCTTCTGGAATGGTGAAGTCCAACAATCCCACTAAAAGAGGCTACTGCAAATCTTTCACCCACACAAAATCCACATAATCCCTCACCCTCACACTCAATTAAGAAATCAATTGCAGAGTGCCTCCACTCAGCGTCAGCGTGATACCTCCACTCAGCGACAGTGCCATCGGCAACATGCAGAGCACACACCCACAGCGCGACTAACATACACACCCCGCCAGATCTGGAATTTCACATAGAGATACAAGTAGATCGGAGAAAGAAATCGAATGAAGATCAAAGAACCCAAGCTCGGAGCAAGGATTAGAGGCGTCGTGTGAAAGAAAAACTACTTCTTTCTCTCTTTTTTTGAAGAACGGTGGCACGCCGCGGCTGTTGCGCCCATAACGGCGGTACGTCGCGGATGTTGTGCCTGTAACGGCGCTATGTCGGGGCCGTTTCTGGTGATTCTCCTTCACTTCGTTGTAGCGGTCAATAACGGTAACGGCAGCTGCCGGTACCGTTTTGTCGCGGACGTTTTTTGTGTCAAGGTCCGTTTTTTAAAACCTTGATAGTGATTAGACTAGCAATTGGACCTCACTAGCGTGAATAGTTGTGATGGATAGACTTTATGTAGTTTGGTGATTTGATACTTCAAGTTAGAGCTGTCAATTTGGCCCCAAGCCCAGCCCCATTGGCCCCCAATCAAGCCCCATAAAATTGAAGCCCCCTATTAATAGGGCGTTTTTTAGCCCCAGCCCACACTTTTAAATTTTTTAGTGGGTTAGGGCCAGGGCTTTGTGGGCTGGCCCCCAAATTTTTTTCTAATTCTTTTCCCACTATTTACACCTCCACTTTCATTCTTTCACCCCCTTCCTCTTCTCCCTCCCTCTCACCACTACCTTCTTCTCCCACTCACCACAACCACCACCACCACCATCACCATCTCCCACTCACCACCACCACCACCACCACCTCTTTTCCCACTATTTATACCTCCACTTTCATTCTTTCACCCCCCTTTCCTCTTCTCCATCACTCCCACCACCATCACCATCTTCCACTCACCACCATCACGACCTCCTTCTCCCACCCACCACCACCACCACCAGTCCACCACCACCACCATCACCACCTCCCACTCACCACAACCACCACAACCTCATTTTCTTCTCACAACTATCACCACCCCCATCACCCACTATCACCACCAACCTCTTTTTTTTCTCATTCTTTTCCCACCCTCACTTCCATTCTTTCACCGCCCCTCCCTCTTTACCCTCACTATCACCACCACCTCCTTCTCCCTCTCACCACCAGTAACAAATTTTTAGGTTTTCAAGACTAACGAATGACAATGGGAGGACTTGTAATTTTTAGTTTTTTTAAGAAAGTAAATAAATTTTTTGGGCTCATGGGCTGGCCTAGGTCGAAGCCCACATAGGTCCGTGGGTAATTTTCAGTTTTGTTGCAAAAACATAAAATTAAGGGCCTTGGGCTGGCCCTGGCCCACTGGGGCTTGGGGCCTCTGTGAGCTTTTGAAATGTGGACTTTTGGGCTCATGGGCCTTTTGGCCCATGGGCCATGTGGGGCTGGGGCTGGGCTGGCCCGCATCGGCCAAATTGACGGCTCTACTTCAAGTCAATCCTCTGATTAGCCAAGTAGAGTGAATAATGTGTCTCATCTGTTAGTTAGGAGTTCGCGATAATCATGTACTATGTCTTAATGGTGGGCTACTAAGTAGGCTAACAGGCAGTATCAGACTACTAAAAATGTTGGATCCAGTATGGAAAAATGCCTATAGCAAATAATAGGTCAGACTTGGGTCTTGAATGTTTAGACCATACCATATCTATATTTCTGCAACAACTGTCCATCTGTATTTAGAAAATTTGGCACATGAATCCTAATTACCAAACTATTATACAATTAAATCTATAACTTTGATAGCTATTTTATTTTATTTTATTTTATTTATCTATATACATCATAAGCAAATAAATATATGGAAACTCTAAGATATTTGAAAAGAATCACAAATCTAAGATGAGAATCTTGACATACATTAAATACTACTAATCCTTAAGCTTGATTGGAACCCTTTAATTCTCACTATTTGTTGCTTGTAGATTACTACAAAACAAGGGAGCAAAGCTTTAGGATTTAACAAGTATAGTTCCTCAATTTCTGAATGATTATTACTAAACTTTTCTGCCAATGAATCAAATTTTTCTTGAATTTCCTCAGAAGGACAATGAACTCTCCCAGCTATTACTCTACACACTATAACTGACTTTCTTAAAAATCCTCTCTCATCAAATGACCTAATAGAATCAAATGCTTCAACACTTGTAGAAGAAGTGTGAACCCTTAATGCACCTTGAAATTCCTTGTTGTTGGAGAATCCATGTCTTAGAATTTGACACACACCACAATAGTCTAAATTGCAAAGACTATAACAATTATGTATTCCAAGAGAGCATGCAATTGTTGTTCCATGAAACCTTAAAACCTCATTTCCATCAACTAAGCAACGAGGATGTTTATTTTGTAGCTCGTTGGCTTTATTCTTCACCATTTCTCTATACTCCTCAAAACAAGCAAGAGTTTTTGGCATGTTCTGGACTTTTAAGATGCAATCAATTTGCCCCAATTCTGAACTAATTGAGCTTGTTCCACATATTGTTTCTACAATTTGCCTAGATGAATCTTCTTCAAGTTCAATGACTGCAAAATAGTACATGTTGATAAACCAAAACAAAATTTCAATACAAAATTTGAAAAGTGATTTTCTAAAACATTTAAAGCCCGTTTGTTACAAGTTATTTGAAGAATAATCCCTTTTTTAAAAAAAATTATCTATTTTAAAAGTTTTCCATCAGTTTATTACAACTATTTTAAAAAATGAGAATCTAAAAATAATGATCTTTTTCCTAAAAATAATTTTTCTAAAAATGTTTTTTTTTTTATTTTTAAAAATAAGTGATTTTCAATATATTACACAAACACAAAACATCTTTTCATTTTTTAGAAATCTTTAAAAACTAATCTCTAAAATATTTAACAAAAAAATCACTTATTTTTTTATCCGTGACAAACGGACCTAAATACAGTCTTCAATAAAATAAAGATGAAGAAAAGACATTGTCGGGTAAGGGAAAAAGAAGAAAAAAAGATGAAGAAATTACCTGAGTGCTTGGAGATATGATGTGCTTCAACAACATCGATGTTTTTTAGTTTCTCACCACATTTATAACATATCAATATTGAAGGACTATTAGAAACCTTATTCTGAACAAACAACCTTGTATTAGAGGAAACAATATTTGTTTCATTATAATTATAATCAACATGAGGAGCTTCCCTTCTTGTTCTATGAGAACCTTCTGAATTACTGCCACTATTTCTTGGAGGACAAGGAGAATTTTGACTATTTGAGCTATCAAGAAGAATTTCATGTATAATAGGATCACTTATATCAATGCTTCCTTTGTTTTTTGGATGAAAACTTTGTGATTTTTCTGAGTACCTTTTGCTTCCTTGAATGAAACCTTTGATATTTGAATTTGAATACTCAAGTGGACCTGATTTTGTTCTCTGATTACCTTTTTGTTGCTTACTTGTCTTTGGATCATGAACTTGTTTTCGTTGTGGTTTGCACTGAAGAGTCCTCTTGAGAGATATAAAAACTTCAAGCATTTTGTCTCTTTCTCTTTTTCTTATGCTAGCTTGTTATTGAATGTTCAACCTTCAAAAGGCTTCCAGGGAAAATATATATAGAATATTTTTCCACGTATTATTCTAAATTTCCAATTGCAAAGGAAAGAGTCAAGTATCTATTTTTTTTGTTGCCTTTTACACGGTTCCTTCATATGCAAGTTGTTTTCTATTCACACAAAGAAATTCCATGTGTAACATGGTATGCATTATACAGAGTTCATTTTTGTTGCCATAAACTTCATAATTTGAAGCTCTATAATAATTTAAGAATGTCACTAGTCAATGAACAATTCCTGATTCAAGCAATCTCCAATAATTTTAATATTATTTAAGGTTAGGCATTAACTTTTAGTGTTTGTGTTCAAAAATACACATGAAATGGTATCCGAACATGTTGTATTTTTTTGTTATTATGTTATCGGTACGCAGTATCCATCGATTTTGCTGGTGACTAATCTACGCCGGAAAATCTGGCTGGCGTGTATATGCCGAGGAACATGTTGTATCTTATTATACACTATAAAATAAAATAACAAAAGGCAACACTTTGTACAATCAACCCATGAGGAAGCCGCGAGACAATAATCATCCAATTGTTTGTTTCAAATAAAATATTTTTCTTTGAGGTTGAAATTGAATTAATCAACATGGAAATGCTGTTAAAAAAATAATCAACTAGGAAATGCCGGGGTGACAACATCATATTATAATAGAAAAAAACAAATAAACAATGTTATATGATGCTTTCACAACTCAGAAATTTAGTAACAAATTTATTCCAAAAGTCGGTAGTCTATATACATGAGCTAAAGCAAACAATTTGAATACTTCATCATACCAATTATTCTTTAATTTAATATTTGTATAATAATGATTAAGACTAATCCCTTTCATGTGGCTGTAAGAAAGAGCTTAATTTTTTTATTTTAGGTCATGAAAAATTATAAATTTATATAGCAATCACAGCCCATAGTAATAATGTCCGCGTTCTACTTTGTCTCTAGTTTCAACAATACTCTCTTTTATAAAAAATCATGACATGATAAAACGAAACTCTAAAATTCGGGTACTATCTTTTATACTCAGTTTCCAACTTTCCATGCCTAAGATATATAAGAAGAAAAAGGACTTAGGGGATAAAAAAACGAAAAAAAGCATAAAAAGAAAAAGGGAAACATGGTAGGGTCGCGGGTTAGATTCGATTGATTTTGGAGGAAAAATCATTTGATCCAATTCTTGCAATTTAACTTTTTTATCATCCAATGGATTTTTTATCATCCTAGTTTAGTTGGCGAGCTAAGGGATATCGTAGGAATGCAAGAAGGAGGTCCCGGGTTCAACTCTCATACTTAGTGTTCAATACCAAAATAGCGGAAGCGATTTACAACATATGAAGGGTGAGACAACTTGTCTCCGTGAGTTTAAGCCGGCTACAAGATTCAACACATGAACAATGATTTTTAGCATGTCACCGGTCATTTGGCAAAATAAACTCCCGGTGAACCCAACATAACATGATCTCTTACTTAACATGATCTTATACTTAACATTAGGGTCTCTAGTTCGTCTTATCTTAACTTAACGTGATCTCACTCGAAGTTACTAAATTCATTGTCCTAACATATAGACAATTACAATTTAATCCAATCATGATTATTTCAAAAACAGAGCATTATACAACTTTGATTAAATATTCAGTTAGGCCTTTTCATAAGCTTTTCAATGCACCTGAGAACACTCAAATCGGACTACCGGATCAAAAGTTATAGCAAAAACAAAATCAGGGAAGTTTACTGAAAATTACACTACGTCGCGACGGGAACAGATTCCGCCGCGACGGGAAAGGAAACAGAAAGATTTTCATTGCAAAATAATGTCTGGTCGCGAGGCGATGGGCACGGGTCGCGATGCGACCGTAGCCAGATGTGTTGAAATTGGTTTTTCGAAAGTTCCGTTTTGTTCCGTTTTGTTCCGTTTCACTTTCAATCTGGTACCGAGATTTTCTATGACCTCTGAGACTTAAAAACAGATATAGTAACCAGTATTTCCAGTCCAAAACAATCAACCAATCATCAATCAAATAACACATAATCATTCAACACAATCAATCAAACAATCACATGATTACACAATTCGAAATACGATCTTCGTGAAAACGGTTTTCGGCACTGAGTTTCATAAAAAGGAAGACCAATTCAGAACACATAACCATGAACTTGAAAACAATTCCCTAGTGAGTATAGAACTCACCGTTGGCGATTAAAATCGCACGCGACAACGCCGACTCTTCTCGGACCGAAAAATCGTAACCCACGAACTATCCCCGGAATCGCTCCAAATGCTCTAAACTTGACCCAATCGAACCCAACTCAGAATCCAGCAACTCAGAACAGTGAGAGTGACTTGAATAAGGTTCCGATACTGACTATTGAGGTTCAGAAATGGTGCTGGTTCATCAACTACAACATGCAAGCTCCAAAACTCCTAGTTGGACCAATTGGAGCTTGAATGTTCTTCTATGGTGATTTGTGATGGAGGGATGGACAGGGATGAAAAATTGTATGAATGGGAAGAGGAGAGTACTCTGATTCTAATGCACCAAAGATCTATTACATGCATCCATGGTTTCTCTTTCTCCCTTCTCTTCTTTCCCTTCCACGAGTTCTCCCTCTCTTTTCTCTCCAACTCACTCTTTTTCCTTTCTCAAATTCTGATTCAGTTTTTCTGTGTAAGGGGGGTGTTGGTTCTGTTTTGGCTGATGTGGAGATGATGGGACACATGGCTCAGCTGAAGGCTCATAAAAAGGGATGAAAAGACCAAACTACCCTCCCTCACTAATACTCATCGAAACTACCTCTAACTCAACTATTACCCTTAACTCTCATACTTAGAATAATGTATCAATTATGCACAAACAATAAAATCAATTATTTCAAGATAATTAAATTAGCAAAAAAATAAATAATATGGGATGTTACACCCACTAACATTGTTTATAAAAAAATCATCCAATGGATTTTTGGCTTTAAAATTAAATTCGATCTGATTTTACTTCGATTTGAATTTCGGTTTTTTATTCTCCAAAATTGCTTACAAAACAACAAGAACACCTCTTTCACGTCAATACATCATAGATCATCAAAGTCGCTAAGTATGTTTGAAGTAGCTAAATCATTGCAAAAGTTGCATAAGGCATAATCAAAAGCACATCATCTAAGTAGCAAAAATAAAATGAAAACAATAAAAGAAAAAAAAACATTTTAAATGTGGGTAATATTGTAATTACATTTAAAATATTAATTAAACAATATTAACTTTACTACTTTTTTGACCTTGTTTGACTACTATGACTAGAGTTAGAGTTAAAGTAACTATAGTCAATAATCCAGTCAATGTAAAGTTAGTTAATTAGAATAGTTAGTTAGGGTAATTATTCTAAGAGAGTCAGTTAGGAAGAAGGCTAATGTATATAGCTGAATCACTATCTTTTGTAAAGGTAACAGAATCATTATCAATGATATGAGTTTCTCAAGTTCTTCCTTTTCTGTTTTTGAACTCAGAGTTCCATCATAGATTTTGTTCATTCTTTTCATTGATTATCAATGAATTTCATCAATATCAATATGGTATCAATCGCAATTTCGTTTCCGTTTCACTACTCTGATTGAAGCTCGTCATCTTCAATCTTTCGTTTCTCGATTCCGATTTCTTTCTCGGTTTCTTTCTGGTTCCTCTTTCCAATTCCTTCACGAATTGTATCATCTTTGTCAATGGCTGACACCGTCGGAGATCCATACTACCTGCATCCCTCTGACAATCCTGGGGCGGTGCTCGTATCTCAGCCTCTCACCGAATCTAGTAACAATTACAGCTTCTGGACTCGTGCAATGCGCATTGCTCTAAGCACGAAGAACAAGCTAGGGTTCGTCACAGATACGATCGCTGAACCTGCTGAAGATTCAGCCGATTATGCGAAGTGGTTACGGAGCAACGATATGACGACCTCCTGGATCCTCAATTCCATTGCCAAAGAGCTCCACAATAGAGTTCTTTATGCTGATTCTGCAGCAGATATCTGGAAAGATTTAAAGCATCGTTTTCAACAGAGCAATGGACCTCGCATCTACGAACTCAAGAAATAAGTGCTCGCCTGCACTCAAGGATCCCTTTCGGTGAGTGCATACTTCAGCAAATTCAATGGGCTATGGGACGCTCTCTCTTCCCACGACACCACCTCGGATTGCTCTTGTGGTGGCACCTATCTTAAAAAGTAATAGGTTATGATCTTCTTGATGGGTTGGAATGAATCTTTCGCTAATGTTAGAGGTAACATCTTGCTTCAAGAACCCTTGCCTAACATTAACAAGGTATACTCACATGTTCTCCAAGATGAGAAGCAGCAATCCCTCAATTCTCCTAGTACTGAACAACTTGCCTTTACTGTGAATCAAAACACCAAAGGTGCCCGAAGGGATCGTCCCCAATGTTCTCACTGTGGTGTTCTTGGTCACACCAAAGAGAAGTGTTTTAAAATTCATGGTTTTCCACCTGGTTTCAAGAAGAACAAACCTGCTGCAAATTCACCACAAGTGCTTCAAGTTACTGCTAGCTCCACCACTGACCCTTCTCACCAGCAATATCAGTAGCTAATTGAGTTTATGCAGGCTCAAATGGCCGAGGCCTCTCTCACCCTGCAGGATCCTGTGGAACTTGGTATGATACACTTTGCAAACTTCACTCAATTTTACCATTTTTTCTTTGATTTACAAAAATGGATCATTGATTCTGGTGCCACAGCACACATTTGCACTGACCTGTCTCAGTTTTCCTCATACACAAAATTACATAACACATTTATCACCCTTCCAAATAATTTGAAAGTCCATGTCATTGCCTGTGGACAAGTCCCTGTGCATTCCAATTTAACTCTATCCAATGTTTTATGCATTCCCAATTTTCATGTTAACATCATATCTGTTGGTTGCCTTCATGAAGATTCAAATTATCACATCTCTTTGACTGATAATGTGTTCTTGATTCAGGACAAGCACCAACAGAGGGTGATTGGAAAGAGTTAGCATCAGCATGGACTATACTTTTACATTCCTAGCACAAATGTGTCTTCAAGTTGTAATTCTGTTTCAGCATTAAATACTTCTTTTTGTAATTCAGTTTCTGCTTCTGATTCTATGCACTTATGGCACTCTAGATTAGGGCACACCTCTGATCTTGTATTGAAATCTTTGTCATCCAAACTTTCAATTTCTAATTCAATTGAATGCAATAATTCATTTGCACTATTTGTCCTTTGTCCAAAATGCATAGATTACCATTCCATTCTAACAAACATCATTGTATTTTTCCATTTGACCTCATTCACTGTGATGTGTGGGGTCCTTTCCAGACACCAACACCTAGAGGAGAACAGTATTTTCTCACCATATATAGTTGATGATGCAACAAGATTCACTAGGGTTCATTTGATGAAGTACAAATCTGAAGCAACTAAGCTCATTCAACGTTTCTTCCAATTTATCAAAACTCAGTTCAACAAGCAAATCAAGGCCATTCGAACTGATAATGCAAAGGAGCTTGCTCTCAATTCTTTTCTTCAAAATGAAAGCACCATCCATCAGCTCTCTTGTCCACACAGACCTCAGCAGAACTCTCTTGTCCACACTGTCATCCCTCTTCCTGTGTCAGACCTTTCCTTAGAAACTGCACCCATCACTGACACAGTCACTGATCCTCCACCAGATACAACAGCCCCCACCCTTAGAAGATCTTCTAGAACTCATAGAGCCCCTGCTCATCTAAATAGCTATATGTGCAACTCTGTTTTGTATCCACTACAATCCTACCTCACATATGACCATCTCTCCTCTCATTACAAAGCCTTTATCCACAATGTTTCTTCCATTTTTGAACCTCAGCACTACTATCAAGCCTTCAATCTCCCTGAGTGGCAGCAAGCAATGGCAGAAGAGCTAGCTGCTCTTGAGGCAAATGATACATGGACTCTCATGCCTCTTCCAAAAGGCAAAAAGGTTGTTGGGTGCAAATGGGTATACAGAGTTAAATACCATGCTGATGGCTCCCTAGATAGGTGCAAAGCTCGTTTAGTGGCTCAGGGGTTTACACAGCAGGCGGGAATTGATTTCCTTGACACTTTTTCTCCTGTTGCAAAATTGACTTCTATCAGAGTTATTTTATCTTTGGCTTCTCAATTCAATTGGCACATCCTTCAATTAGATGTGAATAATGCCTTCCTCAATGGCGATCTCCATGAGGAAGTTTAGATGCATCTGCCTCTTGGTTATCCAAGTCAGGGGGAGAACACTGTCTGCAAGTTAAACAATTCTTTATATGGACTTAGCAAGCCTCGAGGCAATGGTTTCAAAAATTCAGCTCAACCATTATGGCATTGGGATTCATAAAGAGTTCTCCTGATCACTCACTGTTCACCATGGGTTCTGGTGTAAATTTCATAGCTCTATTGGTGTATGTTGATGACATCATAGTAGGTGGACCTAACAAATCAAAAATCACTGAAATTCAAACTCTACTGCAAATTCACTTCAAGCTGAAAATCATTGGAAACTTGAAATACTTTCTAGGATTGGAGATTGCTAGATATAACAAGGGAATTCACCTTTGCTAAAGGAAATATACGTTACAGTTGTTAATGGACACTGGCTTGACCTCTGCTAAACCAGTCACTGTCCCTATGGATCCAAGTATTCACCTCAATGAAGTAGATGGTGAGCCACTTGTGAATGGATCTCAATATAGGAGACTGGTTGGAAGGTTAATCTACTTGACCATCTCTAGGCCAGACATCACTTATGCAGTAAATAGACTCAGTCAGTTTAGCAAGCCCAGAAATCTTCACTTGCAAGCAGCTCATTTTCTGCTGCAATATTTGAAGGGCACTGCAGGCCAAGGATAGATGTTCCCTACAAAAAGAAATCTGAAGCTAACAGCATATGTTGATGCTGATTGGGGAAGCTGCCAAGTAACTAGGAAATCCACCACTGGTTTTGGAATTTACTTGGGTGATTCATTGATCACATGGAAGTCAAAGAAACAAGCAACTGTTGCCAGATCATCCGCAGAAGCAGAATATAGGGCATTGGCAACAATGACAAGCGAACTGCTGTGGGTGAAACAATTGCTCAGACCATTCAACATTGAGGCTTCATCTGCTATGGTTCTATGTGATAGTAAATCTGCCATTCAACTAGCAGAGAACCCTACCACTCATGAGAGATCAAAACACATAGATATAGATTGCCATTTTATCAGAGAACATGTGCAAAGTGGATTTTTGAATCTGATTCATGTGAAATATGGGCAACGGCTTGCAGATATGCTTACTAAATCATTGCCAAAGGCTCAATTTCTTGAACTAATCTCCAAGTTGGGAATGAGGAACCTATACTTGCCAACTTGAGGGGGAGTATTAACTTTACTACTTATTTGACCTTGTTTGACTACTATGACTAGAGTTAGAGTTAAAGTAACTATAGTCAGTAATCCAGTCAATGTAAAGTTAGTTAATTAGAATAGTTAGTTAGAGTAATTATTCTGTTAGAGAGTCAGTTAGGAAGAAGGCTAATGTATATAGCTGAGTCACTATCTTTTGTAAAGGTAACAGAATCATTATCAATGATATGAGTTTCTCAAGTTCTTCCTTTTCTGTTTTGAACTCAGAGTTCCATCATAGATTTTGTTCATTCTTTTCATTGATTATCAATGAATTTCATCAATATCAATACAATATCTATAGATTGGATCGATTTCATGTAAGGGAACCGAAAAACTAATCCAAACTAATCCAAAATTTTGGTTTTTGCAGTTTTCTATTTTTTGATTTGCGATTTTTGGTTCGACGGTTGTGGTTTTCATTGAATTAGATTGGTTTAACAAGGAAATATTTTTTGTTGGAAGATTAAACAATGAAACCATTAGAAAAGCTGTAACCCATTCAAAAAGGCGCTGTCATGTTTGGTTTGAATTATTTATGGAAAATAATCTCTAATTCTTTTTAAATGTTTTCTCCAAAAATTTTTATCCAATGTGTATTGAATTTTTGTTACTTGGGCCAAGCCCAAACACATGTTTTTTGAAGGGCAAATACTTTCATTCAATTGATAACATAAACAGTATTACGAGCTAAATGAAGTAGAAGTGTTGGGACATTTCCCATTGATCAGCGGTCGTACGCGGGTCAAAATATTTGAAAAGGATTAAGAATGTAGTACAAGGTGAGAAACATTGGTCGTCTCACAAGGATCTCTAATACTAAGATTTCCAGAATCAGGAACAAAATTAACAATAAAATAGGGGGGTTTGTTTATGAAGAAAACGATTTGTGTTTGAGGTGTTTAACAATCTTAAAGTGACAATCGATTCACCGGTTTCCGGCTACGCGTCTCGGATTTATCATTGGTTCCAAATATTCGTGCAAGACTCGTTCAAGGTTTCAGTTCTTGATTGATAATAAACTAATCAAGCAAGCGTCAATTAGTTTAAACGAATTCGCACCGTTTTAAAGCAAGCGTCAAAACAACGTGTTCAATCAATCATGATGGTGAACAAGCGCCACTAAACACAATCAATATCATAACTGAATTCAATCAATCCTCTATCAATTCCTACTCGAATTAAATAAAACAAGCGATTAAATAACCCGAATAGTTAAGAGTTGCGAAAAACAGATTCACATATAAACAAGCGTCATATATAAACGATTCGCGTATTGCAAATAAGCGTAATCTGGGTAATTAAGCATCACACAAAGACGAAAATTTGCAAACAAAGAATTCAAATGTGGAATTGATAGAGAAGAAAGAACTGAAAACTAAAAACGAAATAAACGAATTAACATTAGACACCGAACCTCAAAATCCGCAGACGAGAGCCTTTCACCGATGAATCAACTTAGGAATTTAGGCTTCCATGGAGGCTACAGCACAAAAGTTTTGTAAAGTATATGATAATGCGTAAGATCGATAAAACGGCTGCTGACCAGCCAAATCTATAAGACTAAAACGAAATACCTAATCACTAAATGGGCTATTGGATAAAAGCCCGTTAACAAATTAATATTCGGTCCAAAACCCGTTTTACACGGTACTGCTTCGGTAATTCGCAGTTTTCACCTTCAATACTTCATAACTGGGTTTCGATCTCAACAGAAGAATTGTAGCTCTGTTCCTTAGCTTTCCAACTCATGCTCGCACGCCTCAATCGGATAACCACAGACAAAGTTATGACCTTCAGAGTAGATAGGGGTCAATATGCAATAAAACAAGAATTAATCGTGAAATTACTATATTGCTCAAATAAGACCCAAAATCTAGAAACGCGCTAAGACTTAAATATTAGACACAGAACACAATCAAAAATACCAAGTGCAAAGCTATAAAGAGTGCATTAAAATGCACTGATCAAATTCCCCCACACTTAAGCTTTTGCACTCCGGGCAAAACACACAAAACAAGACACGAAAACAATGCATGAGTTTCCAATGAACCCAAAGAATGCAAAGTCATAAGAGAAATACTTTTCCTAGGCTTCAAGGAGAACTACAATCAAAGACTGCACTTAATTACAATCAAGGCAAACAAGATGATAGAGCACTAGAGAGTGAATCATAAGTGATGAGTCCTCACAGGATATGTATAAGTAATGCTCTCAATCACTCAAGTGTCTAGGCTTGTGTTTACTCTCATATATATATAATAAGCACATCAATGAAAGTTAGCACTACCATATGCTTGACAAGCTTCTGACATCCACACTTAAGAACACATGCACATAAGATCAAAAGGTCTTTATAACGGTTGTAATGGGGCCAAGGTCAAGGTGGGATAATCCTAAGGGGGAACTAAACTAAAAAGAATCAAAGAGGATAAAGAAGCAATGAAAATCAATTGTAAAGTGAGCATGAGAGGGTCCAACTTCAACAAAGTATGATGAATTTCTCTATTTTGATATACTTCTCCACATAACTCTCTCTACACACTTTCATTCTTCTTGAAACAAAAATTAAAAGAAATACACACACTTTTTTTTTTCATTCTTTTTTTTTTCTTCTCTTTTTTTTCTTTTTGGGGAATATTTTTCTATACAAATGTACTTGCCAAACTTTCTATTGAGAACCCAAGAACAAACCCAAGTGAGAACCACAATTGCACAATTTGGACACCCCCACACTTATGGATTTAACAATTCTCAATTCAAAGCTCCTTCACCCTTTAAGATTGGGTAATAACATTGTTTTTCACTTTTGGGCTTGTAATGAGCTATAAAACAAAGAATGGGATAAAAAGGCTCAAAGGGGCTTACACAAAGGGATAAATTTAGGGTAGGCTTATTTGGCTAGTGGCTAAAAAAACAGAATTGCCTAGATCATTTCAAACATGCATGTGAACAAGTGTTTCAACAAGAATCAAGTCAAATTCTAGAGTAACTAACAAACATGAGTGAGTCACACACAAGAAAGGAGAGAATGACAAAATGTAGTCCATCTAATAAAAGGCTTAATTCTCACCAGGGACACTGACTATCACAGATGATGCAAAATTTAGTGCTCACATCGAACTTATTATACCAAGAGCAACAAGGAATCAATCAAGTCATGTCAAAACACCTATGGTCCTAGAATAGTAAAATCACTCACAACTTGTACAAACCAATAACTCATGAAAAAACATGCTAAAATAACAATTTTTTGTTTTTTTTTTCTTTAAAGGAAAACTGGAAAAAAAAATTACAAACTACTAAGCTACTAAAAGACACCCCCCACACTTAAATCAGACATTGTCCTCAATGAAAACAACAAACATAAAATAAGAGTAAGGAGGAGGGACTCCCTGGTCAAACTTCAGTGTAGGTGGGATGTTCCAATGAGAGTTCTCTTATGGTTGCATCTTCAGTTGCGGAACTCTCATGGAATAACTTGAGGCGCTTTCCATCGACTTTGAAAACTTTGTTTGTCGCCTCACTTTTTATTTCCACTACACCATGAGGAAAAATGTTAGTAATAACAAAAGGACCAATCCACTTGGATCGATGTTTCCCAACAATAATTTTCAGGCGGGGTCTGAACCATAAAACTCTATGCCCAATGGAGAACTCCTTTCTGGAAATCAACTTATCATGCTTAGCTTTCCACACTTTCTTGGCAGGAATGCCCGCCAAGGTTAGACCAATGTTGTTCCTGTGTTTCCTTAGGATTGGCGGCTTCTCTTTTAGTTCAGATTTAAACCCTGCTATATTAGCCTCATGAAGCTTCCCACTCCCCTGTGAATATGCATAATTAAATTTTCTATGGGGTGGTTCAAGCTCTAAAACAAATGGCTGCTCAATGGTAGCAGCAGCTACATCCACAACGTCAGCTATAGGAAGTGTGTCAACCTGTAAAGTATCAACCAAACCATCAAGCAATTCAATTTTGCAAAGGGAATTCTCTTCCATGGGGTGTTTCTTAGCATTAAAGATGCTAAATTTTTCAGTGGTATCACCAAATTCCATGAAAAGAGTCCCTGCATGTACATCAATTTTAGTTTTTGCAGTCCTCAAGAAAGGCCTGCCTAAAATGATAGGTGACCTGCTGGACTTAGTTTCTTCCTCCATGTCTAGAATGTAAAAATCTGCAGGAAAAAATCAAATCATTAACTTTAACAAGAACATCCTCAATCAATCCAGCAGGTCGAGCATTACTCCTATTTGCTAGTTGGATGGTAACACCTGTTTCCTGCAAAGGTCCAAGAGCAAGAGAGTTAAAAATAGATGTGGGCATTACATTGATTGAAGCTCCTAGATCTAGCATGGCATTGTCAAATTGACTATTTCCTATGGTACATGGGATGGAGAAGGTTCCTGGATCATTGCACTTTTGAGGCATGGGCAACATGAGGGCTGAAACATTATACCCCACATTGACTTTTTCAGTTCCTTTCAGCCTTCTCCTTCTCTTGTGTGTGCACAACTCTTTCAGAAATCTTGCATATTTTGGAATCTGCTTGATTGCCTCAAGGAGGGGAATATTGACTTCCACCTTCCTAAAAGTATCTAAGATCTCACTGTCCCTATCCGCCTCATCTTGTTTTTTAGTACTCATTGCTCTATGAGGGAAAGGGAGTGGTATTTCTTGTTCATCAGAAACATGTTCAGGTGCCTTATTATTCTTCAAAATAGTAGTTTCAGGCACCTTTGAGGTGTCAACAGCCTTCCCAGATCTCAATGTGATAGCACTAACATTGGGGTTTGGTGCTTTTGGATTAACAACTGCTTGAGCAGGCAATTGGTTTGACCCTCTGGCTTGCATCTGATTAATTGTGGTAGCTAGTTGTCCCACTTGTGTCTGTAAATTCTGAATTGAGGAATCTGTTCTCTGTTGGAACCGGAGATTCTGGGCAGCCATCTTCTTAACTAGATCATCTAATGAAGGTTCAGGCCTGGTAGCAACTTGTGATGGATTAACTTGCTGCTTGGGTTGCTGTTGCTGTGCAGCTGGATTTCCCCATCTAAGGTTTGGATGATTCCTCCAGCTTGGGTGGTACCTGTTAGAAGACAAATCAACATTGGCTTGAGGGTTAAATATATTAGCTGCATATGCTTGAGGGGTATCAGCATTAGGATCCTCTTGTAGCGTAGGCAAGAATCTGTGGGGTGCTCTGTAGAGGTGCAAATACCACAAACCCTTGCTGTCTGACCTGTTGCCAATTTTTTTACCAAAATCGTGAGTTCATCCAACCTGTTCTCTAAGCTCTTATGATTACTAGCATGTATCTCATTTACTCCCCTTCTTAGAAGTGCAGAGTTGCTTCTGGTTGTGAATTGTTGGGAGTTAGTGGACATATTTTCTATTAAAGCTCTTGCATCTGCTGGGGTCTTGTCTACAAGTGCACCTCCACTAGCAGCATCCATGATATTACGGTCCATGGGTAGTAACCCTTCATAAAAGTACTGGATGAGCAGTTGTTCAGAGATCTGGTGGTGAGGGCAGCTTGCGCACAATTTTTTGAATCTTTTCCAGTATTCATGTAGAGACTCAGTGGAGTTTTGTGTGATACCACATATCTCTTTTCTGATTGAAGCAGCTCTGGATGCGGGAAAGAACTTCTCTAGGAACAACTTTTTCAAGTCATTCCAATTTTCAAGAGAACCTGGTTGGAGGTAATACAACCAATCCTTGGCTGCATCTTGGAGTGAGAAGGGAAAGGCCCTTAGTTTAATGTGTTCCTCTGGAATTCCTTGGGGCTTCATGGTTGAGCACACTATGTGGAACTCCTTGAGATGTTTGTGTGGATCATCACCTGCAAGACCATTAAACTTTGGCAACAAGTGTATTAAACCAGATTTCAATTCAAAAGAAACATCAACATCAGGATAATTAATACATAGAGCATTGTAAGTGACATCAGGTGCAGCAAGTTCCCTAAGGGTTCTACCAGCCATGTTGACAGAATCAAGATCAGAATCAAGTTCAAAAAGATTATGGCTAAAGATGTTATCACTATCACTACCAATATCCTCTATATGCTCCCTAAGTCTACGATGTATTGTTCTCTCAATTTCAGGGTCAAAGGGATGCAAATTAACAGTATTAGACTTGGTCATGCACCATATGTAACAAGAAGTGAGAAAATGCAACAATTCTAGAAATACCAACTATGTCCTAATGCTAAAATGAATGCATAAAATAGAAAACGAATCAAATCTAACCAAAAATATTTAAAAACAGTACTAAAAATCTAAATAAATCTAAAGAAAGATATGCAAATTTTTTTTGGATTTTTTTGGAGATATGAAAAATAAAAAAAATTACTTAAAAATAGAAAACAAACGAATTTGAGATTTTTACGCTACAGATCCCATTTATGGGAGTCCCATTCTTTGATTTATTTCTGATTTTCTGACAAAATTTCGGAGCAATCGGAGAAAATCTCCTGAAAACCGTTTTTTCACCTAATTATAGACAACACAGAACGGGGCTGAAACCAACAGAACCTGCAAGGCAACAAAACTCAAAAACAAATGTTAGTGGTTAGTGCGTCCTGAAGTTGGTAATCCCTAATTAGAGATCCCCGGCAACGGCGCCAATTTGATCAGCGGTCGTACGCGGGTCAAAATATTTGAAAAGGATTAAGAATGTAGTACAAGGTGAGAAACCTTGGTCGTCTCACAAGGATCTCTAATACTAAGATTTCCAGAATCAGGAACAAAATTAACAATAAAATAGGGGGGTTTGTTTATGAAGAAAACGATTTGTGTTTGAGGTGTTTAACAATCTTAAAGTGACAATCGATTCACCGGTTTCCGGCTACGCGTCTCGGATTTATCATTGGTTCCAAATATTCGTGCAAGACTCGTTCAAGGTTTCAGTTCTTGATTGATAATAAACTAATCAAGCAAGCGTCAATTAGTTTAAACGAATTCGCACCGTTTTAAAGCAAGCGTCAAAACAACGTGTTCAATCAATCATGATGGTGAACAAGCGCCACTAAACACAATCAATATCATAACTGAATTCAATCAATTCTCTATCAATTCCTACTCGAATTAAATAAAACAAGCGATTAAGTAACCCGAATAGTTAAGAGTTGCGAAAAACAGATTCACATATAAACAAGCGTCATATATAAACGATTCGCGTATTGCAAATAAGCGTAATCTGGGTAATTAAGCATCACACAAAGACGAAAATTTGCAAACAAAGAATTCAAATGTGGAATTGATAGAGAAGAAAGAACTGAAAACTAAAAACGAAATAAACGAATTAACATTAGACACCGAACCTCAAAATCCGCAGACGAGAGTCTTTCACCGATGAATCAACTTAGGAATTTAGGCTTCCATGGAGGCTAGAGCACAAAAGTTTTGTAAAGTATATGATAATGCGTAAGATCGATAAAACGGCTGCTGACCAGCCAAATCTATAAGACTAAAACGAAATACCTAATCACTAAATGGGCTATTGGATAAAAGCCCGTTAACAAATTAATATTCGGTCCAAAACCCGTTTTACACAGTACTGCTTCGGTAATTCGCAGTTTTCACCTTCAATACTTCAGAACTGGGTTTCGAGCTCTACAGAAGAATTGTAGCTCTGTTCCTTAGCTTTCCAACGCATGCTCGCACGCCTCAATCGGATAACCACAGACAAAGTTATGACCTTCAGAGTAGATAGGGGTCAATATGCAATAAAACAAGAATTAATCGTGAAATTACTATATTGCTCAAATAAGACCCAAAATCTAGAAACGCGCTAAGACTTAAATATTAGACACAGAACACAATCAAAAATACCAAGTGCAAAGCTATAAAGAGTGCATTAAAATGCACTGATCACCCATCCACAAGCTAGAGTCATCTCTAAGAGAGTCTACAACACAAGCATCAACATCATTACATCTATTACAAAGAGATTGTTTAAAAGTCATGAAGACATAACCAAACCAATCGCAATAGCCTAACATCCAGACCATCAATAGCTTCCGCACCCAGGCTAAAGCATCCATTAGATGAGAATCCACAGTCTTTCTTCCTATCTAGTTACGGATGATTTCTTTGACCTTTGTACGCGCAATTTGACTATTATTGATCTCAGGATTGTCCCACATTCCTTGGTAATCGAAAGTTTGTTGATAATTAGAGAGGACATTGGAAGAGGGGTTAGCCACAACAGCCTCAGCAATCATAGTGTAGTCCAAAAGTGCCCATAGAAAAGTGTTCAAGCAGAGATAAACGCTTTGGAGAATAATATCAAACACTTGGGCAGCGAACTTAAAAACCAAAAAACTGATGCACAAGCCATAAACTAGGGAATATTCCCTATATGAACAAACCTCGAGAGCAGGGGATCACCGTGGGTCCAAGGAGGTTTTCGAGGAGGGCGGGTGGGAACCAAAAGTGTCGCCAAGGGAGAGGTTAAGGCTAAACTGAGAAACCGAGAAGTAGAGGAAACAAGTGCTCCAAACAGGGCTTCCTTACTGTTCACTGATGGCGGTTCAGGCGGTGGCCAAAGCGCCGGCGCCATCAAAACTGAGGTAGCGGGAGAATGCAGCAGCAGGTTTCCGATGAGAGTTCTTACCCCAAGGAGGAGATACAGGAGTTCATTGTGAGGCGACGGTGGAGCGAGCGGCAGATCCACGGAGGCGGCGGTGGTTGGTCGGTGGTGCGCATAAACCAATGGTCTAGAGGTGGTTATGGCTGGATGGGGTTTTGGAGGGTGGTGGTGGAAGGGTCGGCCAGCAGGATTCGCAAGGGAGGGGGAAAAGGTGTTTAGTGGGTGGTGGTGGTGGCGTGGTGGTTAATGGAAGAGATTGGCGGAGGAGGTTAAAAAAGGGGAAAGGACAGCGAAGGGCCCCAACCAGAGGGTGGGGGAAGGAACCTCCAAAGAGAGGGGGGATCCTCCATGGTGGAGGGGAAGATCTCCAAGGAGGAGGGGAGAGCCTCCACTAACCCTAGGTTGGGAGGAGAAATGAGGTTTCTAGAGAGAAGGAAGAGCTTCTCTCTCATCCCTCAAAGCCACCCCTCAGAGAACTTCTACACATCAAGCCCAAACACATTACACTGAAAGTCCAGCACCAAAACCAGATTTGGAAAACACAAGCCACAACCACAACCCGGTTGCAAAATAGAATCAAAACGTAGAGGAACCCTAAAGCACCCAACCACCACCCCAAATTAGGAAAAAATTCTCAATAAATTGTCAAAAGAAAAAACAATTATTTCTCTCAAATAAATTAAATCAAACTTGTTACATTACTATTCATCTATCTGATCACGCAGGTTATTCAAATATATACGCTTTTAGAGAGTTTCGAATGACAATGCACAAAATATATCTTTTTTTTTTTGAACAACAGATCCGGATTTCAACAATGTCATAGGTCGGATGGGCCTTTAGTTATTTGATTGGGCCAAACTTGGGCTTTGAAACTTGCAAAACATATGTTTTTCTTAGATTTTATAGAAGAGTCAAATGCTTCAAATGAGGTTCTTGCATTGAATACTCATCAACAACCACCCATACTATTGGGGATTGTATAAATTTTAATCCTTACTTTCATAGTTTAAATTTTGTGCATGTTAGGCGTGAGATTAACCAAACTGCTCATCTAATTAAACTCTTTATAATCCGTATTGCATGTGGATTGAAGAAACTCTATTTTGTATTTCTGCAGTATTGGCTTTTAATTTATTGTGACATATTCGGTAATGAGATTATCTTTAACGCAAAAAACAAAGATTATCAAAAAGTTCAACTTGGGCTTTAGGCGGGACGGGCCTTTAGTTATTTGAGTGGGCCAAACTTGGGCTTTGCTAAGCTGCCGAACTTATTTCCTTCCCGTTTTGCCTTACTGGTGATACTATTCTTTTCTTGCCCCCCAAGGAAGGAATCTAGGAAAGCGAAAGACACGAGAAGAATAAAGCAAAATGTAGAGACAAAGCAACTTTCCCCCGAGGATCAAACCCAATTTCTCTCATATATGATGATAAACAGTAAACGTGGTCCAAACTCTATTCTTATTCCTTCATTAATTTAGAGATGAGATTGAGAAGACTTCCCCATTAAATAGTCAAGAACTATCAACATGGTATAGCTCTTTATGTCCTAAACAACCAGTTACTGCATCAAAAATCATGGCCAAAAACTATGGTTTCCTTATTTGCATACTTGTTATGGTGATGGATATCGTTGCAGGCATACTTGGAATTGCAGCAGATGTAGCTCAAAATAAGGTACTTTAACTACCAAACGTGAGACTTCATTGTTGACAACCTTAACGGCCTTTGCTTTAATGTTTTTTTTTGGGATGAAATTAAACAGGAGAAACCTATGAAGATGTGGATATTTGATTGTAGGAATCCTAGCTATCAAGCTTACAAGCTAGGACTAGCAGCTGTCATTCTTTTGGCTCTTGCTCACACAATTGCTAACTTGCTTGGTGGCTGCATTTTTGTATCATCAAAAGAACAATACAGATCAGCTACAGCCAACCGGCAATTGGCAGTTGCTTTTCTCATTTTCTCATGGTAAGCTAGCCTCCCTTAATTTCTTTGCTTCTTCATCCTGCATGTTCCATTAATTAGTCTAATCCTTGACACCAGATATATTAGAAGAATTGAGAAAGGAAGAAAGAAAGAAATTCTCATTCAATGGTAAATAGAGATCTATACTTTATATAGTGATTTTAACTAATCTAACCAACTTGTAACTAATCTAACTAATTACAACTACTTTAACTAACTTCAATATATTCTAACAAGATACGACACTAACACATAAACATCAATCATTAATGTAATGATGTTGGTGTTGGTGCGCGTCTGAAACGACACATGTATTAAAATATTTAGCCTTATTCATTTGATATTGAAAATTTGATGTGCATGTGCAAGATATTGAATATATATGTGTGTTCTTTACAGGATCGTGTTAGCAGTTGCGTTCTCTATGCTCATTATAGGCACATTAGCCAATCGAAGATCGAGAAAAGCTTGTGCGATATTTAACCACAGATTTCTATTTATAGGTGGCATTCTGTGTTTCATTCATGGATTGTTCACTGTTCCTTATTACGTTTCTGCCACAGCCACAAGAAGGGAAGAAAAGCTACAACAACAGAACCTCAGGCCTGCTGTTAGACACACTTAATAAGCATCATTTAGTTTTCAATTAAACCAAAATGGCTAGAATCTCACCACAACATTACTAATTGATACACAAGAAATGTACATTATTTTTCGCCCTTTTCTTTTTCATTTAATTAAATTGATTGATTGATTGAATGAATGAAGACTTGAAACTTGAAAGTTTTACTTACCGCCAAGAACTCTTTCATTGTTAGTTTTGTCTCACGTTTTCCTATTTTTAGGGAGTGGAAACGTGCTCTGCTTCTATTTTTAGGAAAATAAACTAACTCGGAATTAGGTCCATTTTCTTCTCCCACTCAACATCTCACCGTAACTGTTAATTCCGAAAATTAAGCCCCTAATTTGTAGTTGGAAGTTGCTGAACTCTGTGATGGACAGACCTCTATAAATACCACTTCTACTCTTTGTTTTGGTCACTGAACCTACTTCTCTATTCAGAAAATTACACCATCAAGTTTTGAGTGAGTGAGGATTTGGAAAGAAGAACAAAGTTCTTTCGTTGGTGTGAAGTGCGAATCCCAGGTGCTCTCCATTGGGTGTAAAGTTCGAATTTGACATTGCAATAGCCCGATGTTAGTGCTGTTTTAATGTTTCCGCTATAGCGATTTAAATGTATTGTTTGTTGTATCATGTTTAAATCGAATTCTGTTAAAATATCTTACATTTAGTAAAGTATAAAGACCACATTTTTTCATGCTTAAATTGTGGTTCAAAGCAGACGAAATAGAATTCAAGGACTCAAGCTTCTTCTAAAAATATTGGTCAATTGATGTTAATGTCTTGATAGAGTAGTTGGTTATGCATAATTTTTATCCTCAAAAATTTAAATTTGAATTTGATTTTGAATTTATCCATATTTAACTCAAAGTTTAAATTTAAATTTATATATAACTTTAGTTGGTCGGTCGGAGTTAGGGACATTTTTCAGTTGCTCCCGGGTTCGACCATGTATGCGGCACTCTCATTCCCTATTTCCTTTATATGTGCTCATCGTCATTGTGTCAGCCTCGTGAACAAAAAAAGAAAGATTTAAATAGTTATTCTCAGGTGCTTCTAGGGTGAAAGAGTAAATTAAATATTTCACCGGTGAAACACTAAAATTGACCGTTGGATGTAGTATAAAAATTCATCAATGGTTGAGATTTAATATTGGTTGATTAAATCTTAACCATTCATAGCATTTTAAACAATATCCAACGGTGAACTTTGGTGTTTCACCGATGAGAGATTTGGTTTGCTCTCTCACCCTAGAAGCACCCGGTATTCTCAGTTTATCTCTAGAACACACATTTTATTTAAAAATAAATTTTTGAAAACAAATGAATAATAAAAAAATGTGGAAAGACGACCACGTCGGTGCCCGTCTTTCTTGAAATTGCATTTTTATAATTTATAATTTATAATATTTATACTAATAAGTGTCATTTATTGGATTTTAAATTATATTCTATATTTGTTATCACTTATTTTAGGCTTAAATATATAAGTTTGGTCCTTGCAAATATAACTATAATCAATTTAGGCCTCTGTAATTTTGTTTTAAAATAGCCATTGCAAATATTAAGCGTTTACAGTTAAGCCCATTTGTTAACTTTCCATCCAAAAAAACTGACCTGACTAACAGAGATGACGTCAGCATGACATCATCACCGACGTCACTGTCACGTGTCATCATCCTATTGGGCCTATGTGCCACGTGGCACTAACATGTGAGCAACCAATGGGTGGCTGCCACGTGGCGCTTACATATCACTATAAAATAAAATGAAAACATTGCCTTATATGGGACTTGATCCTTTGACCATTTAGCCACAAACAACAACCACTACCGCTACACCATCCGTGCTTTTTGATACAAACTAGTTTTTTACACGTGCATACGCACGGGTGATACTGTTTTTGTTATAATTTGCTATGAAATTATAAATACGTTGAAAGTTCCAAAAAGTTAAAAAAATTCAATATCTTCTTATAATATTAGTAAATGAGTAAAAATGAGGAAAAAAGAAAATGAGATTTAATATAAAATATGCACCCCCGTTGGCGCTCCAGTTGGCGCTACCGTTGGCGCCTCTGTTGGCACTTCCGTTGGCGCCCCCGCGGTGCTCACGAATTAGTGATTTAAAAAAATAAAAAAATTAATTACTGTATTTTTTTTTAAATTTTAAATAAAAAAATTTGAAAAGAAAAAAAAAGAATTTTAAAAAAAAGACTGCGCGCGTCAGTCTCTCGATGCTGCCTCCCCCGTTGCCGCTCCTGTTGTCAGTCTCTCGTTGTCGCTCCCGTTGTTACTTGTTTATATATTTTTTTGACACAACTTGTTTATATTTTTTTGGCTAAAGTGCTCCCGGGGTCCCTTATCTTTATTTAAAGTAACGAATTAGTCCTTTATGTTTTTTTTGTCCCAAATAAGTCCTTTATCTTCCAAATTTTTGACACATAAATCTTTTTCCGTCAACCTCCATCCAACTTTGTTAAAAGTGCTTATGTGGCGTGCTGACTCATTATTTGATTAGGTGGCATGTCATTTTTATTTTTGTTTAGCTTTTATTTTTATTAAATTAAATTATATGCCACCTAAGCAAAAATAAAAATGACATGCCACCTAATCAAATAATGAGTCAGCACGCCACATAAGCACTGTTAACAAAGTTGGATGGAGGTTGATGGAAAAGGATTTATGTGTCAAAAATTTGAAAAATAAAAGACTTATTTGGGACAAAAAAAAACATAAAGGACTAATTCGTTACTTTAAATAAAGATAAGGGACCCCGAGAGCACTTTAGCCTATTTTTTTTAATCTAGATCGTTTTTTATTAATCTAATCATTTTAATTAAATTGTTAGCAAAAAAGTTAATTTGGAATGTTTGATAGTGATTATATTTTTTCTGACAATTGTTTGTGGTTAAATTGATTCGTTTTGACATTTTCCTAGCACTTGATTTTCATATATTGTTTTGATGATCATTACAATATATTGAAATTAGTGGCAGTTTTACCAACCGGTTGCCGCTCCTGTTGTCGTTCCTGTTGCAGCTGTCGTTGGCTAAATAGTTGCCGCTCTCGTTGCACCTCTCCTGTTTCCGATCTCATTGTCAGTATCTCGTTGCCGCTCCCTGTTGCCTCTCTAGTTGTTAGTGGTTAAATTAATTGATTTTAGTAGTTGTTAAATTTTTAGATCATTTAATATTAATTTTAAAAAAACTATTAAATTATTAAATAGTTTAATCATTTGATTAAAATTAACTCAATTCTCTCTCTCTCTCTCTATATTAAATTATTAACTAATTAAACAATTCTCTCTCTCTCAATCAACTCACCTCTCAGTCTCACCTCACCCCACTTTTTCCCTCACTCACCTCCCCCACTCTGTCAATCAATTCTCTCTCCCCGCCATTTTTATACTTTTACTTTTTTTTTTAGGTTAATTTTTTTTGGCGTCGGTCTTTTGATCTGCAGTGGTCTGACTGCGGTAGTTTTTGTCCCCTGCGCGTTAGCTGCTGCAGTCGGCAAAAGGGCCAAAAAGCTGCATAATTTTTGCCATTTAGTGGCACTTTGACGAAAATACCCCAAATTTTGGACAGGTGGCAATTGCGTGAGATGTCTAAAATGGACATTTTGCTGACTTTTGATTTTATTATATTGTAATAGATTACCCCTGCGCGTTAGCTACTGCAGTCTACAAAAGGGCCAAAAAGCTGCATAATTTTTGCAATTGAGTGGCACTTTGACAAAAATACCCCAAATTTTGGACAGTGGCAATTGTGTGAGATGTCTAAAATGGACATTTTGCTGACACTTGATTTTATTATATTGTAATAGATAGATTGATTTTATTATATTGTAATAGAATAGATTATATTGTAATAGATTAGATTATTTAATATTAGTTTAATCATTTTAATGAAATTATTAAATTATTTTAAAAAAAAGTTGTTAGATGATTTATATTAATTTAATATTAATTTAAAAAACTATTAAATTATTAAATAGTTTAATCATTTGATTAAAATTAACTCAATTCTCTCTCTCTCTCTCTCTCTCTATTAAATTATTAACTAATTAATCAATTCTCTCTCTCTCTCTCTCTCTCTCTCTCAATCAACTCACCCCTCATTCTCACCTCACCCCACTCTTTCCCTCACTCACGTCCCCCACTCTCTGTCGATCAATTCTCTCTCCCTTCCAGCTTTATACTTTTACTTTTTTTTAAGGTTAATTTTTTCTGGCGTCAGGTCTTTTGATCTGCGGCCGTCTAATTGCGGTAGCTTTGGTCCCCTGCGCGTTAGCTGCTGCAGTCTGCAAAAGGGCTAAAAAGTTGCATAATTTTTGCCATTTAGTGGCACTTTGACGAAAATAACCCAAATTTTAGACAGGTGGCAATTGCGTGAGATGTCTAAATAAACATTTTGCTGACACTTGATTTTATTATATTGCGGTAGATTCGCGCTGAATTTGTATTGTAGTAGATTCACACTGAATTTATATAGGCTTAAAGGTACTTTTAGTCCCTGCAAATGTCACAATAATCCAGTTTAGTCCCTGCAATTCCAAAACTTTTAAAATAGTCCCTGCAATTACTAAACGTTACTACTTTTAGTCCCTGCTGTTAGTTAAGGGTTAACACTGTTATCTTTTGATGATGTGGCACACCCCCCACCCCCCACCCCACCCCCCCACCCCACCCCCACCCCCCACCCCACCCCCTCTCCTCCCCTCCTCCCCTTCGCCCCTCCTCCCCTTCGCCCCCCTCCTCCCCTTCGCCCCTCCTCCCCTTCTCCCCCCCCTCCCCTTCGCCCCCCCTCCCCTTCGCCCCCTCCTCCCCTTCGCCCCCCTCCCCTTCGCCCCCCCTCCCCTTCGCCTCTCCTCCCCTCCTCCCCTTCGCCCCTCCTCCCCTTCGCCCCCTCCTCCCCTTCGCCCCTCCTCCCCTTCGCCCCCTCCTCCCCTTCGCCCCCCTCCCCTTCGCCCCCCCTCCCCTTCGCTTCTCCTCCCCTCCTCCCCTTCGCCCCTCCTCCCCTTCGCCTCTCCTCCCCTCCTCCCCAACCTCGGCGACAGCATCGCAGTCAACGGCACGTGCCTTACTGTGACAGAGTTTGACCATAAAGCTTCCGACTTTACTGTAGGGTTGGCACCGGAGACACTGAGGAAGACTTCGTTGGTGGAATTGGGATCTGGGTCGTTGGTGAATCTTGAAAGGGCGGTTACACCGGTGAATCTTGTTGAGGGGGAGGGGTGGGGTGGGGTCGGTGGTGGGGGGGAGGGGGCGAAGGGGAGGAGGGGCGAAGGGGAGGAGGGGAGGAGAGGCGAAGGGGAGGGGGGCGAAGGGGAGGGGGGCGAAGGGGAGGAGGGGGCGAAGGGGAGGGGGGCGAAGGGGAGGAGGGGGCGAAGGGGAGGAGAGGGGGGTGGGGTGGGGGGGGTGGGGGTGGGGTGGGGGGGGTGGGGGTGGGGTGGGGGGGTGGGGGGTGGGGGGTGTGCCACATCATCAAAAGATAACAGTGTTAACCCTTAACTAACAGCAGGGACTAAAAGTAGTAACGTTTAGTAATTGCAGGGACTATTTTAAAAGTTTTGGAATTGCAGGGACTAAACTGGATTATTGTGACATTTGCAGGGACTAAAAGTACCTTTAAGCCATTTATATATTATCTAAACAACCATATGGATACTTCATCTTTTTCAACAGACCCAACACCAATGAAACAAAACGCAGCAATATAAAACTCACAAAACCCAGAAACGATTCGTAAAAACATAAAACTCACAGATCTGAAATTAATTAAACTTCGAAACAAATCACAAACCGATTTCATTTCTAGCTTTTCAACCAATATTTAAACTCGCGCGATTTCAAGAGAAATTTCGTAATTTTCATTAGGGCTTTTATTTGTTTGCATCGTACAAATTACATACTTAAATGTCAAGCATTTTCGTTGAGCAAATCGTTAGAAATCAACATTTTCTTTTCGGTTTCAAAAAAAGGACCTGTTTTCTGAGATGGATTGATAATTCTACAAATCACGTTAGGCTTCCTTTTCCGTTGAATTCCGAATCGAAGTAATATAAAACGGTGGATTGTCGTTTCTTAAAATGAGAGATCAAATCAGGTCTATCACGACCCATTTCGAAGTTGCCGGGTGAAGAAGAAAAACAGTGTTTTTTTTTTAATTCCAACGTTTCGATTTATATATATATATATATATATATATATATATATATATATATATATATATATATATATTAATAGTTCGGTTTATTTACTCAAGTTGTGTGGCAGCCTGGTTGTATTTGTAAGGTTATAACAACGTTAGGTCACGGCTTCAAGTCCCATGCTTGTCAAAATTCTTAATTTTTTTAGTAACACTATGCTATTGCTACTCATTGCCAAGTGAGTTGCCACGTGGCAGCCATGCATCTATTGGTTGCTGACGTGGCACATGTTAGTGCCACGTGACAGTGATGACATGGGGTGCTGCCGTGGCATGTTAGTGCCACGTGGCACATAGGCCGGATAGAATGATGACACGTGACAGTGCCGACGTCAGCTTTTTTGGATGCAAAGCTAACAGAGGGGCTTAACTGTAAATGTTTAATATTTGCAAGAGCTATTTTAATTTATTTTTTTTAATATAATTTTATGTTAAAATGCAATGTTAAAATGTATTTTGGTAATTTCACACGTAAAAGTAATTTTGATTAAATCTATCTGAACTAAAAGAATTGATAAAAATCACGTTTACGTAAATGTCCAAATAAAACTCACGTTACATTCAACTCACTTTTATTTTGACCAAAAACAATTTTCATAATCGCAGAACCAAATGTACACTAATGTAACAAAAACGGTTGGCCAAATGGCATATGCTACCCTGCGGGAAATGAGTCGATCTAGTGCTCTCGGGTTTGATTCCCGCAGTTGACAGACTCAGTGTTTACCAGTGCAAAATTTACTTTTAAACACAAACAAAATTTTTTCATTTATTAAAAGTATTGAGATACTTTGTGAGTAACAAATTATGATAAAAATGCTAAAAACTAATAGTGTCCAAACGTTACAACGAACTCATGATCCGCTATAAGTCACGAGACTTAAACATTGCCTTGCCAATTGCTACGGATAATCTGACCGACTACCGATGCCGCTGCACATACCTCAAGAATACTGAGATCATCAAATTTGGTTGTTTGTTTGATTGTTTGCCACTTTCCAATCACAAAAAATTCGGTTGAGTTTGATGACTTGATCCATTTCAATATACAATAAAATTAAAGCACTAGAATAAAAGTAATTTAGTCACGCCGGACAATATTAAAATTTGTATATTTTCAACTCAATTTAAATAAGCTTACTTAATATGTACAATAAAATAATATAAAAAAACTATTGTAATATTTTGCAAAACATACATAAACGTTATAACTTGTCATCAAAGCAAACCTAAGTTGTGTGTGCATGTAAAATACTGACTAAGTTGATAAAATAATATTCCGTCAAAAAAGAAATTAGATAAATGACAAGAAAATGATAAGATATCCTTGTTTGCCTATAGTAAGTAGCTCTCAAATTGCCTCCTTATCCTAACATTTTTCCTTAAAAGCGAAGAAAGGCTTAAGGATCAATCAAATTCCTCAACTCTTCTTCAGCTTGGTTCATCTCTCCTCTGCCTTCTGGTAAGCATAACATAAACTGGTTTTGTTCTCTCCCTTACATAATTCAAGTAGTTGTTTCAACCTGAATTTCTATCCTTTAAGTCTTCCAAAACCAACAAAAAAAAATCCGTTTTTGCTTTTCATTCTAGTATAATCTTGAGAGTACATGTTTATTTACTTCTATAGCAAACACTTGTGATGATATGCGCTATATTTATTTGTCATTTCGTGTAAGCTTGACAAAAAAAACAGTTTGATTTTATTGATGTGGTGCGGTGCAGGAGTAATTAATCAACATGACTGCTCTACCAACAGCAGAGATATGTGACACAAACCCAACACACTTAGCAAGCAATGATTTAAGGATACTACATCCAGTGTTCCAGATTTACGGTCAAGCAAGGGCATTCTCAGGACCTATAGTTACAGTAAAAGTGTTTGAAGACAATGTGTTGGTTAGAGAACTTATTGAAACAAAAGGAGAAGGAAGAGTATTAGTGGTTGATGGAGGTGGAAGCATGAGGTGTGCTCTTTTCGGAGGGAATTTGGCGCTGTTAGCACAAACTATGGGGTGGGCTGGGATTGTAGTGAATGGTTGTGTTAGAGATGTGGATGAGATTAATGTGTGTAACATTGGTGTTAGAGCATTGGGTTCTTATCCACTTAGGTCCAATAAAAAAGGTGTCGGTGAAAAACATGTTCCTGTTTATGTTGGTGGAACTTTTATTCGTGATGGAGAATGGCTCTATGCAGATAATGATGGTATCCTTGTATCCAAGTTTGAGATGTCAATCTGAAATACTAGTACTAGTTTACAATGTTTGTCAGTTGGGTTTCGCTTTTGAGTTTTTTTTTTGTGCAAATAGGTGTACAAATGTACACGGTCAAAACAAGTGATAAAGTGGTAAATCACTACAAAAAAACGAGTGATTAGCGACGGAATGTAGCGACGGAATGTAGATCCGTCGCAAATAAAAACATTAGCCACGGAATTTTACAATATTAGCGACGGAACTGGTTTTATTAATTTAGCGACGGAATTCCACTTATTTAGCGACGGATTGGACAAGGCGCGCAGGGACGAAAAATTTGAATTTTATTAGCGACGGATTTCCGTCGCTAATCATAGTAAATTGCGCAACTGACCGTTTTAGTTTAATTGACGCGTGGCACAATTTTCAAAGATTAGCGACGGAAATCCGTCGCTAATAATCCGTCGCTAAGCTTTGAAAATTGTGCCACTGTCCGTTACAGTTCAATTTGACACGTGGGTCAAAGTTAGCGACGGAAATCCGTCTCTAATTCCGTCGCTAACTGTTAAAAAAATTTTAAAGCCGGATCCCTCCCTATTTACTCTCTTTCTTTCCCCTTCTCCATTCTTTCTGTCTCCACGAATCCTCTCCCTCTCCGAACCGTCCCCCGTCCACGCCATCGCCACCGTCCACGCCACCGCCACCGCACCACCACCGTTCACGCCACCGCACCACCACCATCCACGTTACCAAGGTTTGTTTCTTCTCTGTCTCTTTCTGTCTCCACGAATTTTCTCTCTATTTTTCACTAATTTTGTCTCTGTCTCTCTATTTCACACAGTCACCGGACCTCTATTTCGCAAGTCACCGGACAACCACCGCACCGGACAGCCACCACAGTCACAGTCACAGTCACGGTTAGTTTTTTTTTTTCGAATTGATTTTTTGTTCAGTTGTTTTTAGTTGTGAAATGTGAGTTTTAAATGTGTATCTTATTATAGGATAAAATTTTATTGTTAGAAATATTAAGATTAGTGTTTATGATTGTGAAATTTGAAAGGTTTATGTATGTGTTTAAGATAGTGTTTAGAATTGTAGAATAAAATTGTTGTTGTTGTTAATTAGAAAGTTGTAATTGAAAGAAGTAATTGAAATTTAATTGAAATTGAAAAATGTAATTGAATAGTGTATGTGTTTAAGATAGTGTAATTGTAAGTGTATGAAATGTGTATGTTGTTGGAGATGTTAATTGAAAAGTGTATGTTTGTTAGAGTTGTTAATTGAAAAATGTCTAATTGGAGTTGATAATTGGTGACAAGTGTATGTTAATTTTGAAATGTGTATGTTGTTAATTGAAAAATGTGTAATGGTAATGTGTATGTCGTTTGAGATGTTAAATTGTTGTTTTGATGTTTGATGAACCCTAGGTTAGATGACTATTTGATGTTGTTATTGTGTGTTGTTGATGGAAAAGGGTGAGGTTTTATTGGTTTTATATTGGGAATGTTATGAGAATGTAAAACATTTTTTTTAAATGCGTGTAGATGAATTGGAGTCAATTGAATCGTGGTTGGGTGTACGATCGGTTATATCCGGGAAGAGCGTTTTTAAAGAAAACTTTTGTAAATGGGGTTGAAGAATTTATTAGGGTAGCATGGCAACATGATTTAACTAAAGAGGAAGGGGGGATTAGATGTCCATGCCTTAAATGCAAGGGTGTACATATTAGTACTGATGATGAAGTCAGGGAGCACTTGTATCGTCTTGGGTTTATGCCTAATTATTGGATTTGGGTGGACCATGGAGAAGTACTTCCGAATTTTCACGTAGGGGCTTCAAGCAATTCTGGTGGTGTTGTTCCATCTAATGAACAATTTGAGTCGATGGAAAACATGATTTGTGATGGTCTCAGGGTGAATGTGCCATTTGATGAACCTCAGTATGACGATCATGATGAACTTCCAAATGAAGAAGCACAGAGATTCTATAATTTGTTAAGGGAGTCAAACAAACCGTTGTTTGAAGGCTCGCCAGAGTCAAAATTATCTATTTCTGTGAAGCTTTTAGCTCTCAAGTCCATGAGTAATATTTCTGAGTTGGGTTTAGATTATGTGACTAAAATGATGATCGATGTGACACGTAATAAGGATAATTTGCCAAAAAATTATTATGAAGCAAAGATGTTAGTTTCGAAACTGGGATTGGAATGTAAGAAGATTGATTGTTGTGTGGATGGGCACATGTTGTTTTACAATAACGAATTTGGTAAAAACGATGGTGCACTACTGGAATGCAAATTCTGTGGAAAGCCGAGGTATCATGTTCGTAAAGGGGGAAAACGTAATTATAAACCCATCCCTGTAAAGTCGATGTTCTATTTGTCTATAATTCCAAGGTTGCAAAGAATGTTTGCATCGGCTGAAATTGCGAAGAAAATGACGTGGCATTATGAGAATAGGCGTACCTCAGACATTTTACGCCACCCATCTGACGGTGAAGCGTGGAAACACTTTGATCAAGTGCATTCAGATTTTGCCTCAGACCCACGAAATGTTCGACTTGGCTTGTGCTCTAATGGATTTACTCCATATATCCAAGCATCAGCGTCGCCCTATTCCTGTTGGCCAGTTATTGTTACCCCTTACAATCTTCCTCCTGAGATGTGCATGACTAAACCTTATATGTTTTTGACTTGTATGATACCTGGTCCAACCAATCCAAAAGCTAACATTGATATCTTTTTGGAACCCCTAATTGATGATCTCAAGAGATTGTGGGGTGGTGTTTTGACATATGATGCAACACAAAAAAATAATTTTATGATGAGAGCGTCATTGATGTGGACAATAAATGACTTCCCTGCTTATGGTATGTTGTCTGGTTGGGGGACTCACGGTAGATTGGCATGTCCCCACTGCATGGAACACACAAAAGCGTTTACGTTGAAATATGGGGGGAAGAGTTCTTAGTTTGATTCGCATCGTAGATTTTTACCGTCGGGTCATGAATTTAGAAAGAACAAGAAGGCCTTCAAGGATGGGGTAGTCGAAAGAGATAGACCATCGCCTTTGTTGACATTCAGGTGAAATCTGGAGGAGAGTTATCGATTTGCCACAAGCCACAGAGGTAGGTGTGCTCTCCCGATTGAACGGTTATGGACGACTGCATAACTGGACAAAAAGAAGCATATTTTGGAATCTCCCATATTGAAAAGATAATCAATTGAGACACAATCTTGATGTTTTGCACATCGAGAAGAATTTCTTTGACAACATATTTTACACTGTGATGAATGTGAAAGATAGAACCAAAGACAATAATAAAGCTAGAATGGATTCTGCTATTTACTGTAGCAAACATCGATCCAATTTGAATTTGGTGCAAATGACTAATGGCAAGATGTTAAAACCTAAAGCTAATTATTGTCTAACACCCAAAGAAGCAATTGATGTTTGTCGATGGTTGAAGGGATTGAGGATGCCAGATGGTTATTCTTCTAACCTTGCAAGATGTGCGGATGTGAACACTGGGAAGATGTATGGGATGAAAAGTCATGATTGCCATGTATTCATGGAGTGTTTGCTTCCCATTGCTTTTGGTTCATTACCAAAGAGTGTTTTGGAACCACTTACTGAAGTGAGTCAATTTTTTAAGAATATGTGCTCTTCAACAATGAGAAAGGATGATCTTATTAAGATGGAGCAGAATATTCCTTTCATTATCTGTAAGTTGGAGAGAATACTTCCTCCTGGTTTCTTTGATTCCATGGAGCATCTCCCGGTTCACCTTCCATATGAAGCAAGACTTGGTGGGCCAGTTCACTATAGGTGGATGTATCCATTTGAGAGGTAATTGTCTATTTTAGCATTTTAATTACAGTGGCCTTTAGTATGACTATTTGTTTAATCAAGCGTTCTTCTTTCATATATAGATTAATGGGTGATTATAAACGATTGGTGAAGAATAAAGCTAGAGTTGAAGGATCGATCTGCGCAGCTTACTTACACCGTGAAACAATTTATTTTTGTTCTCATTATTTCAACAACTTTATGTTGTCAAGAAATAATAGAAACGAAATGGAGGTTGAAGAAGAAAGACACGCACTCACTTTATCTGTGTTTACCAAACCTGGTCGCCCCTCGGGAAAGAAGTCGACCAACTGGTTATCAGATAAAGAGTATGAATCAGCACATGTTCATGTCTTGATCAATTGCACCGAAGTTAAACCATATCTTGAGTAAGTATGCTTCAATTCAATTTTTAATCTGTATACACCATTAGAGTATGAAGCTAAATCATGTCTTGATCAATTTTCAATTTTAAAGAGTATAAATAATTCCTTTTCAGTGCATTCTTACGAAGTGAGGGAATATGCGCTGAAGAATCTTCTGTTCGTATACATGAAAGTTTTCCATCATGGTTTACTGCTAGAGTAAGTAAATAAAATTAATGTTTTAATGTCAAACGTTTAAAGTAGATTATGAGACATGACATATTTTTTCCATATGTGATTACTTAGGTTTATGAAGCCGAACCAACTCCCTTAATCCGACACTTGAGGAACTTAGCCGATGGTCCTTTTCGTGAGGTGATTGAGTGGCACACGTACCTCGTTAACAGTTACAAATTTGACACACAATCATGGAGTGAGGGAAAACAAACAATTAATAGTGGTGTATATGTTAAAGGGGAAACAGAAGGAGGTCAAGGTGACTACTATGGTGTGATCCAACAAATATATGAACTTGAATACCCACATTTGGACTATCAAAAGAGAATAGTTTTATTTTATTGTAGTTGGTTTGATCCATCGGTTAGAGGAACGAAATTGAATCCAAAATGCAATACCGTGGACATTCGAATGGATAGAAGGTATAAACTTTATGACCCGTTTATCATGCCAGAAAATGTGAGACAGGTGTATTATGTTTCATATCCATCAACTAAGAGGGGCTGGTGTGTTGCAATTAAGACAAACCCACGAGGTGGCATTGAAGCAACTGATGCGGAGGATGAGGTTCCTTATCAAGTGGATGAAATGTCGGGAGTTAATGAGGTACTTGAAGTTGAACCAATTGATACCTCACGTAATGATCGACTCTCCGTTGAAGAAGTTGAACCATGTGAACCAGTACCAGAAGTGACTGAAGAGGAAGAAGAGACTAGAGATGAAGAGGAGGAAGAATATACTGAAGATGAAGAAGACGAAGAATATGAATATTTAGAGTAGTCTTATTAGTATTAATGTTGTTATCATTATTAGATTATGTTGTTATCATTATTACATTAATGTTCTAATTATCGTCATTATATTAGTATTAATGTTGTTATCATTATTAGATTATGTTGTTATCATTATTATATTAATGTTGAAATTATCGTGATTATATTATTGTTCTTGTTATCATTATTATTAGAGTCTTGTTATTGTTCATAGATATGCATCCAGGAGAAAGTTCGGATCCATCGAGACATGGGAAGAGGCATCATCGTCGTAGACAACGTGAGGTGACATTAGTTAATATTGGGAATAACTCATTTATTGGAACGCCTCAGACCACCTCTCCAATTGCCCCACCGGTGGTCCAGCCTACGTCTCCACCAGTTGGGTATATGCCTACACCAGGGTTGCATACACCAGGGTATACGCCTATACCACCTGGGTATATGCGTATACCACCTGGGTATATGCCTACACCAGGGTTATCGATGCCTACACTAGCTGAGCCCCATGGTGATGCGTATACTGATGAGCCCCATGTTGGTGTTACTGATTCAGATTCATCGACTGATGAAGAGGATGTGCAGGTAGTTGTCGACAATGATGGTATCAAACGCAAAGTCATCTATCCCTATGGTAACGCGTAAGTATTGTTTGAATTTTTTAGTTTAAATTAATTATGCAATGACTTATATATATATATATATATATATATATATATATATATATATATATATATCTGTCTGTGTGTGTGTGTGTGTGTGTGTGTGTGTGTGTGTGTGTGTGTGTGTGTGTGTGTGTTTTATTGTTTGATATATATGTTTTGTTATGCAGGTTGCTTCCTGCAAAGGCCGCTTCATCGCATATCACATATGTCATTCAGAAAATGTCTTTTAAAACTTATCATGAAAAGTGGACAAGAGTCAATGATGAGGAAAGGGGAAAACTTTTGAATTTGTTTAAGGTAATTGTTAGTTAATTATGTCATTACATATATTGTTAATTTTAATTTTTTTATGTTAAATATAATAATACATATTTTTGTTTTGCTTAATACAGTCTAAGTTGACGTGGCTGCCGGAACATGATGTAGCTGTGCAGAAGCTTTTTTTCAAAAGAATAGGCAAGCAATTGTCGGATTTGCTTTACAAACTGCGTTGTAAAGATAAGCAGCCAAAATACATCCCTGACCGTGTTTGGAATGCCTAAAAGGACCTTTGGGCTACTGAGAGCTACAAAGAAAAAGCTGAAAAGGCCAAGCAGAATAGAAATTCTGAAAAGGGTGGCTCGCTTCACTGTTGCGGCTCCGTCAACCAGGCTCAGCATGCTGTCAGATTGGTAAATTATTTTAAGTATGTGTTATTTTAGTTTATTTAGGGTGATTAGCAATCATTGATAATGTGTTTCATTATTACAGAGTAAGAAGGCTGGACGCGATATCACTATTCCTGAGCTTCACAGGGCAACACATTTGAGGAAGGGTACTACGGAGTATGTTGATGAGCGTTCTAGGAAAACTCAGGTATATACAACTTGTTTTGTATTAAATAATTTTGTTTTCTTAAAATGGAACGCTAATTATGCTATGTTATCTGGTTATGGAAAACAGGAGGATGTTAGTGAGACGATGGTTGAGCTGACTCAGGGGACCTGGAACCCTGGCTCACTTGGTCCACTTCCCCCTGAGATCATAGCTCTGGCGAACCGCAATTGGAAGATGGCGGTAGGCGGGCCGAATAAGGGTCGCCTGTATGGTTCGGGGCCCTTGGCGCCGTTATTGGACTCTGGGGTTGATCACTTCGACACTAGTGGGCCTTCTAGCAGTGGACCTCCTCCTCCTCCTCCTCCTCCTGCTACAGCTGACGAGACCGCGCAACTTAGGCAGTAGGTGCAGGCTCAGGCACAGGTCATTCAGGATCAGGAGCAGCGGCTGCAGACTCATGAACATGTGCAGACAACTTTGCAGGAAGACTTCGTGAATTTTACCCGTGCGCAAGCGAAGATATTGAAGTATTATAACCGCAAACATCCAAATGGGTCTGAGTCTGAGGGGTCTGATGATAATCCCTATTAGGACTTTGTTGTATTCGTTTGATATTTAAGTATTATGTTTTAACATTTTGAACTAGTTTATTTTGATTCAGATTTTATTGTTAATTGGGATTGTATTGTTGATTTCGACTTTATTGTTATTTGGGATTGTATTGTTGATTTCGACTTTATTGTTAATTCAGATTTTCGCATTTATCTTAATTATAGTGTTTATAATAGACAGGGTTTTGCGCAATAGACGGGGTTTTTCGCATTTCGATTTTAAAAAGCAGGTTTTCCAAAAATTTTAAAAAAAATTCAGGGGTCATTAGCGACGGAATTAGTGGCGGAATTCCGTCGCTAATATTGCTAACCAGACACAACCACGTGGCATCAATTAGCGACGGAATTAGAGACGGAAATCCGTCGCTAATTATGCTCATTCATAGGCTAACACGTGGCAGTTATTAGCGACGGAATTAGAGACGGAAATCCGTCGCTAATTATGCTCATTCATAGGCTAACACGTGGTAGTCATTAGCGACGGAATTAGCGACGTATTAATCCGTCGCTACGTAGCGACGGAACAAAATCCGTCGCTAATAATTAGCGACAAGCTTCTTAGCGACGGAATTAATCCGTCGCTAATTCCATCGCTAAATGTTTTTAGCGAGGGAAAAAGTGGTATTAGCGACGGAAAAATCCGTCGCTAATACGCTGTTTTTTTGTAGTGAATAAATATTATTTTGATTAAGGTTAATGTTACGAATATTCAATTCGGTTAATCTAGTTAGAGAGACAAAAAGTAATAAGTAACACATTTGATCAATATGATTAGGATAGTAAATTAAAGTGGAAATGACAGCAAAAAGTAATTAAGAAGAAGTAAAAATGGATAGAAACAACCAAGACTTAGTTTAGTAACTTTTTCCCTAAATGACTCAGTGCTACAAGTGATGTTGTCATAACATCGATGTGCATAATTCTAAAAATGGGCTTTCTAGCTGTTGCGCCCGAAAAAGTCCCTGAGGGAACCTTTCTTCGTTTACAACTTTTTGAAAATCAATGAAGTCGCCACCAATATTTTTTTATAAGGAAAATATTGAAGAAAAACCTTTTGGAAAGCGGATGGCCTTTTGGAAAACCGGAAGATTTGGGTTCGGGGGTCGGTTAGGCATGGGGAAGGTTTTAGCACCCCACGCCTCCTTTCTACCGAAAGGGAACCTTTAATTAAATGTGTGGTTTTAAATGCTAATTTGGAAAATACTTAAATTTGCCCCTTTTTCGAAAAGAGAATGAAAAGACTTAATGAAAATTTTTATTTTTGGCAAAACTGTTTGTTTTTTTTTTAAGAAAAAAAAAATGTTTTTAGTTTATTGTGCTTGACGGAGAATATCCGCTCCTACGTATCTCCCGGTGCGATGGAGAATTCAAAGCTACGTAGTTCTGGTTTTTTTTTTAAAAGGGGTTTTTTTGCTTTTTTGATTCGAGTGTTCGCGGTGACCAAACAACAACGGTTTAGAGTGGTCACAACACTAACTCTTTTGAAAATGAAATTATCATTAACAACCAAGCGGCAACGGCGCGAGTGATCATTAACGATAATCGGTTTTGCTTTTGATTCGAGTGTTCGCAACGACCAAACAACAACGGTTTAGAGTGGCCGCGCTACTAACTCTTTTGAAAATGAAATTATCATTAACAACCAAGCGGCAACGGCGCGAGTGATCGTTAATAATAATCGGTTTTTATTTTAGATGATCAAAAAGGGCTTTCGCAATCGAATTAATTTTGGTTTGTGAGACATTTATCCATCATTGGGAAAAGAGTGTTTGTGAAAAAAAGAAAATAAGTTCGCTTATGGAAAAGAAGCGAAGTTTAAAAAGAGAAACAGGAGGTGAAATAATAAAAAGGGGGTGCAAGTGGTAGGAGGGCTGTATTATCAAAAATGGGGTGTAAACAGTGAGAAGGGTTGCGTTTTGAAAAAGAGGGGGTGCAGAGATCAGGAAATTGTTCCAATGGGCTGTGTAAATGCTGGGCTCTTTCAAAGGGGTTAAGTTATCAAAATTAGGGGTGTGGGAAAAAGGAGGACCAATTCGCATAGGAGGGCCCAGTTAGCGAAACTGGGCTTAAGTGAGAAAAGGGGCTTATGCCTGAATCTGGGGGGTGTAAATAGCAGTCTGAAAATTTAAAAGAAAGGGAGGTGGTGTCATTAGAAACACGGGGGTGCAAATAGCAGTCTGATGTTTTTTTTTTTAAAAAAAGGTTGTATTATTAAGAAAAAGAATGTGAACTTTATGGCTAATGACTAATGTTATTGCTCATCTTATATTTCTAGAAAATGAATAAATAACTATCTAGCTCTCCCCTTTTTTTTTATTTTTTTTGAAGTCAAAAGATCCTTCTTTGATATTAAAAAAAACAAAAATCTTGATTAATAGGGACAGTGTTGCTAAAATAAAATTTGATATAAAGCAAATGATTACTTTTTATAAGGTATTACTTTGGATCTTTCTTAAAGAAAATGTTTGATTCTCATTATTACTATTTTGATGATGATGATTATTGTAGATAAGAAAATAACATTACTACATTCAAAATAAACTGAAGCCTTTACAACTAAAAAACATATTAAATAGTCTATACATGCTCTTCTATTCTTTTACTCAAAAGAAAGAAAATAGAACATTCAACATCAATGAAAAAAAAAACCATATACATGAAGATGAACGGAATATCAAATAAAAGTTTCAAAAATCATAAAATAGAAGAGTAAAATATACAACAAACCTTGGACAAGGAATTCTCTTCTCAAATCTCACCAATAGGAATCAAAAAAAATAAAAACTGTATGATAAATTTAGAAGAAGAAAAACGAAAATTTTCTCTCTCTCACTCTTTCATTCCAATATCTCCAGAACCCGTTTTTGCTCCTCTTGCTTCTGGATCTCCTTCAAGCTTTCGACCCTTCACACCCTTTTCTCTCAAAAAAACGTCCCCCTTCCCTCAAAACCGTTACCCATATTTATACTAAAAACTTGATCTTGTAGTTGTGTGCTTTGTCTTTCGGTTTTTCTTTCACCAAGCCTTGTGCACAGACCCGTTTGCGTGCTATCCTTAAAGAAAACGAGATGAAAAACGCGTTCCTTTGGATGGACCTTCGAACTATGGAGAGACCACCAGCAACTTGTGTGTTGATGCCAAAAATGGCGATTTCGTGGGAGAGGAGAGAAAGAAGGGCACCAAAAATGGTGATTTCGTGAGAGGTGAGAGAAAGGAGGTGTGGAAAGAAGGGAAAGGAAGCATGGAAGGAAGAGGAGATGGGATGGTTGTGCGGCTAGGGTTTGATGGGGATGATGGGAGTGATGTGTTTTGGAGGTTGTGTGAGAGAAAGGAGATGGAGGGAGTGTATGAGAGAGAGAGAAAGGGGTCGTAGGGGGGAGAGAGCCGTTGGGGAGGAGAGAGGGAAGGGTGGAGTGTGTGGGGAAAGGAGATGTGGGGAAGTGGGAAGTGTGTGGGAGGAGTGAAGTTGCAAGTTCCAAGGAGGGAAAAGGGGGAAAGGTGGCCGAATTTTAGGGAGGAGAGAGGGGATGAATGTGGATGATTTTTGGGTTAAGGGGGAGAGTGAATGTGGCCACATTTTAGGGTTAAGGGGGGTGGAATTCGAATTAGGGTTAGGAGAGGAGGGAAATTAGGGTTTTGGTGAGTTGGGTTATGGGTTGGATATGGGTTAGGGTTAGGATATGGGTTAGGCGAATTGGGTTAAGGTTTGGTGGGGAATGGGCTTTAAATGGCCCAATCCTGATTGCACCTCTATATTTTTTTACAGACCCCCCCTATGCTCCTTTGCCTATTTTATTTTGATACTCTTAAATATTATTTTTTTTTCAAAGATTAAAACTTGTAGCAAACTAAAATAAAATAAAACATGGCATGAAAATAAAATAATTATTTTTATTAAAAATAAATAAAATTTCTTATTTTTGGATAGGACAAAATTAGGGTATTAGAGCTGCCCCTCTTTATTTCACATTCCGCCAAGAAATATGACTTGGCCTTTTCATATTTGTTGGTGAAATGGAAATAAAGATATAGAAATAACACTAATTTTGTCCGCTCCAGAAAAGCTCAAATTTTCTTTTTGAGAAAAGGGGGGTTAACACTTGTCGCATTAACGGGAAAGCAGTAAATTGGGAAAAACGGTGAATTCGAAAAAGCGGTAAATTGGGGATTCGGAGGTTGCCTAAAAACCTTCTAACGAACTCTGGTCGAGTCCGAGCTTTGGGGGTGGCCTTTTCGAGCGGCCGATCAACATCAGGTCCGGAACTGATTTGATCAATGGATTTACGCTATGCCTTAGGCTGACACAACTAATCCGAAGGACTTAACGAAGTCTGATGGATCCATCGCGTGCTCGTACACGATGTTGTGATCTGTGGAAGGAGTTCACTAACTCTGTGTTGGTGGAGTTTATTAACTCTGGGTTGATGGAGTTTACTAACTCGGGGTTGATGGAGTTTACTAACTCAGTGTCATGGTGATCTAAAAACGAGATTTTTGGGACTCTCTGGTCCGAAGTAATTTCTTGGATGGTGCATGAAATGCAAGCATTTGGGTATTTGGATGCACATGAATGCAATGATTGATTTTGGCGGGATGCTTTTTCTGTTTGATTCCTCATTCACTTCTTTTTCTTTTGTTATTCTTCGCTCTTCTGAGATGCGAATTTGAAAGTGTAACGCACCACTGTTTGATGTCATGGAGTGACGAATGGTATGGATGATATGATGAATGATGCGAAGATGTTGTGTTCTTTTATGTTCCGTCTTCTGTGATTTTCTCTTTTATTTTTTTTGGTTTATTCTGTTTGTTTTCTTTAAGCAGCTTTCTTTTTTCTGCTTATTTGTTTTTGTTTACTCTGTTTGTTTTCTTTAAGCAGCTTTCTTTTTTCTGCTTATTTGTTTTTTCTTTGGCACTCTTTTTTTTGCTGGTTAAATCGATCTGCCGGGCGAAGGCTGTTCCAGGACGATGATCCCGCGAGGATTGCACACTGGTTCGTCACGACTGTCTTTTTCGCAATTTTATTCACTTGGGGAATCACTTCTTTCTGTATTTTTTCAAAGATTTCGTAATGATCCTGTAATGCTCTGAATGTGCACATGTTTTGCAATTCGATTTCATCAATCATAAAAGTTATTATTTTGAAAGAAACTGAATAGATAAAAGCAGAGACACGAAGAGCACACATATGAAAGAAAAGTTGGACTTCTATTGATATAGAAATTGGACGTGCAGAAAGTCACGCCAATCGAAAGTGCATTGCAATCTTTCTTTTAAACTAACAAAAAATACAAGCAAAAAGGAACAAATCTCGTGATTTCGTCTCTGAAGTAACGGTGCCCACCGTCCATACTCATAATACTGATTACCCCCTTATCCGAACCTTTGGAGCGCTGATTGCCTTTTTCTTTTCTCAAGCCCAAGTTTTCTGACCCTAATTTTTGCCTGGATTGCCCTTTGCGGGTTTTCAATCCACCGGGCCACTCTGATTTTGCCTAGGTCGCCCTTTGCGGGTTTTCAACCTAGCGAGCTGATTTTTCCTTGGCTTATCTTTCTCTTTTTTCGTCTATTTTTCTAGGCATAATACTTCTTGACCACATCTGAGTTCACTGGATTTGGGATCTCATCTCCGTCCATGTTTGCCAGAATTAAAGCTCCTCCTGAGAATGCCTTCTTCACCACATAAGGTCCTTCATATTTGGGAGCCCATTTCCCCTAGAGTCTGTCTGAATCGGCAAGATCTGTTTGAGCACAAGATCTCCTTCTTGGAATTCACGAGGACGGACTTTCTTGTCAGAAGCCCTCCTCATCCTTTGTTGGTACAACTGTCCATGACACATTGCGGCCACCCGTTTTTCATCAATGAGATTCAACTGGTCAAGACGAGACCGAACCCATTCTGCTTCGTCAAGTTTTGTCTCCATTAACACCCGCAGGGATGGTATTTCAACCTCAATGGGGAGAACTGCCTCTGACCCATAAACCAGGGAGTAAGGGGTTTCCCCTGTTGAGGTGCGTACCGAGGTTCTGTAACCATGCAGGGCAAAGGGGAGCATCTCGTGCCAATCATTATAGGTCACGACCATCTTCTGTATTATCCGCTTGATATTGTTGTTAGCTGCCTCAACTGCCCCATTCATCTTTGGGCGGTAGGGAGAAGAGTTGTGATGTTGTATTTTGAAGTCTTTACACAAATCTTTCATCACTCTGCTGTTCAAATTACTACCGTTGTCTGTGATAATCTTGTTTGGAAGGCCGTAGCGGCAAATCAAGTCTTTCTTGATGAACTTAGCGATCACTGAGCTCGCTACCTTGGGATAAGAAGCAGCCTCCACCCACTTAGTGAAGTAGTCAATAGCAACCAGAATGAAACGGTGACCATTGGAAGCTTTGGGTTCAATGGGACCAATGATGTCCATGCCCCACATTGAGAATGGCCATGGTGCGCTCAAAACATTCAGAGACGTTGGAGGTACATGGGTGTGATCTGCATAGATTTGGCATTTATGGCATCTTCTCACAAAACTGTAACAGTCTGATTCCATCTGCAACCAGTAGTATCCAGCTCTCAGGATTTTCCTAGCCATTGCGTGCCCGTTGGAATGAACCCCAAATGAGCCTTCATGAACATCTCGCATAATCTTTACTGATTCTTCTCCTGTTACACACCTGAGGAGTACCAAGTCATGGTTTCTCTTGTAAAGGACGTCTCCACTCAAGAAGAAACCTGTTGACAGCCTCCTGAGGGTTCTCTTGTCATTCTCTGTAGCTCCGGGAGGATACTCTCTGTTTGTGATATACTGCTTGATGTCATGGTACCAAGGCTTACTATCTGATCCCTCTTCGACTGTCATACAGTAGTGATAAGCAGGCTGTTCTCTGTGCTGGATTCTGACAGTCGTCAGACTTTTGTCACAGCTGACGTTGAACATGGAAGACAAAGTTGCCAAGGCATCTGCCAACTGATTCTCGCTGCGGGGTATGTGCTGGAAAGTGATTTCCTCAAAGGGCTTGATTAATTCTTGAATGTAGTCACGGTAAGAAATCAAATCAGAATTTCTTGTTTCCCAATCTCCTTTTACTTGATGGACAACTAAAGCTGAGTCTCCGTACACGTCGAGCCTCTTGACTTTCCGATCGAGAGCTGCCTGGATACCCAAGATACACGCTTCATACTCTGTAATATTGTTTGTGACATAGAAGCTTAGTCTGGCGGTGACTGGTATAAAGCGGTTGTCTGGGGAGATCAGCACTGCTCCGATCCCGTGCCCCCACATGTTAGAGGCACCGTCGAACAACACTCTCCACCTTTCATCATCTTGAGATTTCCCTGCGTCAAATAATGCCATAATGTCCTCATCTGGGAATTCACATTGCATTGATTGGTAATCCTCAACCGGTTGATGTGCCAGGTAGTCTGCCAGTGTGCTACCTTTAATCGCCTTCTGGGTTACGTACACGAGATCGTACTCTGACAGAAGCATTTGCCAACGAGCAATTCTACCTGTGAGCGCAGGTTTTTCAAATATGTACTTGATTGGGTCCATTTTGGACACCAACCAGGTAGTGTGACTCAGCATATACTGTCTCAGTCGATGCGCAGCCCAGGCTAGAGCACAACAAGTCTTCTCCAATGATGAATACCTTGCCTCACAGTCTGTGAACTTCTTGCTTATGTAATAGATCGCGTGTTCTTTCTTTCCTGACTCATCGTGTTGCCCCAGCACACAGCCCATAGAGTTGTCTAGCACCGTGAGGTATAGGATGAGGGGCCTGCCAGACACAGGTGGCATTAGGACGGGTGGATTTTGAAGATACGCCTTGATTTTCTCAAATGCTTCTTGACATTTATCATTCCACTTCATCTCTTGGTTTTTGCACAGCAGTTTGAAAATTGGTTCGCAAGTTGCAGTCAACTGGAAGATGAATCGAGAGATGTAATTTAGTCTTCCCAGGAAACCACGAACTTCTTTCTCTGTTTTAGGTGCTGGCATCTCCAGGATTGCTCGTACTTTGTCCGGGTCTACCTCAATTCCCTTCTGGCTAACAATGAAACCTAACAGCTTCCCTGACCTAACCCCAAAGGTGCACTTAGCGGGGTTCAACCTGAGTTTGTACTTTCTGAGACGCTCGAACAACTTCTGCAGGTTAACCACGTGCTCTTCATCAGTCTTTGATTTGGCAATCATGTCATCCACATAGACTTCGATCTCCTTATGCATCATGTCATGGAATAGGGTTACCATCGCTCTTTGGTAGGTTGCCCCGGCATTCCTCAACCCGAAAGGCATGACCTTGTAACAGAAAGTTCCCCAAAGGGTTATGAAGGTGGTTTTCTCCATATCCTCTAGAGCCATTTTGATCTGGTTATAGCCTGAATACCCATCCATGAAGGAGAACATCGAATGCTGAGCAGTACTGTCCACCAAAACGTCAATATGGGGTAGAGGGAAATCATCTTTAGGGCTTGCTCTGTTCAAGTCACGGTAGTCGACACACATTCGGACCTTTCCATCTTTCTTAGGGACTGGAACAATGTTTGCTACCCACTCAGGATATTTTGCCACAGCTAAGAATCCTGCATCAAACTGTTTCTTGACCTCGTCCCTGATCTTCAAAGACATTTCAGGCTTCATCCGCCTTAACTTCTGTTTCACAGGGGGACACTCTGATTTCACTGGCAATTTATGCTCAACAATATCTGTGCTCAACCCTGGCATGTCCCGATATGTCCATGCGAATACGTCAGCGTAATCGAACAGGAGCTGAATCAACTTTTTGCGCTCTTTATCCTCCATTGCGGTACCAACCTTGATCTCTTTTCTGTCTTCCTTAGTACCCAAATTGACCATTTCTGTAGACTCCTCATGGGGTTCGATGACCTTTTCTTCTTGTTCTACCATTCTCATGATTTCTGGAGGAGTATCCCAATCATTCTCAAACTCTTCCTCGGCTTGATTAACCGGGTAATCAAAATCACAGTATGAGTTATGGGCATTGTTATTTTCAGAGTTTATTTTTGATCTGCATTAGAATGGAGCGGCGAATAAAAACAAAGAAAAAGCAACACAGATAAAAGATGAAGACAGAAATTTTATTGAAAATTCAAAATAACACTTTATTGATTGATGATTTTTGACGAAAACATGTGTGCCCGAATGAAATATCCCAAGGCCTTGGGCAGAGCCGAGGGATCTGCATTACAATGATAATTACTTTAAATTGAAAAATACGGGGTAATCCATGATCTCCCAGTTTTGCAGCTTCTCTCCAGCCGCACAGCAGCGCACCAGACCTACAGCACGGCCACTTGAGCTTGATCCTTCTTCAACCATATTAACCTGGTCAGGGTTCAGCATACTAGCACTCCGGAAGTTGTTCTTAAGATTGGCGATGACCATTCTCCCCTGACTGGGTGCCCTTCCTCTGAGTTTGGCCAGCCATTTCTCCCTCCTGTCAGATGTCAGCCTCTCCCGATCAGCAAGACTTGGGATGTACCCAACACTGAACCTCTCAATATTACCCCTCAACTGGATAGGCATCACAATTCCTTGAGCAGCTTTTCCTAAGCCCTTACCAACCTGATACCCATGTCCCAGCATCACCTTTGCAGCCATCATGTCAGCCCTGGACCACTTAGGCTTCCACCGAGGCTCCCCTTCGACGAAGACAGCGTTTGAAATCTCCAATCCTTGGAAAGCAGTCTCAAAGGACTCTTCTGCTGCTTCCACATAATATTCAGGTGGTGATCGATTTATCAATGTTTCTTCCTCCCCGGAGATCACTATCAGCTTTCCCCTAGCCACAAACTTGAGTTTCTGATGAAGCGAGGATGGTACTGCCCCAGCCGCATGTATCCAAGGACGTCCTAGCAGGCAACTGTAGGATGAATTGATGTCCATCACTTGAAAGACGACATAAAATACTTCAGGGCCTACCTGCAGCGGTACTTCTACTTCTCCAAAAACTTCCTTCACTGACCCATCAAATGCTCTGACCAAGGTGGAGCTCGGTTTTAGATATGAGCAGTCTACATCCAGCTTATCCATTGTAGACTTAGGCAGCACATTCAAGGATGAACCGTTATCAATAAGCACCCTGGCAAGTATATGGTCCCCACACTTGACGGAGATGTGAAGAGCTTGATTATGACTTTTTCCTGCCGGAGGCAGCTCAGTGTCTGAGAAGGTCAAGTAATTAGAGGCTACAATGCCGCCAACAATACCATCAAGCTGGTTTACTGTAATGTCATGGGAGACGTGAGCTTCATTCAGGACCTTTAGCAGTGCAGCACGATGTGCCTCTGAACTAAGCAGCAAAGAGAGCATTGAGATCTTGGATGGAGTTTGATTCAGCTGGTCTACCACCCGATATTCACTCTGTCTCATTACTCTCAGGAATTCTTGAGCTTCTTTGTCTGACACATCCCTGACTTCTACAGCTTCCTTGTCTTTTCCCTTACGGGCCATTTCTTCAGTTCCCTTGGATTGCTCTCTTCTAAGGTTTTCAGGAGTATACAACCTTCCACTCCTTGTGATACAACTACCTCCAGCAATGTTTGTTATATCCAGAGTGCCTTTAGGGACCTCCGCTTGCATTTGCACATTGCAGCTCCCTGGAGTCATCCTAGTCTCCCATCTTAATTAGTTAGGCTTGACCCTCTTAAAAAAAAGAAAAGTCCCCAGTGAAGTCGCCAGCTGTTGCGCCCGAAAAAGTCCCTGAGGGAACCTTTCTTCGTTTACAACTTTTTGAAAATCAATGAAGTCGCCACCAATATTTTTTTATAAGGAAAATATTGAAGAAAAACCTTTTGGAAAGCGGATGGCCTTTTGGAAAACCGGAAGATTTGGGTTCGGGGGTCGGTTAGGCATGGGGAAGGTTTTAGCACCCCACGCCTCCTTTCTACCGAAAGGGAACCTTTAATTAAATGTGTGGTTTTAAATGCTAATTTGGAAAATACTTAAATTTGCCCCTTTTTCGAAAAGAGAATGAAAAGACTTAATGAAAATTTTTATTTTTGGCAAAAGTGTTTGTTTTTTTTTTAAGAAAAAAAAAAGTTTTTAGTTTATTGTGCTTGACGGAGAATATCCGCTCCTACGTATCTCCCGGTGCGATGGAGAATTCAAAGCTACGTAGTTCTGGTTTTTTTTTAAAAGGGGTTTTTTTGCTTTTTTGATTCGAGTGTTCGCGGTGACCAAACAACAACGGTTTAGAGTGGTCACAACACTAACTCTTTTGAAAATGAAATTATCATTAACAACCAAGCGGCAACGGCGCGAGTGATCATTAACGATAATCGGTTTTGCTTTTGATTCGAGTGTTCGCAACGACCAAACAACAACGGTTTAGAGTGGCCGCGCTACTAACTCTTTTGAAAATGAAATTATCATTAACAACCAAGCGGCAACGGCGCGAGTGATCGTTAATAATAATCGGTTTTTATTTTAGATGATCAAAAAGGGCTTTCGCAAACGAATTAATTTTGGTTTGTGAGACATTTATCCATCATTGGGAAAAGAGGGTTTGTGAAAAAAAGAAAATAAGTTCGCTTATGGAAAAGAAGCGAAGTTTAAAAAGAGAAACAGGAGGTGAAATAATAAAAAGGGGGGTGCAAGTGGTAGGAGGGCTGTATTATCAAAAATGGGGTGTAAACAGTGAGAAGGGTTGCGTTTTGAAAAAGAGGGGGTGCAGAGATCAGGAAATTGTTCCAATGGGCTGTGTAAATGCTGGGCTCTTTCAAAGGGGTTAAGTTATCAAAATTAGGGGTGTGGGAAAAAGGAGGACCAATTCGCATAGGAGGGCCCAGTTAGCGAAACTGGGCTTAAGTGAGAAAAGGGGCTTATGCCTGAATCTGGGGGGTGTAAATAGCAGTCTGAAAATTTAAAAGAAAGGGAGGTGGTGTCATTAGAAACACGGGGGTGCAAATAGCAGTCTGATGTTTTTTTTTTTAAAAAAAGGTTGTATTATTAAGAAAAAGAATGTGAACTTTATGGCTAATGACTAATGTTATTGCTCATCTTATATTTCTAGAAAATGAATAAATAACTATCTAGCTCTCCCCTTTTTTTTTTATTTTTTTTGAAGTCAAAAGATCCTTCTTTGATATTAAAAAAAACAAAAATCTTGATTAATAGGGACAGTGTTGCTAAAATAAAATTTGATATAAAGCAAATGATTACTTTTTATAAGGTATTACTTTGGATCTTTCTTAAAGAAAATGTTTGATTCTCATTATTACTATTTTGATGATGATGATTATTGTAGATAAGAAAATAACATTACTACATTCAAAATAAACTGAAGCCTTTACAACTAAAAAACATATTAAATAGTCTATACATGCTCTTCTATTCTTTTACTCAAAAGAAAGAAAATAGAACATTCAACATCAATGAAAAAAAAAACCATATACATGAAGATGAACGGAATATCAAATAAAAGTTTCAAAAATCATAAAATAGAAGAGTAAAATATACAACAAACCTTGGACAAGGAATTCTCTTCTCAAATCTCACCAATAGGAATCAAAAAAAATAAAAACTGTATGATAAATTTAGAAGAAGAAAAACGAAAATTTTCTCTCTCTCACTCTTTCATTCCAATATCTCCAAAACCCGTTTTTTCTCCTCTTGCTTCTGGATCTCCTTCAAGCTTTCGACCCTTCACCCCCTTTTCTCTCAAAAAAACGTCCCCCTTCCCTCAAAACCGTAACCCATATTTATACTAAAAACTTGATCTTGTAGTTGTGTGCTTTGTCTTTCGGTTTTTCTTTCACCAAGCCTTGTGCACAGACCCGTTTGCGTGCTATCCTTAAAGAAAACGAGATGAAAAACGCGTTCCTTTGGATGGACCTTCGAACTATGGAGAGACCACCAGCAACTTGTGTGTTGATGCCAAAAATGGCGATTTCGTGGGAGAGGAGAGGAAGAAGGGCACCAAAAATGGTGATTTCGTGAGAGGTGAGAGAAAGGAGGCGTGGAAAGAAGGGAAAGGAAGCATGGAAGGAAGAGGAGATGGGATGGTTGTGCGGCTAGGGTTTGATGGGGATGATGGGAGTGATGTGTTTTGGAGGTTGTGTGAGAGAAAGGAGATGGAGGGAGTGTATGAGAGAGAGAGAAATGGGTCGTAGGGGGGAGAGAGCCGTTGGGGAGGAGAGAGGGAAGGGTGGAGTGTGTGGGGAAAGGAGATGTGGGGAAGTGGGAAGTGTGTGGGAGGAGTGAAGTTGCAAGTTCCAAGGAGGGAAAAGGGGGAAAGGTGGCCGAATTTTAGGGAGGAGAGGGGGGATGAATGTGGATGATTTTTGGGTTAAGGGGGAGAGTGAATGTGGCCACATTTTAGGGTTAAGGGGGGTGGAATTCGAATTAGGGTTAGGAGAGGAGGGAAATTAGGGTTTTGGTGAGTTGGGTTATGGGTTGGATATGGGTTAGGGTTAGGATATGGGTTAGGCGAATTGGGTTAAGGTTTGGTGGGGAATGGGCTTTAAATGGCCCAATCCTGATTGCACCTCTATATTTTTTTACAGACCCGCCCCCTATGCTCCTTTGCCTATTTTATTTTGATACTCTTAATTTTTTTTTTTTCAAAGATTAAAACTTGTAGCAAACTAAAATAAAATAAAACATGGCATGAAAATAAAATAATTATTTTTATTAAAAATAAATAAAATTTCTTATTTTTGGATAGGACAAAATTAGGGTATTACACTAGCCACTATTAAGCAAGTTGTTGCTAAAATATCCTTATTCCTAAGCTCTCATTAGGTCCATTCTACAGTTTATTTAGCATGACTTGGACCACATAATGGTTTTGGTGTAGCATTCATACAATTACCAAGCTAGTTAATATTCCTATCACCTAGACTACCATTTTGTCTTGTGAAATTAGTGAATTAATCTTTCTAGTAATTTACCCACAATATCGTAACTGCATTGATCAGGTTTAACAAGAATATAGATAGCATTAAAACACATAAGATAATGATGCTGCAACAAATTTCACAACATTAATCATGTTCTGTAGCGTATCTCTGGACTTGTATCCGATCTTAGACACAAGGTACGATCCGAGATAGTTGGTAGTAAATGGTCTTGATCAACCGAGCTCCGTATCCGATCCGGGGCAGGTGTATACCTGCGAGGACACTCCGACGCTCAAGTCAGCTAGAGAACTGATTAGAGGTAAGATTGTAGGAAAGAGTGTGTACCTTGAGCATTGCATTGAATGCTTATTTATAGGTTTTGGGAATCAAGGTGAACCATTGGATCTAGGTCTTTGATCTCCACCATTGGTTAATGGATCTTCCTGTTACCAAGTGGCTTCAGTCTCAAGAGGGGGGTGAATTGAGATTTTAAAAACTTTTCCCCTTTTAACGACTTAGATCAATTTTTCACGCAGGTTTATAGAACGAACGGGAAAGAAATAAAAACAGTAAAGAACACAGTAGATTTCATACTGGTTCAGTCACCTCCCAGTGACCTACGTCCAGTCCTCACAACCTTGTGAGATTTTCCACTAACAAACACAAAGCTTAACCGGGTGCTTTAAAACCCTTACAGACTCAGGCACTCTTCACCTAGGATACCCCACCTATTGCAAGAGCCCTCAAGATCTATAACCAACCAGAGATACCCCACCCTTGTTACAACCACAAACCCTAGAGAGATACCTCACTCTCTAGTACAAACAAGAACCCTAGAGAGATACCCCATTCTCTAGTATAAACCAATTACAACGATTAAAATAGATTACAAACAAGTAACAAAATACCTCTATGAAGGTGGATACAACAACTTGAAGATTCCCAACCCAATCTAACCCTTGAGAGAGATCAGCTCAAAAAGATGAGGAACTTGAAGAACAGAAGTGATGGTGTGCAAGAGTTATGCGTTTCAGCTTGTGAATATTTGGGTTGCACGTTCTGTGCAGCCCTCTGTCTCTATTTATAGATTTAGGAAAAATATGACCGTTGAGACAATTTCTAACAAGTGAAAAATCGATTGTTTGCTTAAAATCACTTAGTATGACAATCGATTCTTTACTTAAATAAAATAGGATTAAAATCGATTTTGTGCTTTCAACTCCTAAGGCTATGAATGGATTGTGTGCTTCCAAGATGAAGCTCATAATCGATTTTATACTTAATGAATTCAGTATACAATCGATTTTATGCTTTAAAAACCAAGTTAAAAATCGATTCTTTGCTTTAAGAACACCAAGTCATAAATCGATTGTTTGCTTTAAAAACAAGAAGTCATGAATCGATTGTTTTCTTCCAAAAACATGTTCTTTTAAAACATAAGTGGATAATCGATTTTATGCTTGAAAACATTTGTGCCTAACTTATTTAGCATGCATACGTTTACTTGGTTACGTGAGTGTTGTGTGTGGAGAGATTTGAGCTGATCCTCAAAAGAGGCTTACAATCATTCCTAAGACACGACCCAACTTTCTAGTGACTACCCTTGACACAGACTTACTTCTTGAGTTGGTTGTGTCTCGGAGTTCCATTTGTCACTTTGTCTTGGATTACTTCATCATCAAAACTTAACCTGCAATATAAGATATCCACATTCTCCCCCTTTTTGATGATGACAAAACTTGATCCATCTTAGGTAGGAGGTTAGTTCATCAGGCAAAAATAATGCATAATTCATGATATATATCTAGACTCCCACTTACTTGATGATCCCCCTGACTAAATGTAAAATGCAAAGTGACAATCCTATATGCATATATGCATCATATAATAATCCTATATTTCTCCCCCTTTTTGTCATGATCAAAAGGGTGAACGTGAGATACAGATTGCGAATCGAACAACATAGCTAATAAATAAAAGAAAGTGGACCATCGCAGTAAAAAAAATATTTTTTTAAAATAAAAGATATCCACCAGATAATAAATCATACTCGGTTCAACTAAATACCTTATTTAAATTCATGAGGAAAATTACATCAAAGGTCCAAACCAGCACAATAATATCCAAAACAAAAGAGAGAAATATCTAAGCTGCGTAAAAAGATATGGTGGCATCACTATCTAAGGGTCCTGCATCCATACGAGTAGGAACCAACACGATTCTCAAAATTTGTTAACCGATTGTTTAAGGCAGCAATTTCACGACTGTGGGTTTCTCTAGAGGTGATGATCAAGGGAAGTAGAGGAGGTAGCAGCTGCAGCAGTAGTGTGATTTATGTCGGGCTGTGCAACCTCAGGTATTGTGGAGTTTGTGTTTGGACCAGGTGTCATGGGTTCCACATTGTTAGGATCATATTCTTGGGTGGATGCTTTGCCAATGGTGGCATGATACCAGGTGTCGCCATCCTGAATGAAGTGAATTTGATTTATGGTAGAGACACCAATCATGTGATAGGCTACTTTTCCTTTTATGATTTTCTCACCTAAAAAAGAGATGTTGAAGTGGCGGAGGATATTTGTGATTAGGACACTATAAGGAAGGGATTTAGCTTGTGTGTTTCTATATTTCAACATGTGGCTTACAACCAGATGTGCCCAGTTTATGCTTTTTCGATGTTTAATACCCCAAAGTAAAGTCACTTCATCATACGTTACCTGAGCAATGTTTGAATGTTTAGGAAGGATGATCCGGGCAATGATGTAGTGGAGAAGCCTAATTTGAGTTGTAAGGGAGTTGGCTAAGATAGGCCGTTTTCCAACATCCGCTAGTGCATGACAGATTGAGACACATGCCTCTCCAAGGTTTAACTCAGTCCAAGAATCTGGAGGACACATTTGGATTAACTTCTCACCATCACATGGTAGACATGTAATATTACTAAACTGAGCCAGGGTGAGACCGATTCTAGTTCCTTTCAATTCGGCAACCAGAGTTTCAGTTTCAGTATTATAATCTAATGTGGTATAGAAGTCCTTAACTGAGTCCGGAACAACTGGACCTGTTGTTGTCAGGAAATCTAGCAATTTGTAATAATCCAGCCAGTCAATAAATTCAAAACCTTTTTGACTACGAAACCAGGATAAATCTGGAGCGTATGTAGTTCCTAATGTTCTAAGAGAGAAGTCATTGTTATATAGTTCAGAGTGATCAGTGTATTAGTAAAATACCCAGAGTAGAAGGATTGAGAAGAATTGCCGGCTTCACCATCATTCATCTTCTTCCTCTTGACACATACATTCTTGGTTCTTGGTGGCATTGTGAGATACTTTGAAATTGAAGTGAAGGTACCAACCAAAAAATTGAGATTAATGCACGGTGGAAGGAATTAGGATTACGTGAATGGAGGAGGAGAGGTGGAGGACGCCTATGAAAGATATAGCAGCATAGAGAGATAGGAGCTGAGGGAGGAATTGATACGATGAGGATTTGAGGAGAGATTTGCGGCTTTCTTGCAGAGAAAGATAGAGGGACGGCGCCGAGGATTTTGATAAGAGAGAGAGACGGCGCTAAGGGAGTAGGGTTTTGGGAGAGAGAATTATTTTAGGTAACCAATCGATTGTGAGCATGCATTGTAGCAGGAGCATAATCGATTTTATAAAAAGGACAGAGCTAGCAATCGACCTTGACAGGAGCAAAATCGATTTCAAGGAACAAAACAAAACTTTAAAAGCTCAGAAATCGATTCTTAAGCACACAACATTCACAACAACAAAAAAAATAAAATAAAATTAACACTTAAATACACATTTCTTGAAATTACTTTGTGACACATATGGTTAGCTCAAATCTTATTTAAATGGGTGAAGAGCCAATAAAAAAATATTCTTTTGCAACGGTTTTGTGAAAATATCAACTAGCCGTTTTCAATGACTCAACGAACTCAATCACACAATCGCCTTTCTGAACATGAATTCTAAGAAAATGATATCTAATCTCTATATGCTCAGTCCTAGAGTGTTGAACGGGGTCCTTTGTGTTGTTGCATTTTTAATCGGACCGTGATCTATATGAATGAGATGTTTACTCTGTTTCCTATTATTCTAACATGCCTTATGTTGCGTTAAAAACACACATAGAGCAAGTGTACTCTCTCGCAGAAGTAGTATAAAAGATATCGTCTCCATAGGGATTAATTAACAAGTACCAAACTACTTAAGATTAATTATTATTTAGACGAATGAATGTTTGGTTGTTATAGAAACTAAAATAAAAAGAAATAAATAGCAAGAATTAAAATGTGAAGTTTAACCAATGGAGAGAGGCCTAGGGTCACGGTTTCACTTGCAAGTTTCGATTCCTCTATGTCTAATTCTACCTGAATCCCCTTATTTTATTCAATTACCAATCCCTTTACTAAAGCTATTAACCCGTTTGGTCATTCGCGATTAATATTCTTTTCCCTAAATTAACCCTAGTTTGGTCATGCTAGAATTTAAATCGAAGGAAAGCATAAGGTACAAAAAGGTTGAATGATTGGAAGACTAAATTAAAGTTTGGTCATTCATTAATTATAGTCTCAATTATCCTATAGGTCTACCAACTAATTGCAGTACGGTCGCTGATCAACTAATTGATTATGAACATGCAAAGGGTTGTCAATCCTAATTATGTGATAAAAGCGATAGGATAATATTAATTGAAATAAAAACCAGGAATTCAAAGTATAAATTAAAACATAAAAAGGTCTCTAATCAAGCAAGATCCACCTAGACCCTAGAAGAGGATTTAGCTATCCATAGTGTTCGAGAACAATAAAATAAAATTAGGAGTCATAAATTACAGAGATAAAAATAACCCGGAATAGAGAAATTTCTGATCGAAAATTTAGTCTCTTTTTTTCTGCTCCAAAGCTCTCTCGCGGTGTCAAGAACGGGTACCCAAAATTCCTTCTCTCCAAGCCGGTGCTACCGTTGGGGTGTGACTTCTGTTGCGTATGTACAGTCTGTGTCTTCCCCCTTGCGGCTACTGTTCTTTTCTCCTCCTGGATCACGTTAGTTCTCTCTTAATTCAATTGCCAAGGGTTTCCTTTTATATTGTTTCTCTTCAAATTTTCTTCCGTGAAAAGTTTTCCCTTCCTTTCCAATCGCTCACTGTTGGGCTTTCCTTCTCTTGGGCCCAATTTCAATCCAACTAGGCCATGAGACATGATCCGCAACCCCTTCTCAATATTTCAATTTCCAGCCCATATATATATATATATATATATATATATATATATATATATATATATATATATATATATATATATATATATATATATATATATATATATATATATAACTTTTAAGTGGCTCTAATTTGGATTCTTATTCTTTTTCTTATTTTCTTCTTTTCTGCAAAATAAAGAGTAAATTAAGCTAATGATTTATATAATTAGTATATAATTGCTCTAAAAGTGACTCAAAAATATCTCTACAAAATGCACTAAATTGGAGTTTATCAACTCCCCCACACTTAACTTTTGCTTGTCCTCAAGCAAATTTCCTGGCTCAATAAATTTTTCAAATAAATAATAGAGACAGTCAAATAAGGAACCCAAAATTAGAAGCACAATGGCAGACAATAGACAATATAACACATATGAGGTGTCAAAAGGTTGCCCAATTAGAGTCTCATGTCCTTGAAGAATACATTTCTATGAACAAAGGCACTCGCTCACAATCTCTCTTAGTGTTTAGGGACTAGGGAAATATACACTCAAGTTTCCATAAAATGCACATTACCATATGTTTGTAATTTGACCAAATCTCCACTAAATAGTTCACATGTATGCAAAAGATGGGGTTTCATGGGTTGTAATGGGGCCGGGGTGAATTTATGCAGGGTAGGATATAAGAAGAAAGGGATAACCAAAGGGCTAACAAAAAAAGAAATGAATAGTAACATTTGAAATCAAATATGGAGCTCCTATCTATTTTACAATTTTTGCCCAAACTCCAAATTAATTCCATTTCCTTCTTCACTCTTTTTCTATTGAGTAGACTCTTTTTGATTTGCCTTTTTTCTTGAGTAGGCCCTTTCATTTCATTTTTTTTTGATTTGCCCTTTGGCTCTTTCATTCTTTTGATGTGCATTTTCCTCCTTGTTGCTTTCCTTTTTTTTCAAATTTTCTTCCTATTTTTTTTTTTCATTTTTTTGGAGGAAAAGGTAAGTACATGATTCACTCTTTTTTTTATCCTGACAAGATAGATAACTAAAGAATAGGACAAAGTTTCAGTCCTAACAATATAGACAATTAAAAATATAGGACGAAATTGTAATTTTCAATAGTTGCTCCACATTTAATTTCAAATGGTTACCATAAAAAAAAGAAAAAATTATATTTAGGTACCAAAGAAAAAAAAATATAACAATTAGGCTCAAAGGGGGCAACTAATGGATAAATTCAACAAACAACTCTGAGGCCAGAAAAATACCTAAATTCCCCAAATCTTTTTACATGATGCAAATCAATTTTTGCCTTGAAATGGTCAAAAGACAAATTCTAGAATGTAGCAAATTGGGAAACACACTTATAGAAAGAAAAGGGGTACAAATTTATGATTTAGTATCAATCCCCTTATGAAGGCTCAGGTCTCACATTTAGAAGCTAATTCACAAAAAGTACTCAACAGGAACAAATGCTAATTATCAGCTTCCTAAGGACATCCTCACAGTTACAATTAAGCACAAGTCTGTCAAGTAAATTGATTATGGGATCCCCTAAAGGCAAAATCTCTATTTCTTTTCCAGTTTTATATCCAAAACTAGCCAGAAAAAATGCTATCAACACATATGGTGGGTAGGTGCATTAATAGAGATCAAGTGACAAACAAATAAACTCTCCTCCCCCACACTAGCATGAAGCATGGTCCTCAATGCAAAATGATCAAATAGAAACCAAAAGAAATAAATGAGAGAGAGAGAGAGAGTAATAGTGACTTCCCTGAGAGAGCTTGTAGTCCGAGCTTACCCCTAAAAACAAAACAAAAACAAAAATGAGAGAAAATAAAACACAGGTTGCCTCCTGCAAAGCGCTTGTTTAACGTCTCGAGCCTGACGGTATTAGAGTCAGTCCTTGAGGGCAGTGACATAGCTCACTTGACTCAACCCTTCCTCAAAATGCTTCACACGCTGCCCATTGACCTTAAAAATGGGGCCATCTTCATGAGATACCTCAAGCACTCCATAAGGAAAAACTTGAGTAACAGTGTAGGGTCCATACCACCTTGAGCGCAACTTTCCTGGAAAAAGACGCAAACGTGAGTTATAAATTAAAACTTTTGCACCAACATGGAATTCGCGCTGCTGGATGCGCTTATCATGCCACTTTTTAGTCCGCTCCTTATATAACTTGGCATTCTCATAAGCTCCCAGGCGGAGCTCATCAAATTCATCGAGCTGCAGCAACCTTGTCATACCCTAATTTTGTCCGCCTAGGTCGAAACCCTAATTTTCAAACAAAAATAAGTAAGTTAAGGTTTAGCATTCATTCATAATGTCATGAAGACCATCATTCATGCATTTCAAAGTTTTGAAAGTCATCTTAGGATTAGGGATGCATTGCATTGCCTTTTATAGCATTTTCAGAGTTTTTCAAGACCAAGGGCATTTTGGTCATTTTCGAAAAATGAGACATTTCTCAGCAAAAAAATCATTTCTTGCATACATTTTAGATTTTAGGGCCATTTTAGAGTTTTGAAGTAATTCTTGAAAAGAAAATGCATTTTGAACAAGGATTAGGGTTTCTAATGATCAAAAGGGCATTTTGGTCATTTCGCCAAAAAAATTCAATTTTTCATCAAAAAATCACAGGGATCTATAAGGAATCACTTGAGGTAAGATGTGCTTGATCATACATATTTTTGGTAAATACATTGTTGATTTATGTAAAAGAAAGAAAAAGTCAAAACCGTAAAGTCAACAATGGAATATTCTTCAAGCATCTTCAATGTGGGGCACCCAAATCAATTTTGGGATGATGGTAGCATTTATTTCTGAACCCAATGATTGATGATAGGATATGGCCCAAAATGGCAAGAATTTAGAAGAATTATCTAGAAGGGAATAAGGAATATCCCTTTGAATTTTGAAAGGTCAAGTGTAGTACAATAGTACAAGTTGCAATTCCACTCACTCTCTCTCCCTTGGCTGCGAATATCAGCTCCATATCCACCCAATTTTGATTTATTTTATTGCTTGATAATCATGTTTTGATCATAGCCTTTCATTTGAATTGTAAATGCAATCCCAACCCTCCATTTGAATTAAAATGGCATTCTTGCAATATGAACCATTTGGAAAAACATTTTGGTAAAATGATTTATCCTTCACCCTCCCTCCTTATGCTGCACCCCTCAGCCCCCTCTCTCCTCCCTTTGTGCTTCTTGACTACCCTCAATCCTTGTGACAATTGATCCTAACCATTGATCCCAAATAAAACTCTAATCCTAGAGCACAAGTGAGATGAAGTGACATAGTTACCCTCAACTTTGAGTGGCCTCTATAAATACCATTTTGTGCTCAGCTCACAAGGACCTTTTGGCTGATCATTCACTCCTCAAAAAACCCTAGCCCACTCTCTCAAAAGAGCCTCCAAAATCGTGAGCACACTCACCTTCATCCACCCATTGTTTCTTTGATTTTTCTTCACCAAATCACTTCCAATCCACTCCCATTTCGCATATCTTCTTCCTACCATCTTCAAGTTCAGATTCATACCCTCAAGAGCTTAGGATTTTGAAGGTTTTCAAGGGCTTGGTTGGTGTTCTTTTGAAGATTTGGTTGATTGGTTCACTAGCTCTCCATTTTCGCATAGTTTAGTGAAGGCTCTAGGTAAACTCTTAGAACCCTTTGCATTCATAAACTTTTTGCATCAAAAAGACTTATTTCTTTTGCATATTCATCAAAATGTAGATTAGGGGGCTGTTGGGGGAGATTTGGCATCTCACCCCTATTGAATAAGTTGTGTTATGTGATCTTTGCATATCATCATCTTTGCATCTTTGTTTCATGAATAAAATGCTTTTTTCCCCTTGATTTGGTTTCGGCCTTATGTTAGATCTTAGGGATCTTGTTTCTTCTAATTCATTTCATGTCCAAAATGTGAATAATGGTTGGATTTCAAGCATGTGTAGCTTAGGGTTCAACTTGTAGAAACTAAGGTTTTGATGTTTGTTTCATTTCCTTAATTTTTGTATGAATAAATGTATGTGATACTTGATCTTTATCTTATAATCTCATGTGCTATGTTATGTTTGTGTTTGATGTCATTTTTATGCATCAATTTATGTCATGTTTGGCATGAAATTTGTTGGTGAATATTGCTTGCAAGCATTCGGCCAAGGCCACTTTTATGACCTAGCTTTTGTTGCAATTTGATTTGTTGATTTGGTGTGTGCAAATAATTTTGTGTAAATGTGTTTCTTTAACCATTTACCAATGTACTTTACTATTCACTTAAAAAATTACCAAAAAGTTAAAAACATTTTCATTCTTACTTTTCACTTCTTACCACAAGTTTTTACCTCATTCATTAACTCTTTACTCAAAAATACAAAAAGATTTTACCATTCACTTTTTACCATTTACCTTTCACCTCTCATTAAAATATTTTCACTTGCCTTTACACTTGTTTCACTATTTGCATATCACATCATGTTTAATCACTTACCTCTTGTTGATGATTGGGTGATGTGATCCAAATACTTATGCCTAGTGCATATCCCAAGTAGAGGAGATCACCCAAAGTGAATCAATCCCTTTGTGTTTCATTTGCATAGTTAATTACTTGTCTCTTGTTGATGATTGGGTGATGTGATCCAAATACTTATGCCTAGTGCATATCCCAAGTAGGGGAGATCACCCAAAGTGAATCAATCCCTTTGTGTTTCATTTGCATAGTTAATTACTTGTCTCTTGTTGATGATTGGGTGATGTGATCCAAATACTTATGCCTAGTGCATATCCCAAGTAGGGGAGATCACCCAAAGTGAATCAATCCCTTTGTGTTTCATTTGCATAGTTAATTACTTGTCTCTTGTTGATGATTGGGTGATGTGATCCAAATACTTATGCCTAGTGCATATCCCAAGTAGGGGAGATCACCCAAAGTGAATCAATCCCTTTGTGTTTCATTTGCATAGTTAATTACTTGTCGCTTGTTGATGATTTAGTAATGTGATTCAACACTAATGCCTAGTGCATGCCCCAAGTGTTGAAGATTACTTGAAAGTGATTCAACTACTTGCATCATTTACTTACATGCTTTGCATTCATTACTTGTGTGCTCATTGTGCTTGAAAGTGTTGAATTGGTGTTCACAACTTGGTTGTTTTGATTTTCGCAAAGACTTTGTAAAGTCATAGACTTATTGCTGCTCGATAGTAACACTTCAAACCTCAAAACCATGTCGCATGTGAAAGACAATTCGTTACTCGTTAGTAACATCTACAGTTTCAAAACTTTTAGCACTCAAGTTCAAAAAACAAGTTTGTCACTCATTAGTAACAACTTCAATTTTCAAAAACCTTTTGCATTCGTAATTAAAAACATTTTTTGCATTTGCACTCAATCAATTTCAAACCCATAAAAACAATGTGAGCAAGTAATGATCACCCATAGCCTTAGCTAGTTTGATCATGAAAGCTCTCCCTTTTCCAAAAGCCATGTGAACTAGTAAGGATCACCCATAGCCTTAGCTAGTTTGATCATGAAAGTTCCTTCCTTTTTCAAACACCTTCTTCAAGGCTTCTTTTTCTCGCTCCAAGAACTACGTTGCTTTGATTCCCACTTGGGATACGTAGGAGCGAGACTTGTTCTCGTCAAGCACATCAAAAAAAATCTTCACTTTCACAACAATAAAAAACCTCCATTTTTAAAACAAACAAAAAATGTTTTCAAACCCATTGTCGTTAGTAGCTAATCAGAACCGTAGTTCGTCTAGCTATTGACATCAATGTCCTTTCTCCAAAAAGAACAATAAGTGATGACCACCCATAGCCTTTGCTTGTTTGGTCATCAAACAAATCAATCCTTTTCAAAAAGCTTTCAAAAAGAGAATAAAAACAAGTTGTTACCAACGGTCACCCAGAACCTTAGTTCGTTTGACTAGCGGTAGCGACTCCTTTTGAGTACTTAGCGGTGATTACCCATAGCCTTAGCTAGTTTAGTCACTCGCCAGTACTCGTCCTATTTCGAAAACTCACCTAAAAAGTTAAAAAACAAAAACCAAGGCAGAACTACGTAGCTCTGAGTTCTCCATTGTACCAGGAGATACGTAGGAGCGGGTCGTTACCCCCGTCGAGCTCTTTTCTAAAAAACTCTCTTTTTCCCCCTCTTTACATAAGTTTTCCATTAATTTCCCATCCATCTTCAAATAAGAATAAAATAGGCAAATCTAAGTATTCTTCAAATCAAACATTGAAACCACACAATTTAATTAGAGGTTCCCTTTCAGTAGAAAGGAGGAATGGGGTGCTAATACCTTCCTCATTCCTAACCGACCCCCGAACCCATATCTCTATTTTTCAAAAGACCACCCGCCTTTTTGTAAAAGACTTTTTTCTAATGTTTTGGTCTAAAAACTAAAATATTGGTGGCGGCTTCACAATTTTCTACGTTGTACATTGAAGAACCCTAAACTAAAAACATTTTTTTCAAAAGTGGGTCAAGCCTAATTAATTAAGCGTGTGGTTTGTGTGATTGATTTGAACATCTTGCTTTGCCTCTATTCTTCTTCCTTTTCATAAGCATGTTGCATCCATATGCATTCTTCTATGTTTGCTTTTGTTTAAAATAATAGATAGTTACTTCTTTGCTTAAATGCTTAGTTTCCTCATGCATATTTCCCCTCTCTTGTCATGTCCCCTTCTTCTTTGCTCGCTTCCTTAAGCAAGTAGTGCATTGTTGTTGGCACCCTAGGCTTGTTTGTATTTGAATGATATTGAACCCTAGAGTAGACAACATGCTATTGTCTGGACTGTTCTGGATTGTCGTTTGCAGGTGGGGTAGTTTTTAAGGAAATGCCCTTCGCACACACACACTTGTACCTTGAGATTATATGATTAGAGAAGGAGACCATAACCCAGGTCTGTTAGGGTATCGTAGGACGAGTGGATTCGAGTAGTGGGAGCCCATCAGGACCTTTGTCCGTTTGGCTACTCGCGAAAGTTTCAATCAGAGTTGTGCTCTTCCATGATACCTTGTACCTAGCAGTTTGCTGCATTTACAAGGAATTTCGTGAAAGAGACTGTGGCTCTGATGACCTTTGTGAGGGTGTGAATAGAGCTACATGAGAAGATTATCCCTAAAGTGTCTTAGATCATAGGTTCTACCCCATTTTAGGTCACAAGGGCTTTCCAAATTGTGTGCTGCATCGTGCATTCAGTTCAATCAATTTTCCCTCAGAATTTTCGAAAATCAAAAAAGATGTGCTTTTCCTTTTCAATAAAACGCCTATATGAGGTGGCATATAGTGTGAAAATTTTCAAATCACCACCTGTAAATATCCTCTTTCTGCACAAAAAAAAAGGGTATCATTGCATCATTGCATCACTGCATTATCGCATCATTTGCATTGCATAAAATTCCAATTTTGAAAAAAAAAACCATTCATCTTGCATTCCCTTTCATTACATAAAGATAAAACAAAAAAAAACAATTATCATCTGCATAGCATAAGCATTTCATTTATAATCATGCAAAAAATCCTCGTCGAGTTCATCCAAGACGAGGCGTTCATGCATAAGCATTATTTCAAAAAAAGAGAGACACAGTAGAACTACGCAAGCTTTGATTCCTCATTACAATGGGGATACGTAGGAGCGGGTCATACCCCGTCAAGCACATTTTTCTAAAACCTTTTTTTCCAATAAATCATTTGCATCTCCAAATAATTTTTCAAAATCATGTTCCAAAACTAAAAAACAAAACAGAAAATCATTGTGAGTATCATGCATTTCATTGCACAAAAATAATGATGAAAACAAGAAAGCATCTCATTCATGATCATGAATAAAAATCATCATTTAGAAAAAAGCATCATTCCTGCATCTTTCATCATTCAAAAGAAAAAGGGGGCATCAGCGTTTCATATCTTGTATTGCCTCTATAAAAAATCATTTTGAGAAGAAGCATCATTCTTGCATCATTCATCATCCAAAGATCCACTGGCATTTCATACTTCGTCTTGCATAAAAAGAAAGCATCAAAAAGAAAAAAAAAACTTTTAGAATAATTACACTTTTCAAGTGAATATGCTTTCATACATTTCATTTTCATCATGTATACATCATAATCCATGCATTGCATACAACAAAAATGTTGTGATGAGAGCCGAGATGTTCTTGCAAAGTAATCTTTCCTTCTTGGAAACGTTTACCCTCACTCATTTGCAAACTCAAGGTGTTCCAAGGCACTCAGTTTTTCACATCAATAGCTCATTTGTATTTCCTTCAAAAAAGGGCATTACATCTCACCCATTCCATGATAAAAGACCGAAACAGTTCATCAAAAAGTTTTCATATCATGTCTTAACCAATGTTAACTCTCTGAAGCGTTCTCCTAGTAAGCATGCATGCCAGGTGCAGTTTCTCTTGCTTGAGTCAGTCAATTTCCTTCATTTATCATCATTCCCCATCCAAATCTAACCCCACCCCGTCCACCCATAAAGTGCATATTCTCCCCATCAGTGCGTAAATACTTTGGTTCATTTTAACACTTTAAGTCCTCCATGCTGGGGCAAGTCTGTGATCACTAAGTTTCCTTGTCAATATCACATACCTTGAGTGCAAGTCTTCCAAAAATAATATAATAAACAAGAAAATAAGCTCGCTAGGTTGAAAACCCGCAAAGGGCGGCCTAGGCAAAAAAAGCGCCCGGTGGATTGAAAACTCACAAAGAGCGGTCCAGGCAAAAGTTAGGGCATAAAAAAAAAGAAGAAAGAAAAATGCAAAGAAAAATGCAAACACATGAAGGTATATAAATTATTGTTCCAAAGTTAAGTCTTACAGAAATAAGCAATCGGGATTTGAAGTGAAGTTTGGCCATACCCTCAAAAACCCAAAATCCCAGAAAATCCCTTTCCTACCCACCTTAAGCCAAGAAAAACCAAAATCCAAAAATCACCCTAGACAAGGATCACCTCAAATATCAAAAAGCAGGGCATCACCTTTTACCAGCTCACCCGAGTCAAAGAATGAAAAGAGTCAAATAAAAAAAGAGACCAAGAAAAAAGGAGAAAATCAAAAGGGATTCAAAAATGAAAACCCCAAAGCAAGAGAAACAAAAGAAATATCAGTGGTGAGCTGGTACATGTTGCCACAAAACACAAGAGATCCTTGTCTCAATAAATCTTCAAACACTTCATCATTCCCATACACCCCCCTTCCATAAACCGCAAACACTTTCCTTTGACCTCGACATCCCGCCCCTCACAAACCCTTAGCCAGGAATAAAATTTCCAAACACCCTATCAAGCCATTTAACCCTCATAGACCATTAACCGTCAAATCAATGCCGAATAAAAATCATCCTCCCATTAACCTCAAACACTTCGATAAGCCCAATTACCCCTCCTCCACGAAACACCACAATCCTGAAATGTCCAGTCCGATCAATGACCGGTTGCTTTCGTTTTCTCAAGTTTTAATCTTAGGACAACTAAGTTTATCTGTCTACAGTGTGTTTGCTCAAAAAAAAAAACAAAAAAAAAACAAACGATCAGAAAAAAGAAAGCTGATCAAGAAAAAAACAAACCCTCAGGAAAAAGAAATGAGGGAGCAAAAACAAACAGTCAGAAAAAAGAAAGCTGACAAAATAAAAGAGGGACCTGCACTCCAAAACAGCTTCAAACTGCATTAAAACAAGGTTTAGTGATCACCAAGTGAGGCTTCTTTCACACCAAAAGTCAATACATCAGTAGAGAACCAAATATTTGCACTGAGAACGTCACTCAGATTCAAAGTAGGGGCATTCTCTTCACCACCCACCCACCCTGGTCTTGGGAAGGTCTGTTCAAATGCCCATCCCATGTCACTCCAATTGTCAATACTTCCAAAGTGAGAGCAAGTACATTCCCATTCCTTCACCTCATTCATTCCCATAAAAAACCTCACCGGGGCAATCTCTCAACCCACTATCCTAAACAAAGCCTTGTCATTCTAACTGGGGCAGCTTTGTCCTTGTTATGACTGGGGCAACATCAAACTTTGTGGGGTGAGACAAAATCTCTTTTGCACCTTTCATTTCAAAAGCCGAAGCATTCCCAATTCATCATCTTCTACGCCCCTAGTTGTTGTCACCACTAGACAGGGGCAAGTTATTCACTCGTCAAAGACCTGAACTAGGGCAATTTTGTATCTCTTGGTCCCACATAAGCTTCGCCAATAACCATGTCTGTCATTCCTTCACTTGCCATAAATGTCCATGCCCTAAACCAATTCCAGGTTAACTGACTCATTCATGCACATCTGCACTCCTATGCATGCTTACTAGACAATGCTTCAAAAGAGAGAGCACAAGTTGTTTACGTGATATCTAAAATTCAGTCATCATGGAAAGAAAGAGAAAACAAGCGAGGTTGTTTGTAAATAAAAACCTTGAGAACACCAGAGTTTGAATCAAATTCAATTTTTCAACAGAATGGTCAATAATCATCTCAAGCCCTTGCATTCAAAGTCTCGCATCTCACAAAAATGTCTACCTCATGCATCTAAGCATTATAGCATATGCATCAAAGCATTACATTTGCATCTTCACATTTTGTGCATTCATCACATAGTAAAAAGAAAAAAAAAACGTTCCACATCAGTTGCACCATATTAATACTTGTATTTCATAGAAGAAAATAGTAAAGAAGAAAAAACAGAAATCTTTTCATTGCATTGGCATCATATTAATGTTCGCACTTCATAAAAAAGGAAAAGAACAAAATCATTGCATGTCATCTGCCATTTCATCAAAACGCAAGAGCATTAAATACCAAAATTTCGCATTTGCATACCAGCACTGCATAAAAAGAGCAAAAGAAAAGAATTTAGAAAACAAAAAAGGGGATTAAAAAAAAAAACAAAAGAACAGCGAAACAAATAAAATTCATACATTGCATTCATCAAACATAGAAAAATTTGTGCAAGCAAAAAGAAACTCCTGCATCACATCACATTCATCCCATCAAAAAGCAATCATGGCATTTGCATTGCATGCATTTGTTCATTTTCAGCTGCAGGTACAAAGAGAGGATGAGCACTTCGGTGTTAGCCCTCGCCCCCATTTTCCAGAAAATGCTCCCCCAAGTTGGGAGAGTTCAGAATAAAAAAAAACAAAAAAAACAAGAGAAAAACAAACGATCAGAAAAGAGAAAGCTGATCATAAAAAAAAAAAACAAGAAAAGAACAAACAAGCAGAAAAAAGAAAGCTGCTTAAAGAAAACAAACAGCATAAACAAAGACAGAAAAATTGCAGAAAACGGAACATAAAAAGAACACACCATCTTCATATCATCCATCATTCTCATACCATTCATACCATTCATCGCTTCATGGCATCAAACAGTAGTGCATTACACTTTCAATTTGTATCTCAGAAGAGCGAAGAAATAACAGAAAAAGCATTCCACCAAAGTCAATCATTGCATTCATATGCATTCAAGTGCATGCATTTCATGTACCAGTCAAGATAGAAGTAGTTACCTCAGACTAGATAGTCTCAACCCAGAGTTAGTAAACTCCATCAACCCAGAGTTAGTGAACTCCATCAATCCAGATCACAACATCGTGTACGAGCACGCGATGGATCCATCCGACTTCGTCAAGTCCTTCGGATTAGTTATGTCAACCTAAGGCATAATGGACATCCTTTGATCAAATCAGTTCCGGACCTGATGTTGATCGGCCGCTCGAGAAGGCCACCCCTAAGCTCGGATTCAACAAGAGTCCGTTAGAAGGTTTTTAGGCAACCTCCGAATTCAGGACCCCAGCGTCCCTTCAGAACCCCAGTGTTCATTCAGGATCCAAGCATCCCTTCAGGACCCAAGTGTCCATCCAGGTTACTTTCTTTACTGCTTTCTTAATAGCTTTATTTCCTGCTTTTTGAGGGCGGGCATTTCATTTAAGTAAAAAAAAAAAGAGAGAAAATTCGGGTTTTCCCAAGCAGACAAAATCAGTATAATTTCTGAATTCTTTATTTCTATTTTGCCTCGGAATATGTTTCGGCCAATTCATATTCCTTGTCAAAATCCAAATAAAGAGGGGCAGCTGTCATACCCTAATTTTGTCCGCCTAGGTCGAAACCCTAATTTTCAAACAAAAATAAGTAAGTTAAGGTTTAGCATTCATTCATAATGTCATGAAGACCATCATTCATGCATTTCAAAGTTTTGAAAGTCATCTTAGGATTAGGGATGCATTGCATTGCCTTTTATAGCATTTTCAGAGTTTTTCAAGACCAAGGGCATTTTGGTCATTTTCGAAAAATGAGACATTTCTCAGCAAAAAAATCATTTCTTGCATACATTTTAGATTTTAGGGCCATTTTAGAGTTTTGAAGTAATTCTTGAAAAGAAAATGCATTTTGAACAAGGATTAGGGTTTCTAATGATCAAAAGGGCATTTTGGTCATTTCGCCAAAAAAATTCAATTTTTCATCAAAAAATCACAGGGATCTATAAGGAATCACTTGAGGTAAGATGTGCTTGATCATACATATTTTTGGTAAATACATTGTTGATTTATGTAAAAGAAAGAAAAAGTCAAAACCGTAAAGTCAACAATGGAATATTCTTCAAGCATCTTCAAAGTGGGGCACCCAAATCAATTTTGGGATGATGGTAGCATTTATTTCTGAACCCAATGATTGATGATAGGATATGGCCCAAAATGGCAAGAATTTAGAAGAATTATCTAGAAGGGAATAAGGAATATCCCTTTGAATTTTGAAAGGTCAAGTGTAGTACAATAGTACAAGTTGCAATTCCACTCACTCTCTCTCCCTTGGCTGCGAATATCAGCTCCATATCCACCCAATTTTGATTTATTTTATTGCTTGATAATCATGTTTTGATCATAGCCTTTCATTTGAATTGTAAATGCAATCCCAACCCTCCATTTGAATTAAAATGGCATTCTTGCAATATGAACCATTTGGAAAAACATTTTGGTAAAATGATTTATCCTTCACCCTCCCTCCTTATGCTGCACCCCTCAGCCCCCTCTCTCCTCCCTTTGTGCTTCTTGACTACCCTCAATCCTTGTGACAATTGATCCTAACCATTGATCCCAAATAAAACTCTAATCCTAGAGCACAAGTGAGATGAATTGACATAGTTACCCTCAACTTTGAGTGGCCTCTATAAATACCATTTTGTGCTCAGCTCACAAGGACCTTTTGGCTGATCATTCACTCCTCAAAAAACCCTAGCCCACTCTCTCAAAAGAGCCTCCAAAATCGTGAGCACACTCACCTTCATCCACCCATTGTTTCTTTGATTTTTCTTCACCAAATCACTTCCAATCCACTCCCATTTCGCATATCTTCTTCCTACCATCTTCAAGTTCAGATTCATACCCTCAAGAGCTTAGGATTTTGAAGGTTTTCAAGGGCTTGGTTGGTGTTCTTTTGAAGATTTGGTTGATTGGTTCACTAGCTCTCCATTTTCGCATAGTTTAGTGAAGGCTCTAGGTAAACTCTTAGAACCCTTTGCATTCATAAACTTTTTGCATCAAAAAGACTTATTTCTTTTGCATATTCATCAAAATGTAGATTAGGGGGCTGTTGGGGGAGATTTGGCATCTCACCCCTATTGAATAAGTTGTGTTATGTGATCTTTGCATATCATCATCTTTGCATCTTTGTTTCATGAATAAAATGCTTTTTTCCCCTTGATTTGGTTTCGGCCTTATGTTAGATCTTAGGGATCTTGTTTCTTCTAATTCATTTCATGTCCAAAATGTGAATAATGGTTGGATTTCAAGCATGTGTAGCTTAGGGTTCAACTTGTAGAAACTAAGGTTTTTATGTTTGTTTCATTTCCTTAATTTTTGTATGAATAAATGTATGTGATACTTGATCTTTATCTTATAATCTCATGTGCTATGTTATGTTTGTGTTTGATGTCATTTTTATGCATCAATTTATGTCATGTTTGGCATGAAATTTGTTGGTGAATATTGCTTGCAAGCATTCGGCCAAGGCCACTTTTATGACCTAGCTTTTGTTGCAATTTGATTTGTTGATTTGGTGTGTGCAAATAATTTTGTGTAAATGTGTTTCTTTAACCATTTACCAATGTACTTTACTATTCACTTAAAAAATTACCAAAAAGTTAAAAACATTTTCATTCTTACTTTTCACTTCTTACCACAAGTTTTTACCTCATTCATTAACTCTTTACTCAAAAATACAAAAAGATTTTACCATTCACTTTTTACCATTTACCTTTCACCTCTCATTAAAATATTTTCACTTGCCTTTACACTTGTTTCACTATTTGCATATCACATCATGTTTAATCACTTACCTCTTGTTGATGATTGGGTGATGTGATCCAAATACTTATGCCTAGTGCATATCCCAAGTAGAGGAGATCACCCAAAGTGAATCAATCCCTTTGTGTTTCATTTGCATAGTTAATTACTTGTCTCTTGTTGATGATTGGGTGATGTGATCCAAATACTTATGCCTAGTGCATATCCCAAGTAGGGGAGATCACCCAAAGTGAATCAATCCCTTTGTGTTTCATTTGCATAGTTAATTACTTGTCTCTTGTTGATGATTGGGTGATGTGATCCAAATACTTATGCCTAGTGCATATCCCAAGTAGGGGAGATCACCCAAAGTGAATCAATCCCTTTGTGTTTCATTTGCATAGTTAATTACTTGTCTCTTGTTGATGATTGGGTGATGTGATCCAAATACTTATGCCTAGTGCATATCCCAAGTAGGGGAGATCACCCAAAGTGAATCAATCCCTTTGTGTTTCATTTGCATAGTTAATTACTTGTCGCTTGTTGATGATTTAGTAATGTGATTCAACACTAATGCCTAGTGCATGCCCCAAGTGTTGAAGATTACTTGAAAGTGATTCAACTACTTGCATCATTTACTTACATGCTTTGCATTCATTACTTGTGTGCTCATTGTGCTTGAAAGTGTTGAATTGGTGTTCACAACTTGGTTGTTTTGATTTTCGCAAAGACTTTGTAAAGTCATAGACTTATTGCTGCTCGATAGTAACACTTCAAACCTCAAAACCATGTCGCATGTGAAAGACAATTCGTTACTCGTTAGTAACATCTACAGTTTCAAAACTTTTAGCACTCAAGTTCAAAAAACAAGTTTGTCACTCATTAGTAACAACTTCAATTTTCAAAAACCTTTTGCATTCGTAATTAAAAACATTTTTTGCATTTGCACTCAATCAATTTCAAACCCATAAAAACAATGTGAGCAAGTAATGATCACCCATAGCCTTAGCTAGTTTGATCATGAAAGCTCTCCCTTTTCCAAAAGCCATGTGAACTAGTAAGGATCACCCATAGCCTTAGCTAGTTTGATCATGAAAGTTCCTTCCTTTTTCAAACACCTTCTTCAAGGCTTCTTTTTCTCGCTCCAAGAACTACGTTGCTTTGATTCCCACTTGGGATACGTAGGAGCGAGACTTGTTCTCGTCAAGCACATCAAAAAAAATCTTCACTTTCACAACAATAAAAAACCTCCATTTTTAAAACAAACAAAAAATGTTTTCAAACCCATTGTCGTTAGTAGCTAATCAGAACCGTAGTTCGTCTAGCTATTGACATCAATGTCCTTTCTCCAAAAAGAACAATAAGTGATGACCACCCATAGCCTTTGCTTGTTTGGTCATCAAACAAATCAATCCTTTTCAAAAAGCTTTCAAAAAGAGAATAAAAACAAGTTGTTACCAACGGTCACCCAGAACCTTAGTTCGTTTGACTAGCGGTAGCGACTCCTTTTGAGTACTTAGCGGTGATTACCCATAGCCTTAGCTAGTTTAGTCACTCGCCAGTACTCGTCCTATTTCGAAAACTCACCTAAAAAGTTAAAAAACAAAAACCAAGGCAGAACTACGTAGCTCTGAGTTCTCCATTGTACCAGGAGATACGTAGGAGCGGGTCGTTACCCCCGTCGAGCTCTTTTCTAAAAAACTCTCTTTTTCCCCCTCTTTACATAAGTTTTCCATTAATTTCCCATCCATCTTCAAATAAGAATAAAATAGGCAAATCTAAGTATTCTTCAAATCAAACATTGAAACCACACAATTTAATTAGAGGTTCCCTTTCAGTAGAAAGGAGGAATGGGGTGCTAATACCTTCCTCATTCCTAACCGACCCCCGAACCCATATCTCTATTTTTCAAAAGACCACCCGCCTTTTTGTAAAAGACTTTTTTCTAATGTTTTGGTCTAAAAACTAAAATATTGGTGGCGGCTTCACAATTTTCTACGTTGTACATTGAAGAACCCTAAACGGGATTTTTCGGGGTATAACAAACCTATATTCACCTGTAAGCTGAGCATCAAAGTTTAGAAATTTTAAAGCCCAAAGTGATTTATGCTCTAATTCAATGGGCAAATGACATGATTTTCCAAAAACAAGACGATAAGGAGACATCCCAATGGGGGTTTTAAAAGCAGTTCTATAGGCCCATAGTGCATCATCAAGTTTCAAAGACCAATCTTTTCTTGATCCACTAACTGTCTTCTCTAAAATCCTTTTAAGCTCTCTGTTTGAAATTTCAACCTGGCCACTAGTTTGCGGATGGTAAGGAGTTGTCACCTTATGGGTGACACCATATTTGCTCAAAAGATTTTCAAATTGTTTATTGCAAAAATGGGTGCCACCATCACTAAAAATTGCTCGGGGAGTGCCAAATCTGGAGAAAATGTTTTTCTTTAAAAATTTTACCACCACTCGAGCATCATTAGTGGGTAAGGCTACAGCTTCCACCCACTTAGACACATAATCTACAGCAACAAGAATATATTGATTTGAAAAAGATTTAGGGAAGGACCCCAAAAAGTCAATACCCCATACATCAAATATCTCACAAACCAAAATGTTGTTTAAAGGCATCTATTGACGCCTAGAAATATTGCCACTCCTTTGACAACTATCACAAGCTTTCACAAATTCATGAGCATCTTTAAATATAGTCGGCCAATAAAAACCACATTGTAAAACTTTATATGCAGTTCTATTTGAGCCAAAGTGGCCACCTACCTCTCTAGAGTGACAATGCTCAAGGATAGAAGTTACCTCATCCATAGGCACACAACGCCTAATAACCTTGTCTTCACATACTTTAAATAGGTAAGGGTCATCCCACAAGTAGTGTCTAGCATCAGAAATTAATTTCTTCTTTTGCTGAAAAGAAAAATCAGGGGGAACAACCTTACCCACCAAATAGTTGACAATGTCTGCAAACCAAGGAATAGTAGAAATAGCTAAAAGTCTCTCATCAGGGAAAACCTCCTTGATCTCCCCATCATTTGAGGCCTGCATCACACTATGGTCAAGCCTTGAGAGGTGGTCAGCTACAAAGTTCTCTGAGCCTTTCTTGTCTCTAATCTCCAAGTCAAACTCTTGTAGCAACAAAATCCACCTGATTAACCTGGGTTTTGCATCCTGCTTTCCAAGCAAATATCTAATAGCAGCATGATCAGTATAAACAATAACTTTAGAAAGAACAAGGTAATGACGAAACTTGTCAAATGCAAATACTACAGCTAGTAACTCTTTCTCTGAGCCTTTCTTGTCTCTAATCTCCAAGTCAAACTCTTGTAGCAACAAAATCCACCTGATTAACCTGGGTTTTGCATCTTGCTTTCCAAGCAAATATCTAATAGCAGCATGATCAGTATAAACAATAACTTTAGAAAGAACAAGGTAATGACGAAACTTGTCAATTGCAAATACTACAGCTAGTAACTCTTTCTCTGTGGTAGTGTAATTTCTTTGAGCATCATCAAGAGTACGACTAGCATAGTAAATGGTATAAAATACCTTATTCTTTCTTTGCCCCAAAACAGCCCCCACAGCAGTATCGCTAGCATCACACATAATTTCAAAGGGAAGCGACCAATCGGGGGCACTAATTAATTTTTCCTTTAAACAATTAAAAGCCTTCAAACAAGTGTCAGAAAAATCAAAAGTGGCCTCCTTAACCAAGAGGTCAGTCATAGGCTTTGAAGTTTTTGAGAAGTCTTTAACAAACCTCCTATAGAAGCCAGCATGGCCAAGAAAACTACGGACCCCTTTAACAGAATTGGGTGGGGGCAACTTTGCAATTACCTCCACCTTTGCGGGGTCAACTTCAATGCCTCTAGTGGACACCTTGTGTCCCAAAATAATGCAATCTCGTACCATAAATTGACACTTCTCCCAATTGAGCACTAAATTAGTATCCCTGCATCTCTGCAACACTGAATTCAAGTTATGTAAACAATCCTCATAAGAGGATCCAAAGACAGTAAAATCATCCATAAATATCTCAATGCATTTTTCAACCAAGTCAGAGAAAATAGCCATCATGCATCTTTGGAAAGTGGTAGGGGCATTACATAAGCCGAATGACACCCTTTTATATGCAAATGTTCCATATGGGCAAGTAAAAGTAGTTTTTTCTTGATCTTCAGAAGCCACTGGTATTTGCAAATAACCGGAATATCCATCCAAACAACAATAATAATGATGACCTACCACTCTCTCAAGCATTTGATCAATAAAGGGAAGGGGGAAGTGATCTTTTCGGGTGACATCATTTAATTTTCTATAATCAATGCACATACGCCACCCGGTAGTTTTCCTAACTGCAATTAATTCATTTTTATCATTCTCCATTACAGTAGTAACTCCCTTTTTAGGAACACATTGAACAGGACTTACCCACTTACTATCAGAGATAGGATAGATGATACCTGCATCAAGAAGCTTAATCACTTCCTTTTTGACCACCTCTTTTATGTTAGGATTGAGGCGGCGTTGAGGTAGTGCCCGAGGTTGGTAATCATCCTCCATATAAATCTTGTGAGTGCAAATTGAGGGACTAATGCCTTTTATATCATGAATAGACCATCCAAAGGCTTCTTTGTTGGCCCTTAATACCCTCAAAAGCTTATCCTCCATGGTATCTGTCAAATCTGCAGAAATAATCACAGGCAAAGAGGAAGGGGGATGCAAGAAAGCATATTTTACATTTGAAGGAAGAGGCTTTAATTCAAGCTCAGGAGCCTCTTCAATTGAAGGTTTGGGATTTGGAGTATTACCCCATTCCAATTCCTCAAATCTATAGTTACTCCAGTTTTTCTGAGGGCGGTGAGCCTGCAAAAACATTAAGAACTCTTCTTCCTCACCACCCTGCAATATGCCAAGTCCCTGCAAAGTAAATACTTTTTCTAGAGGGTCCTGAATTCTAAAATCATCAAAACTTTCAGAGGTAACCACATCATTAATATCCATAGCTTGAATAAAATTACAAGAAGCAAATGAGGAGGGATTTTTTAATGAGTTCAAGACTTGAAATACAACTTCCTTATCTCCAAGTCAATTTTCCTTGCTGAACATCAATTAAGCTTTTTCCTGTAGCTAAGAAAGGACGCCCCAAAATAATTGGGACTTCCTCATCTTCTTCCATATCCAATACAACAAAATCAGCAGGGAAAATAAACTTATCAACTTTAACTAAAACTGGATCTATCAGCTAGCTGCAAAGTGACGTTAGTAGGATGTGGTTCCTGCAAACCAAGCTTTCTAAAAACAAAAAAAGGCATCAAATTTATACTTGCCCCTAAATCACATAAAGCCTTTTCAAAATGAGAGTTACCAATTGTACAAGGGATAGTAAAACTACCTGGATCTTTAAGCTTAGGTGGTAACTTTTTTAGAACTATAGCAGAACATTCCTCATTAAGCCTAACTGTCTCAAAGCCTTCTAACTTCCTTTTGTTAGAAATAATTTCTCTTAAAAATTTGGCATATTTAGGCATTTGAGCAATAGCTTCAGCAAAAGGGATGTTGATATGCAATTTTCTAAATATTTCAAGAAATTTGGCAAATTGCTTATCATGCTGCTCATTTTTAAGTCTTTGAGGATAAGGAACATTTACCTTTGCTTGCTCATATTTTTCCCTTTCCTTTTTGCTTTCCTCAGAAGTGCTCCCCTCAATAGGAGCTTGTATTTCTTTCTCGGGCGCCCGTCCATCTTGATGGTTTTCTTGAACCAGCTCCTTGCCTTTCCTAAGAGTGACAGCCTTGCAATGCTCATTTCTTGGATTAGGCTCAGTTTGGGTAGGCAGTGAGCCTTGAGGCCTTTGAGACAACACAGTAATGAGATTTGAGATTTGACCCTTTAGGCTTCCAAATTCGTTGTTCATGGCTCCCTCCAAGCTTCCAAATTTTTCATTTGTCTGCTGCATAAACCTTGTCAACACATCATTGGTATCCAACTTTTTCTCCTCTTGCCTTTGCACATGTGGAGGCTTATAGGAGTTCGAGCTTTTCTCCTTTTGTTGTCCTCCCCAAGAGAAATTAGGGTGATTTCTCCAACCCGGATTGAAAGTGTTTGAATAAGGGTCATTTTGGGTCCGGTTGGAATTCTGAACATAATTGGCCTCTTCAGTTGAGGTTGTTGGCCGGCCCTGTGCTTTTATCAGTTCTTCAATGGATTGCAACCTCTCATCAGTCCTGTCCATGTAATTGGATAAAACACCCATGCACGGGTGTCCAACTTTTTCCATGTATCTAACTAAAGCCTCTTGCATACCAGGCCTTAACTCACTTTTCTTCTGACCAAGATAGTTGACTTCTTCAGTTAAGCCTCCCCAGAGGTTATTCGTGATGTCACTAGTGGAGGTAATTATTGGAGTAGATTGAGCTTGTGCCTTCATCAAAGATTGCATCTGTTTAGAGAGAGCATCCAGCTTTATGTTAACACTAGTGTCATCTTCAACCTTGTAGATCCCAGCTGATTTCTTAATGTGTCTGTCACTTGTCTCCCATTGGGCATTATCGGCTGCTATCTCTGCAATTAAGTCATACACTGTCGCAGGTTCCCCATTCATTAGAGAGCCCCCACAAGCCATATTAATAATTCCCCTATTTTGAGAAGATAATCTGTTGCAAAAATATTCAAGCAATTGCCACTTCTCAAATCCATGATGTGGACAACTTCGGAGTAAGTTGATGAGTCCTCATCATATGTATATTTTTATTCAGTTTACAAACCATAATGCCGGAGATTTTATGTTTTATTCAGCCAATAACTAGGGATTTGGCATAGTTTTAGTTTTATGTAGTAGAAGTGGAGGTGTAATTGGCAAAGTCCAATTAAATGAATAATGACCCAATTTATTGATGGGCCAAGAGAATTGTGGGCTGGACTTGAAAAAATTAAAAAGAAAGAAGGCGTGGAGAGGAAGCTTGGAGAATTAAAAGGATTGAAATTAAGGATTAATTGATACGCACAGTAGCGCACGAGGAAAAGAAATGGCGTACGCGAGAACGGACGAAGAGGAGAAATAAGCAGTACAGCCGGCACTTCATCTGGGATGCGATTTTAGGATTTGAAGGTTCTAATAGATTCTTCTAAGTGTAATCTTCTCTACTCTTATTTTCTAATCTTTTGATGATGTGTAACTAGTTTCTCTTGATTAGGGAGAGATGACTCTCCCCAAACCTATCTATTGGATTCTTTGTTATGGTTAAGACTATTGGTTGTTTGGTTTATCATATGTTTAAAACATCCTTGTTTAATGCTTTATAGTTACATATGATAATTATAATGATTTAGGGTATATGATTACATAGGGATATGAGTTGTATACTTGATATGATGTTTTAAATCATGAAACTCCGATCACCATAGGAATGTGGGGTTTGATTCATGAATTCTTTAATTCTTGATTTTAATGCTTTACCCTCTGGCATGACTCACCTAAGGAATTAGGGTAACTCTTAGGGTAATAGGGGTTTTGAGGCAAGGAATTGTCCTTAGCCTAATATTGTGAACTGAATCTGGTATTCCAAACAACTAATATGTGAGTAGCTGAAGGTCCATAAGATAGGTGAGGGGAGAGGAGTCAAACCCTAATCACTTTTATCTTTCTTTATTTTCAAACGTTATCTTTCAGTTAATTAACAAAATCTCAAAAATATTATCTTTCCGTTTCTACCGCTAAGAATTAATAAACTTGCCTAATTGATAATAAAACGCAATCCCTGTGGATACGACCGGTACTTACCGTTTAAATTATTACTTGCAACGAATTTGGTACACTTGCCAAAGTATAACGGTCAAGGTCTTGCTCGCGCGTGGGAATGGGCGACGTGGTCGTCCCCAGACCTGACACCCCCTCCATCCGGTAGAACATAAAAAACTCAAATAAAGTAAGAGCGGTCGCAGTTACCTGGAATTAGAGCAAGTTGATTACGAGCGAGCTTTAGCGAGAACGAGCGAGCTTCGGCGTTAGCGAGTGAGCTTTGGCAGGAGCGAGCGAACTTTGGTAGAAGCGAGCGATCAGCGAGAGCAGAGGAGATCGAAGAAACGTGTAAATGGAAATTCCCTCGAACCCTGTATATAATGGGCCAACCATCATCATGGGCCAGAGGCGAAGAGGCGCCACTCTTCGCGTGCCATTATTACTTAGACTCCTCGAGTCTCTAAACGTCACCTCATTAAAGTAACTGTCGCCTCAACATTCATGACGATTGATTGTCAGGCATCACCCCCGAGACGGAACCTGGCCCCGTGTGACCAGGTCGCGTGGCAGCGACCACGCAATCAACCAATTAGCGATCGACCAGGTTACGTTCGACCAGTCCAGAACGGTCGTTTGAGACCACGCTGGGGGGCAAGGAATCAAGCCTTAGCCCGCCCCCAGGCGACCTAGGCTTGGGGGGCAACTGTTTTGGAGTGGGCTCGAAGGCCAATTTCGCACAACAGGCCCATCGCGGCCCAATATCTAACTTGCTCCGCAAGATGCGGCCGGCCCCGCAAAAACCGCAACGGCTAGAACGCCAACAGTATATATACCACACTAGCATGTGGCTTCAGGTACGTTATACTCACCTTGTGACCACCTGCCCGTTGAAACACCTCTGACTTGAGCGTTGGAATGCCTTTGCAGGTACCACCCGCGTGCGGCTCAAAACTCGGTCCTTCATCCCAACGACCGAGCAACATCATCAGGCAGCAACAACCCATCGTATTGATCAGCTACGATCAGTTACTTAATATATTGTACAGGGTGTAATAAATTTCAGCTTAATTCGCAACAGTTATTATTTTCTGAAATAATATTTATGTATGATCCACAATTTACGTTTGTATGGTATTTAATTGGATCCACCAAATGCTCAAGGCCTAAAATATACACCAGGAAGACTAATTATGTATGAACCGTTTTTTTTTATTGAAATAATATTCTTACTTAATATACTGTACAGGGTGTAATAAATTTCAGTTTAATTCGCAACAGTTATTATTTTCTGAAATAATAGTATCAGTTATTTATTCACGCATTTATAGGTATTGAAATCGTGATTTTGAAATGGTTACATGTCATCCAAACACGTCATTTGAATATGGAATGACATGGAAATATGTGTGGCACATGGAGAGGTTGACAACTGGGAAATGTTTAAAATGAACAATTCACAAATGTATCTAGTATAGATTACTCTTGAACAAACTTAATTTTCATTTTTTTTTGACAAAAAACCTAATTTTCATTTGATTAGGCATAAATAAATCTTATTTTTTAAGAGTCATCAACCTCCCATTGATGTATGAAATAATAAATTTCCTTAACACATTGCCGAACATACTTTTTTAATTAAGTGTTCATAACCCCTGAAAATGTTTCCTTTTCCCAACAGAAAAAAACCCCATGGCTTTTTTACCGAAAAGAAAAAAAAATGTCCATGTCCTTGAGACCATCTGCATCTCCAGATGAATGTTTTGTTGGTTTCTAATAATCAAAGATTTGTGCCTAACTACATATTTCTACCCATATAGAAAACAAGAAGATCACAACCCTAAATCAATCTTTGTTAACCCTAAATCTTTGTTTCCCTAATAATCAATCTTTGTTAACCCTAAATCAATGTGTTAGGATCCATGTAATCTTAATGAGAAGACAATGATCTTGATAGAGCAATGACCTTCCAATTGTAGATTCCTGAATTCCTTAATTCTTCTTCCAATGAGATAAAGACAATCAATATTTTGTTATATTGTGTTGTCTACAATTGGGGACCATAACCCCTTATTTATAAGAATCTCGTGCCCTTTCATGAAGGGTCGTGATTATTTAAGGTTTCTTATTTCTATTTCTACCCATCACAAAATAGAAATAAGACTTTTGGTATCTACACAATATTTTTCATGACAATTATATCCTTAGCCGTAAACCTTATATTAAATAGATCACTTTAATTTGGCTAATTAAAATAATGGTCCTAACACATTTAATTATTACATGTATGACCCAAAAATTCTAACATGTTTTTGCAAAGTTATAGTCATCTTATCTAATACTCTCTTCTTCTTTTTTGATAAGTAAATGTTAGTGGGGTGGGGGAATGTTAGTTTCCGCTGGTTTGAATCCTTGACCTCCTTCTTGCAACTATGCAACCCCTTCATGTCCCTTAGCTCGTCAATTGAGCTACCTTCCTGGGACCTAATACCCTCTTCTTAGCAAGAACTATGGTTATTAACATTTTACTTTAAAAATTACGGTCAAATATATTTTTAATCCTTAAAACTTTTCACTTATTCAGTTCTAGTCCCTACTCCCTATAACTTGTCCCAATTTACTCTACGTTGCTAAAATCGGAGATCATTTTTGACAACAACCACGTGAATTATTTTAACAATTTGGCCTTCGCAAGGAGTTGAGTCAGAAATTTTAAACCTAACAGACTAACCACTAAGGTTAGTAACATTATATAATTATAAATATATATATATATATATACAACGTTAGTTTTATATTTTTAAATTTAAATTAACACCATGCATATCTTCGATTTTGAAAATTAAAAAAGGGAAGAACTTAGATCTAATTAATTAGGTTGTTTCTCAAACACTGCGCTCTTGTGCTCCAGTAATTTTCCGCTAAACAATAGACACCCTTTGGCACTGATAAGTATGAACAATTTTTTACTCTTGGATGTTTGTAGCAATTAATTTTAGGTAAATTCTTGGTTGCCGTTGAATAAATGTGGGTTATTTACCTTACATTATGTAGCACCAATAAAATCTGTCATGTGTAATCCACTATCGCTGTAACACCCCGGTATTTCTTTTAATAAAGAAATACCTAAATATACAATTTGGTTTACATCAGAGTATAAAAAAAATTCTGTTCAGCTATACATCCTCACAAGAAACAGCGGAAACTATGAAATAAAACAATATACAAGTTCGAGTCATAGGACCGAATACAGAGACGACGACAGGAAACATAAACAATTAGAGCTGAGTCAATCTTCTCCTCGAGTGTGACAACTGAACATCCCGTTCACTTCCTCGTTCCCCGTTCTCTGTAAAAACAACAACAATGATTGGGTGAGACAACTTGTCTCAGTGAGTTCTACCGTGGCCCCTCACTATCACTCGGTTTGATTTTAAAACCGATTACTGCATAGTTAAATATAGGCTTAATTACAGTTTTGGTCCCCCTATTATTACCAACTCACGATTTTGGTCCCCAAACTTTTTTTTTGACGAATTTGGTCCCCCTGTTTTCCCAATTTCTAAAATCAAGGTCCCCCTCTTAATTTGGTCAAAATTAAAACTGTATTTTGACTTATTATCCTACGTGGCAGTCCACGTAGACTGCCACGTAGGATAAGTCAGTCAAAATTGACTTTCAATTTTGACCAAATTAAGAGGGGGATCAAATTTTACAAATTGGGAAAATAGGGGGATCAAATTCGTCAAATTAAAACTTTAGGGACCAAAATCGTGATTTGGTGAAAATAGGGAGACCAAAACTGTAATTAAGCCTTAAATATATATAACTATTTATCAACATAAATGTAGCCCATTACCGACCGTGCAACCGTTCACAATTCTCGGTAATTTAAGTACTATCATTTATATTATAAGCCTAGTCGATTAATTTATAATCACTAGCTTGCTAACACCACAACAGAAAAGGCCATCAGGGGCGCTTTTTTTTATCCATTTGGGGCGTTTTCGGGCGCCCCTAAAGCTTGCGCTCCTGTAGATGGTGACCAACTGGAGCGCTTGTAAGAGGCGCCCCTGATGGCCATAGCGCAGGTGACCAACTGGAGCGCTTGTAAGAGGCGCCCCTGATGGCCATAGCGCAGGTGACCAACTGGAGCGCTTGTAAGAGGCGCCCCTGAATTTCAAAGGACAAAGGACATCAGGGGCGCTTTTCCTAAGCGCTCCTGATGCTATATTTTTTTTTTTTTAAAATTCTTTTTACCAAATCTAACCAGTTCCAAATCTAACCAGTTCCAAATCAAACCTGCAGCAACAACAACCTAAAATAACCAATTGAATTGGGGGATCAAATTTTCAAACCAGCCAATTCAAAATCAAATTCCAAATAAAAAACTTATAAATGCATCTAATATCCATACATAGAGAGAACAAAAATAATATGACATCCAATGTAGCAACAAAATTTACATGTCCACAAAGTAGCAACAAAATTTACATGTCCACAAAGTAGCAACAAAATTTACATGTCCACTTATTGAGTACAAACAAGCTACCCAAAATGAGCAAAAAAACAAGCTACCCAAAATGACTTGAATTTCGATTTTGATTAATCAAAGAAGCAACATAATGACACCACTCGCCTTTGACATCAGTAAGTATGTCATCAGAAAATGGAGCTCCAACCTCGTATCCTGGAAAATACTTCCAAAATAAAATAAAATAAAATAAAGTTAGAATTAAGTTGTTAAATGCTTGATATGGAATTGCTAGCTTATCAAAAAAGAAACTATATAAATTACATACATTTAGGGGAATTTCCATTTGTATGTCAGTGATTATGTCCTTCATATACTTCATAACGTAGTATCCACAATCAACATTGTTTGGTTGTCTCGGACACTACAAATCAAAAAAAAATTAATTGTTAAAATGCGAGCAAAATTTACATGGATAAGAATAATATTGATTATAAACTTACCTTTATTACTATCCAATTTGTTTTATTGTTCCCACCTCTAGTCCTAACCTCATTTGATGCCCAAAAAGTTGCCAAACAACTGAAACATCATACATATAACTATATTAATTAATCGAAATAGATACATAATTAATATTGAAATATGCGATGTATCTAAATACACACCTTTCAAACATTCCTCTCATCATGGCGTGTTTGCTATAATCACCGTGACACGAATCCAAATAGAAAATTCTATTTCTCCTAGCATCAATCACCAACAATACCCAATGTACACTACCAAAATATTTCGATAATTAAATAAATAAGACATTTTTGAAAAAACACATTATATATATATAGAGAGAGAGAGACAGACAGAGAGAGAGATTAAATTTCTTACCCTCCTAAGTTAATGGGTGCCAAAAACCAGCAATCACAGCTGCTTTCAAGTGCCGAAGCCAAGCGTGTATTGATATAGGCTTTTATCGCTTCCTTGCTTTCTTTAACCGCTTCCTTCACGTCCTGAAGTTGCTTTTTTGTCATTTTTTTGTCAATATGAAGGTTGCGTAGAAAAGTACGTTCGGGATCCAAAAATATAAATCTTTGTCTTTGTTCCATGGTGCTCAAAATCACATGGTACAAATACCTATAGTTAAAATGTAGACAAATAAATTAACATATGATAATAAATGTACAGTGGGGAGTATGTTGATTTACATATCAGCAACAGGAATGGTAACAGGAATGCCTAAGTCATGGTATTAGCACACAGTTAGTATGGTAATGGGGAGTATGTTGATTTACATATCAGCAACAATAACAATTTAGTTGGAAAAAATTAGTTGGAAAGATTACTGCATCATGTTCTGCATTTTTCGTTTACAGAATAGCACACAATACCTCCATTAGCTGCAAAGTTTCCATTCACTTATCAAGTAAATTTGCGGGGTATATTCAAGATCCCAGAATCATTACTCTTGAATCTGTTACAGTTCAAGAGGCATATATTCAAGATCCCACGTTCCTAAATAGCACAAAGAAACCACTAAATCTGTTACAGTTCAAGAAGCATATATTCAAGATCCCAGAATCATTACTCTTGAATATTGAAAAATTGATAAAAGAACTTGAAGATTTGAAGCAACCAGAAGCAGAAAGAAAGAACATATAGAAAATGAATTTGAAAAATTATGGTAGGTAGGGGTAAGAATAACCTCACATGGTAATTAAGAACAAAATCAGATAAAACCTTTTAAATCCCACATGACAAGCACTTAACTTTCCAAAATTAACAAACAATTTTTAAAATTTGTATCCTGTTTCCAAAAATTAGTAAGTGAAATGAGTCAAATATTTAAAAAGGCAACAGCCAAATTTGTTAGGCCAAAAACTAATTTTTGTTTTTCTATGTATATTTATCACACAACAAGAGAACATAAGGTTACTAAATTAACCAACCTACTACATTGTTGACAAAACCTCTGCTCAATACCATTCACTATAACTTTAGAAGTCTTTGAGTGAACCTCACAAACTTTATGCCTCTTGTGATATTACAATACCACGTTCCTATTAGTTTCCATTCACTTATCAAGTAAATTTGCGGCCACTGTAATTGCATCATTGATCCTAACAACGATAACAATAATGATAATATTTATACCTGATATATATTTGAATAGTAGCCGCAGATGCCCACTTGTGCTCATATACCTCTTCAAGTTCTTGATTTGAAAGGAAAATTGTGTCGGCAACTCCAAAGATGTCTTCATCAATCGATACGTGTATCAAATCAGCACCAGACATTGTGGAGGCATGAATCCTTATATAAGTGATGAATTCCCCCAAGGAGGGTGGTTGGGATTGAATATCCTTTCCCTTATCTACTTGCCGAGGGATTATGGGAAAATACCACAATACCTTTACTGGAGCAGATTCTTTCTTCCTATACCGTGATGCATTACATTTAGGACACGACTTTAACAATGCATGTTCATTCCGAAATAAAATGCAATCATTTGGACAAGCATGTATCTTCTCGTAGTTCAAACCAATGGTGCCTAACATTTGTTTTGCATCATACGTCCGAGAAGGGAGCACGTTGTCTTTCGGCAACATATCTTTCAATAGTGCGAGTAACTCCGTAAAGCTCTTATCTGTCCATCCGTGGCAAGTTTTCAAGTTATACAGCTTTATCACAGCCAATAACTTTGTCAATTCAGTACAGCCCGCATACAACGGTGTCTCCGCATCGGTTATCAACTTCTCAAACATTTGAGGACAGTCATTAAGATCATCTTC